>JAGDYQ010000077.1:3467474-3804545 GCA_021962125.1 Bulinus truncatus | reverse complement strand
CTCCATGGTAACAGGCAACATTAACATGCACACAACTCCATGGTAACAGGCAACATTAACATACACACAACTCCATGGTAACAGGCAACATTAACATACACACAATTCCATGGTAACAGGCAACATTAACATACACACAACTCCATGGTAACAGGCAACATTAACATACACACAACTCCATGGTAACAGGCAACATTAACATACACACAACTCCATGGTAACAGGCAACATTAACATACACACAACACCATGGTAACAGGCAACATTAACATGCACACAACTCCATGGTAACATTTAACATTCACACACACACACATACACCTCCGTACATTTACCTCTCCAGCCATTTCCCCAGGATGTTCTCAGATACACCGCGGCCGTACACATTGGCCGTGTCGAAAAAGTTGCCTCCCCATTCCACGAACCTGTTGATGATCTGATGGGACAAGTCCTCGTCACTTTGTCCAGGCCTGCCCATCTGTGGACATAGAATCAGATACAATCACACAATCGGCCGATATCTTGACCACAAGTGGTCAGATGTTTCTGTTGCGAGACCGGGTGTTTCGATGTACTGGTCACTTGGAAGTACCAAACATGTCCATCGCTGGAGACTCATTTAACATTTTTGTTTGTCAGAAGCAAGAAATTTCCACGAAAAAAACGGAAAATAATATAATGAATTACCTGGGATTCTCCAAATGTCATAGTGCCCAGACAAAGGTTGGACACCTTCATACCAGACTGGCCAAGGAAAACACTTGGTATCTTCTTGTCTCTGGGTATTTCGGTTGCCATGGTGAGTTTCTAAAAAAAAAAGTAAATATTGACCATTTAAAAATATAGGTTAATGGACAGAGTTGTCATGCAAAAAGAAAAACGAATGGACAGACAGACAACATAGATAGACATACAGACATAGACAGAGAGACTGAAAAAGACAGATAGACAGACAGACAGACAGACAGATAGATAGATAGATAGATAGATAGATAGATAGATAGATAGATAGATAGATAGATAGATAGATAGATAGATAGATAGATAGATAGATAGATAGATAGATAGATAGATAGATGCTGGTAGTTTCAGAATAACTATTGATGAGTTACTTACCAGCTGTACAAAAACTTGAACTTGAACAATGTTTCGTCACCAATGGTGAATGCCATAATACTCTCGGCGTTATATAATGCAGATAAACAAAATATGTGACCTTTAACCTCTTGTAAGAAATACGTGACCTTCTTGAGCTCTCTGAAAATTTCACGCGGTGTGGGTGTGTTTGTGTGCGCGTGTGTTTATACATGTATGTATGAGCTTGTGTCAGTGAGTGTGTGTGTATGGTGTATGCGAGAATCTACAAGTACCAGCCAATGTAGTCCTTGCAAGAATTCCATATCACTGGTCAGTTTGATGTACAGGTGTGTTGGTGATAACAGAGAATCGTGTGGGACAGCAACACTCGAATTTTCACTCCATTGATAACATTCAATAAGATTAAAATGTCTGTTTATTTATTTACTTATGTATTTTATTTTCCAAGGGCCTTATAATATAAAATCTTTAACTAGCCCCAAAGCTTCATGTCATGGGTGGTGGTAGCGTGTGTATGTGTGTGTATGTGTGCGTGCGTGTGTGTGTGTGAAGTCCCTGTAAGGATGAGATGTCGCAGATCCTGTAACCCACTAAGGGGACGGTTTTTATTATGCCCTTACCAGATCCGTTCGTGCAATGGCCATGGGGGCACCACGGGAGATATAGCTGAGACTTTAACGATGACCTGAAATATCCATTGGTCATCACCGGAAATTGAACAGGGACCCTCAGGTCGACAGTCAAGCGCTTTACCGCAAGACCACCCGTCCCCACTGTTGACGGTGCAGTAGCGCTCTCCAAAAATATTTGTAGACGAGACTGTGATATTCTTACTTAAGCAGAAGTCTCACACAGAGCAGCCCAAATAAACCTATAATGTTCCGATGCGAAATTAAGATATATGGGCCACTTGTTTCAAATTCTAGGCTTCCATAATTAAAAGTAAGTTCAAAGCCGATTTTATATTTCACATGAGTACATTACATTAATAATGTATAGCAATATATGCACTTGTAAAGATACACTGCTTTACGTGTCAACGCGGATGTTGTTCTGCGTTTCCCCTCGGCGTAAATCCGAATGACGTAATTAGGATGAAAAAAAAAATAATGTATGATAGTCTAGTCTGATGAAGCGCTGAATTGTGTTTGCGTTGCCCCATTTTTCATGTGCTCACTATCTGTTTAAAGCTATAACTCTTGCACTGAATTCAGTGTTTTTATCAGAAATCGGCAAACTACGACCTGCAGGCTAAATCGATCCTACCCACGCCCTGCTTCTACTCACGCCCTGCTCTTACCCACGCCCTGCTCTTACCCACGCCCTGCTCTTACCCACGCCCTGCTCTTACCCACGCCTGTCCTCTCTGCCCTTTCCCACCAATGACGTTTACATTTAATCTATATTATATACACAATCCGTCCATCTGCTCTTGGTTCGGCTCTTCTATCAAAATTTTAAGAACTCATTTTGCACGCGGCTCAAAACGTTTCCTCACCCTTAGTTTACATTCACCTAAGATGTCACAGTTTTGTTAAAACATTCTAAATACATCAAGAGGCCCTAAATACATCAAGAGGCTCTAAATGACCCTGCATGTATAGTAGGGTGGTGCTTAGAAATGAACTTTAAAAAATCTCTGCTCTCACCTCCTATTTTTGTTCGTTTATATATAGAAACTCTTAAAATAAAATATTAAGGTATCCAGTTCATGTTTACTGGTAGCTCAATGGCGTCAAAGTTTAGGAGTAATGGACCGTGATGAAAATACATAGTGTACTACACTGTTGTTGTGTGTATAACACTGTATAATATTAATTCAAGTTATGTGGATTGTCCTACACTGCTGTACTAAGCATATAAAACATGTAAATAGGCCTGGAAGTGGTAATTTAATACACAGCAGGCCTAGTAGGCCTAATCAAGTGGTCGGCAAAGTGCGGCTCCGGAGCCGCATGTGGCTCCTTGGCTCTTTAAGTGCGGCTCTGGCATTTAGTTTTATTTAGTATACAACTTATTTAGTGTACTACTTATTTAGTGTAATAAAAGCATATTTGAATCCCAATTTTTTTTAATTGGTGTAATGTTCATACTTGGCTCTTTGGCTGATAAGTTTGCAGACCACTGGCCTAGACAAAGAAACTATTAGCAACACAGTATAGGCCTACCTACACCACCTTGAAACTATTGGCAACGTGCCAAGCTGATTATCCTATGGTTGTGCATTGGGATGGAAAGTTGATTCCGGATCTCACAAATAAAGAATGCATCGACAGACTTCCTGTAATTGTTTCTAGGAAAGGAGCATCACAGTTGTTAACTGTTGCGAAACTGCCTTCCGGAACTGGTGCTGCACAGGCCGGAGCTGTCTTTCAAGATCTGCAAGACTGGGGTGTTAGTGACAAGATCAGAGGCATGTGCTTTGATACTACTAGTTCCAACACTGGTCGGATTAGTGGTACCTGCATCCTGCTGGAGCAAAAACTTCAGCGAGGTCTTCTATCACTTGCTTGCAGACATCACATTATGGAACTGATTCTGGGCGCAGTCTTCCAAGTCTGTCTAGGTGCCACTTCATCTCCTGAGGTTCTGCTATTCAAACAAGGATCATTGGCAGTTCATTGACAGAGCAAACTATGAAACATCACTGACAAATTCAGACGTGTCTACTTTGCTAGAAGATGTGCACAACTCTCTGATTGAATTAGCTCAGAAGCATATTCAAGAGTAGCAGCCAACAGATGTTCCTGGAACTTGCTCTGCTATTTCTTGGAGTCGTGCCTGAAAGAGGAGTGCACTTCATTGCTCTTGTTGCAATGCACCATGCTCGATGGATGTCGAAGGTTCTGTACAGCCTGAAGATATGGATGTTCAAAGGGCAATTCAGACTGACAACCAAGGAAGAGAGAGAGGTCTTCAAGAGCTGTGCAACTTTATTGTACTATCTACATGAGAGCCTGGTTCACGGCTAATCTGGCAGCCGCTGCTCCATACAATGATATGCTCTTGCTCCAATCAATTCTCAGCTACTCCGGAATCAACAGAGCTGTTTCCAATGCTGCATCCAACAAGTTTTCAAAGCACCTCTGGTACCTGTCCCCTGAATTGGTTGGGTTGGCATTCTTCGATGATCGGGTATCAGCGGAAACAAAAAGATGCATGGTCAATTCCATGAATGAAAGCGGTAATGAGGAGCCAGAGGACATCAAGCTAATCTCTGTTGATTTGGAATCCTTCAACAACAGGAGGCTCCAGGACTTCGTGTCGCCAAAGTCTTTGACATGATGGAGCTTCAGACTGGATTCCTGGATGCTGACCCAGATGAGTGGACCAACCATAAAGATTATCGACGATCTTTGGAGACCGTTCGGCTGATTCAGGTTGTCAACGACCATGCAGAGAGGGGTGTAGCATTGATTCAAGAGTACAGTGGAATCCTCACCATAGATGAGGAGCAACTTCAGTTCCTGCTGCAGACTGTTCAACAGCATCGACAATCCTATCCACACACTAAGAAACAGACATTGTCAAAATGACTTCTTATCGGACTGATAACACTGAACTATAATTACAGGTAGAATATTGTAGATGCAGGATTGTTTGTGCTTGTTTAATAATTCATTTTACTGTTTAATGTTGTGTTTGAGAAACTATCTTTGATTAAAAAAGCCAAAAATTCCAAAAGCATGATCTGTTTACTTGTTGAACGTGGCTTACCTAAACTTTGGCTTCATTGAGCTACCTCTAAATATTAAGATATCAGCACCAATTTTTTTTCTAGATGTTTCTACATCCAAAGGAACAATTTAAAGGGGTGAGACCTAAAGAAATCAAGGTTTTAATTTTTAGTGGGTCCTAAGCACCACCCTAAATTGTATAGATGGTAATATTGAGTTTGTTAAAAAAAAAAAGATGTCTAAGGTAACAGAGAAAAAGTTGCCGAAACTCTATTTTATTTGTCCATATGAAAAAAGAACACAGAAAGAAGAGTACCTCATAGTATAGTGAGGGTGTGAGTACCTCATAGTTCAGTGAGGGTGTGAGTATCTCATAGTACAGTGAGGGTGTACTTTATAGTATAGTCAGGGTGTACCTCATAGTATAGTGAGTACATCATAGTATAGTGAGGGTATGAGTACCTCATAGTACAGTGAGGGTATGAGTACCTCATAGAATAGTGAGGGTGTGAGTACCTCATAGAATAGTGAGGGTGTGAGCAGGATAGGCAACTTTAGAGAAATATGTCTATTGAGATGTCCATGTGTTCCTGGGGACCAAAAAAAAAATAGAAGTCTTCCGAACGAGTTTATTTAAATATACACATGAGTTTACCGCATACTTTCTTTAACTCCCAGTAGTTTGAAATGTATAGGAAAATGTGTGTGTGTGTGTGTGTTTTTTTTTAATCATTTAAGAGTCGCTTGATGTACAGATATCTAGCAATGTGATAAATTTGAAATAAGAGATAACTAAACTCTAAGGTCAACAGCTCGTTTCAGATATGCAGCATAACTACAGTCATTCAATTTAATTAGGACAAAGTATATTTTACTACCTAAACAAAAGGTAGAATGTGTTGTTAATAATTAAACTGATGATGTAGATAGTGCACAGCACAATTTAATGATTGTGTACATGAAGTATCCTTCACCAAGCAACTAACCAGCAGTGATAAGATGAAACATTAGAATCGGTAATCGTAAATATTGGTTTCTATTTTTTGTATCGGAGTAGGAAATAATTGTTAGCTAGATACCGATACTTTGATGCTCTAAATCAGTGATCCGCAACCTTCTTGTCGCCACGGACCTGTCAACGTTTGATAATTTCAGCGCGGCCCGCTGGTGGGGTATTAAAGGGGGGGAGGGGGGGACGTTGATAATTTATATTTTTGATTAGCTCCTGAGTAATTTCGCATCCATGGAAATGAAATAATTTAATGTTTCTTGGGCGGCCCGGTACCATTTTATCTACGGACCGATACTGGTCCGCGGCCCAGGGGCTGGGAGCCACTGCTCTGAATGAAGCTTTGGACCGAATCTTCAACTTTCTGCTTGTTCCGTAGGTTTTTCTATGATATGAAACAAATAGTTCTATTTTTTTCAGAATATTTGGAATCTGTCTAGAAGCTAGTAGAAGTATTAAGGGGTCAGTAAATACAGTATTAGCTGACCCCTTAGGATCGTGTAAACATTTGGCATAAGCTTACCGCTTGGCTCAAATCATCATAAAACTCAATTGTAAGGAACTTCACAACAAAAATCTAAAACCAGGCGATGTAGTAGCTGTAAAAAAAAAAAATTTATGGGTCTTCATTTATTTCTTGATATTGTAACATAGATAGACATAAGACATACAAATATAGATAGATAGATAGATAGATAGATAGATAGATAGATAGATAGATAGATAGATAGATAGATAGATAGATAGATAGATAGATAGATAGATAGATAGATAGATAGATAGATAGATAGATAGATAGATAGGTAGGTAGGTAGATAGGTAGGTAGGTAGGTTGGTAGGTAGGTAGGTAGGTAGGTAGGTAGATAGATAGATAGATAGATAGATAGATAGATAGATAGATAGATAGATAGATAGATAGATAGATAGATAGATAGATAGATAGATAGATAGATAGATAGATAGATAGATAGATAGATAGATAGATAGGTAGATAAGATAGATAGATAGATAGATAGATAGATAGATAGATAGATAGATAGATAGATAGATAGATAGATAGATAGATAGATAGATAGATAGATAGATAGATAGATAGATAGATAGATAGATAGATAGATAGATAGATAGATAGATAGATAGATAGATAGATAGATAGATAGATAGATAGATAGATAGATAGATAGATAGATAGACAGACAGGTACCCATTAAAGCTGGATGGACTAGGATGGGATTTTCAACCAATTTTCACCAGGACCTAGAAAAAGAATCTTGGTTCTCACCGAGGATAAACCCAGAACTCTCAAACGACAGTCAAGCGCTCTACCCTTGCGTGTAAATTACGAGATGGTTAAATTATAATGCTAACATAATATCCTGTACAATACTAGCCTATGCATAAAATATATCCAATCTAAGCTATCACCTGGCCAGCACCTGCCCTGCACTGGTAGAAATTTCTTACTCATTCCGACCCACTGACCTGCAAGTTATTTGCAAGTGTCTGACCTTACTCTAACCTGCCACCCATATGACCAGTCATGATTATGTTACCATAGCAGTACACTAGACCCTAAGGGAGTAGGCATGTATGATGGCAGTACACAAGGCCATAGGCATGTGTAAGGCAGTACACTAGACCCTAAGGGAGTAGACATGTATGATGGCAGTACACTAGACCCTAAGGGAGTAGACATGTATGATGGCAGTACACTAGACCCTAAGGGAGTAGGCATGCATGATGGCATTACACTAGACCCTAAGGGAGTAGACATGTATGATGGCATTACACTAGACCCTAAGGGAGTAGGCATGCATGATGGCAGTACACTAGACCCTAAGGTAGTAGGCATGCATGATGGCAGTACACTAGACCCTAAGGGAGTAGGCATGCATGATGGCAGTACACTAGACCCTAAGGGAGTAGGCATGTATGATGGCAATACACTAGACCCTAAGGGAGTAGGCATGCATGATGGCAGGACACAAGGCCCTAAAGGAGTAGGCATGTATGAGGTCAGAACACTAGACCCTAAGGGAGTAGGCATGCATGATGGAAGTACACAGGGCCCTAAAGAAGTAGGCATGTATGAGGGCAGAAAACTAGACCCTAAGGTAGTAGGCATGTATGATGGCAGTACACAAGGCCCTAGGCATGTATGATGGCAGTACACTAGACCCTAAGGTAGTAGGCATGTATGATGGCAGTACACAAGGCCCTAGGCATGTATGATGGCAGTACACTAGACCCTAAGGTAGTAGGCATGTATGATGGCAGTACACTAGACCCTAAAGGAGTAGGCATGCATGATGGCAGTACACAAGGCCCTAAAGGAGTAGGCATGTATGATGGCAGAACACAAGGCCCTAAAGGAGTAGGCATGCATGATGGCAGAACACAAGGCCCTAAAGGAGTAGGCATGTATGATGGCAGAACACAAGGCCCTAAAGGAGTAGGCATGCATGATGCCTATGATGACTTCCGGTAATTGTAGCATAATTAATATATACAATGTTTCAAAAATTTGTATTGTGAAACTATGGGTTGGGGGGGGGAGGGGGCGTGGTATGATCGTGCGGTAAAGCTCACCATTGTCGACCTGGGTGTTCAGGGTTCGATCACCGGTGAGAACCAAGGTATTTTTTGAGGTCATGGTGAAAGTTCCTTCCAAGTCCCCCTTTGTGCCTCCATGATCATCGCACCAACGGTTATGGTGAGGATAAAAGAAGGGCAATACAAAAACCGTCACATAGTAGTTTATAGGATCTAGGAGACTTCGCAGATTGCATGATCTCCACAGGTTAGTAAAACTATTAATTTACAGATCCTGAAATTCGTTATTTATCGTTTTACTTGGGACAGGGTAATTTTATTTTGTTTTATTTTTATTTTAGAGTTATTATATAAGTTTCAATGGAAGGTAAAAATTGCGCTAAAATGTGTTGACCTCATAATTGGATGACCCTTTTTTTCTTAAAACTAAAACCAAAGATTTTAAAAATAAAATACTGTGTTTGTTTTTAACAAATTATTTCAAATCTAAAATTGAAAGTGTTTCCTTCTAGTTTAATTCTTCTTCTCCATACTAAAAAAATATTATTTTCACTTTTGTTTGGGTTACTCAAATCAATTGATCGTGCAGTGGTTTACTCCTATAAACAAACAGTGGTGTACTCCTATAAACAGTGGTACACTCCTATAAACAGTGGTACACTCCTATAAACAGTGGTGTACTCCTATAAACAGTGGTATACTCCTATAAACAGTGGTACACTCCTATAAACAGTGGTACACTCCTATAAACAGTGGTGTACTCCTATAAACAGTGGTTTACTCCTATAAACAAACAGTGGTGTACTCCTATAAACAGTGGTTTACTCCTATAAACAGTGGTTTACTCCTATAAACAAACAGTGGTTTACTCCTATAAACAAACAGTGGTGTACTCCTATAAACAGTGGTACACTCCTATAAACAGTGGTACACTCCTATAAACAGTGGTGTACTCCTATAAACAGTGGTGTACTCCTATAAACAAACAGTGGTGTACTCCTATAAACAGTGGTGTACTCCTATAATCAGTGGTACACTCCTATAAACAGTGGTGTACTCCTATAAACAGTGGTACACTCCTATAAACAGTGGTACACTCCTATAAACAGTGGTACACTCCTATAAACAGTGGTACACTCCTATAAACAGTGGTACACTCCTATAAACAGTGGTGTACTCCTATAAACAGTGGTGTACTCCTATAAACAGTGGTGTACTCCTATAAACAGTGGTGTACTCCTATAAACAGTGGTACACTCCTATAAACAGTGGTACACTCCTATAAACAGTGGTGTACTCCTATAAACAGTGGTGTACTTCTATAAACAGTGGTTTACTCCTATAAACAAACAGTGGTGTACTCCTATAAACAGTGGTGCACTCCTATAAACAGTGGTGTACTCCTATAAACAGTGGTGTACTCCTATAAACAAACAGTGGTACACTCTTATAAACAAACAGTGGTACACTCTTATAAACAGTGGTACACTCCTATAAACAGTGGTACACTCCTATAAACAGTGTTGTACTCCTATAAACAAACAATGGTGCACTCAGTGCACTCCATTAAAAAGTGGTGTACTCCTATAAACAAACAGTGGTGCACACAGTGCACTCATATAAACAGTGGTGTACTCCTATAAACAGTGGTGTACTCCTATAAACAGTGGTGTACTCCAATAAGCAGGGGTTTTAGAGTTAAGGTTTAAAAGTAGGTCACTACAAGAATGAGGCTAACCACGGAATTTTCGACTTCGTTTTGGATGTAACTTCCTACCGTCACCTCAATCATAACATGGGTCGGGAGGGTGTGACATTGAAATAATTACATTTAAATTGTTAGCTCTTCTCAACGTACATTCATATTTAGACAATACACGAAAATATACTAGCTGATAACAAATATAGTCTTAAATTTCCAAAATACATTGTATTACAATACAACAAAAACATTCAAAAATATAACTTTATAATGCATCGAACTAAAATAATTGAGAAAAAAAATGTCTTTATGGATGCAGAAATTATATAATATTTCTTGCAAAGCTTTTACCACTTCACATGAATAAAAGTCACTAATACAAAAACAAAATTTTGAACTAATTGTACAGTGACTGGACATACGGGTTGATTGCTTGTCGGTTCTGGCGATCTGAGTTAAGTTTAAACACCATCTCATAGGGATATGGCAGCCCCGGTAGGGAGAGTTCATCCAACTGCTGCATCTATTCAAAAGGAAAAAAACATATGTTTACACTTACTGATATTCCACTTTATGCGATCGGCAAGACCAACATGATATTTGCATCATGTGACAACGAGCATGTACTTTCATATGATAGCTGGCGCTGGAATGGCCGTTACAGTACCTCAAATGCCATAGTTTATTGATTTATGTTCAATATTCATATTGATCCCCAGTTCAATGAGACTCGGGACATCACGGCCATTGTTTATTTTATTATTTCGTTCCATTAGCAGCAGTTTCAAAACTAACATTTTTGTTTTTATTACCTACTTTTTCCTAACGCAAAAACCAAACGCTACGTAAGCGCAATTAAATGATGTTTTGAATTATACAGTTGAAATCCCTCAGCCATACCTACCACACTGCAATGGTCTTGTAGACACCAATATCCCCAACAGGAAGGCAGTAAGTAGTGTAGACAAGTGGTAGAGAAATAGCCAACACCTTGCCAATTTGGACTATACACTCACCGAACCACAATATAGTGTAGTTCCTGCGCTTTTATATTAATGGGTAGTTATTAAACTAACAATGTCTATCATAAATGTTGAATGAGAAATCTAGAAAATGTTTATATTTTAGGATCGGATGTTCGTGCTGTTGGGCGTATGACTGTCAACTTGAAGGTCTTATGTTCGATCCCCAGTGAGAGATCCGGAATAAGTTCAGGCGGTGGTGAAAGTTCACGAGTTCACCGAGCTTAAAACGGGAACCTGACAGTATTTGAAGAAGCCTGAGTATTGTGTCTATTTACCGCACCCATGTCCTTCAGCTTCTATGCCGTCTCGGCTGTCAGTAGTTTTTGCCATCTCGCTATGGTAGAGAAGGACACAACAAAAGCCACCCCGTCTGTGATTTATAGGATCTAACAGATAAGCATCTGATCCTTGTAATATTTTTTGTATAATTCAAGCAATGGTAACATTCACTAAAAATACACATTTTTTTCAGCTTATCAGGTGTTATTTTTAAAGCTCATGGAATACGCCGCTCACCTCTTCTTTAGACAAAGACCATCCATTGCCAGCACCTAAATTGTCCTCCAGTTGTGCGAGATTTCTAGCACCAATTATAACAGACGAGACAACATCTTTCTGGAGCAGCCATCGGATAGCAACTTGAGCAGGACTACGTTCTGTTTTACATGAGATATAACAAACATCTTTTAAAACATGTCTAGCAAGCATCTTTTATAACTAATATTTTACAAGCATCTTTCATGACTAATATCTTACAAACATCTTTCATAACAAATATCTTACAAGCATCTTTTATGACTGTAATTATAAAATTACTTCACATTTTATCTATTAGTGAATAATTGTAAAATAGAAACAAGTATTTTGATTAGATTGCTTAAATTTTAATTTAAAAAGGTAACAATTAACAGGACTGAAAATGTTTGATGATATCAACAAAAACCATCCACAATACAACAGTTTTAAAAGCTTAACTATCGCAGTATACAGTAAAGCAAACAGTGTGATTGCTGTAGCATTTATACTAAGAATTAAAATCTTTTAATCGACGTTTACACCCGTGGTTCTCAACCGATGGAGCGCGTACTCCCTGGGACCCTGGGGTACAGGAAAGGAAATGCAGGAGTACGCATAATAAGTTCATTTATTAGCAAAGTTACGTTTGAGGGGTACCTGCGGACATACACACCCACTGGGATAAAAGGTTGAGAACCTCTGGTGTACACAGTTTCTATATCACCAACAGACAAAGTGACATCCGAAAGTAAAATATAACAAGAAGATAAGAATTTAATAGGAAATGGGAAGTCAAAATGTTTTCTTTTAATTCACGTAATAAAACTCCCCATGATATATTGTCTCATTCCCAGATTAGTAAAAAAAAAAAAAAGTAAAGTTCCCTTAGCCATAACGGGCCATCGGGGCAGATGAAGTGTAGAATTCTTCTGTTTCTATAACCTCGACATATGAAGGGATTGTGTGGTTAGCACAACGCCCAGTCGACTTTACTTCCCCAACTTAAGTCAGGTACCCATTTAAAGTTGGGTGGACTTGTGGGACGACTTTGCTCCAAATAGCACCTGGAAAAATTCCTTGGCTCTCACCAAGGATCGACCCGAGGACTCTCAGTTCGACATTCGAGTATCTACACCACTCGGCCATTGGTCCCACATTCCCATATTAGAACTCCCTGATATTGTCTCATTCCCAGATTAGAACTCCCTGATATTGTCTCATTCCCAGATTAGAACTCCCTGATATTGTCTCATTCCCAGATTAGAACTCCCTGATATTGTCTCATTCCCAGATTAGAACTCCCTGATATTGTCTCATTCCCAGATTAGAACTCCCTGATATTGTCTCATTCCCAGATTAGAACTCCCTGATATTGCCCCATTCCCAGATTAGAACTCCCTGATATTGTCTCATTCCCAGATTAGAACTCCCTGATATTGTCTCATTCCCATATTAGAACTCCCTGATATTGTCTCATTCCCAAATTAGAACTCCCTGACCTACTATGGTTCTTAGCAATGGCCTTAACAGCATCAATCAAATTGAAAGTTTTTGCGTCAAATTTTGTCCACAATGGAGCCACTGGAGATTCTTTCGTCTCGTCATTGGCCACCCATGCCATGCGTCCTTCAGTTGGCTTCTGACCTCTCTTGACCTTTCCAGTCAACAAACCACTTAAAGAAAACATTATAATATTTTCAACATACTCAAAATTAAATTGTATACTTACAGTAAAAAGCAGAAATACTCAAACGTTCTTAAAACATTGATTGTTTTATATTGTAAAAGGTTTTTGTGCCTTTTTAATGAGTTTTATTTGTAACACTAATACGTTACACTTTGAAGAACATACACGCATGCGCATTCAGACTGATCTGTGTCAAGTGGAAAAAATGTCGTTAATTATAATAGACTAAAGCGTTAAAGACTGTGTCTCTAGTAATTCAATCAAGTGATACTACCAAAGTGAGTCTATGGCATGGGTGGGCACATTATGTTCCGCAGACCAAGTACGGTTCATTTGGCTGTTTAATTCACCCACCCTCCACTCCCTCGGCGGCTCGTTACGTCTGATAACCTCCCTCCATTCATCTGATCTGTGTCTGGCACTTCTGTTTAATTATAGAACCCATTAAGGCCCACGATTCTAAAAGTTTGCCTACCCCTTGTCCTTCCTCTTTCTTACCATTTAAGTGGACTCCATGGCAAAACTCCGATTCCAGCTTTTTTACAAACTTGAAATGGTTCCCATTCGCTCTCTCTGTTGACAAGATTGTATTGTTGCTGTAGTGGAGAAACATAAATAAAGACTTAGTTGACTTGTATTGTAGTTTAAACAGCATGCTATGATAAGTCACTCAATACATGATTTGATACAAGTTTGTTTTTAGAAATGCATTGTACATTGAGATCAATTTTTCCACGCAAGAAACATTCAAGGCTTTACAAAAATGGTAAGAGGATAGTAAACGGGGCAGGAAGGAGTTATGTGTAGCGTGTTCGACTGTCGACCTATGGATCCTGGGTTTGATGCCCGCTGAGAGCCCCGACATACATCTTGTCAAAATTCTCAAAAATAGGTACCTGACATTAGTTGGGGAAGTAGAGGCGGCAGGGCATTGTGCTGGCAACACAAACCCCTAGTATTCCGTGGCTAATTATAAGGTGAATTCAGAGGCGTATTTACCAAAACTGTGGCCCTAGGCGCATGACCAATTTGGGGCCCCCTCGCCTATAAGGCATTTAAAAATGATCAGAATACAACAATAGTCAGAACACTCATGTATTATTTAACATGCATACTACATAGTTATGCATACTAGCTAGAACTTACAATTGTCAGTTTATTAACGTTATATAACTTTTCTCCTGCTCTTCAATTTCGCGAACGTGTCAATGTACGCATTGAAATCGTAATCTAATGTCTCCTTTGATTCAATGCATAAAATAGACAAATTTCCCAGCCTACATTGGCTGATGGAATTCCGCAAGTCATTCTTGATCCTTTTCAACACAGAAAATGACCTTTCTCCAGTTGCGTTTGATATAGAAATGGTGAGAAAGATTCTTAGAAGGGTTTCCACATAGGGAAATGTGCATTGTAGTCCACCCACTGCTATAAGCTGGTACATCTCTACCGCGGATTTAGCGCCTTCTTCTTTAGCGAAATGCAAAAACTGTTTGATTTCATCGGTAGTGGTATTAGAATTAACATCGTCTTTGTATTCTTCGATCAAGGCCGAAATCTTTGTGTTCAAGTCATCTACCTTGTCCTTGAAAAATAGACTGAACAAATCATGTATACCTTTGTATGCTTCGATTCTGTGATCAAGTTCCGTGATCAATTTATCACAAATGGCGTTTTCTGTTTTAACAATAAAATTATCACGATCAGTTAAAATAACTTTCGGTTCATTGCTTTCATCAGAAAACGGTTTTATCTTTATCACATCATTTTGATATTCACAGTTTGAGATCCTCGTTCATAAGCAATGCTGCTCGCTCTTCAATATGAGTGAAATTTTGCAGGGATTTGCTGGTTGCATTCATCCGCTGTAAAATTGTATCCCAAAGAACAGTCATCAATGCAGTATCAAAAAGATCCATTTTATTAGCAAGAGCGCTAGCCTCATTTCTTACAGCTGCCTTCTGATCACGATCTTCGGCTGCTTAAAGAAGAGCTTCCTGAATATCAATGTAGTTCTGATGCAATGCAAACACTGCATCCGCTCTAGCTGACCATCTTGTATCCGAAACTTTCTTTATGGTGCATCCATTTTTGACTAGATGACTTTTAAGGATGTGCCACATGTGTGTGGATGCTGAGAACCAAACATAAACATGTTGAATAAAGTCAAAGTATGGTACTGCTGAAAGCGACGATTCTGCAGCCGCATTACCAACTAGATTCAAGCTATGGCTGGAGCAGGGAATGTAAACTGCATTGGGACTGTGTGCCTTGATTCGAGCCTGCAAGCCCGAGTATCTGCCAGACATGCTAGAAGGCACTGTCGTAGCTCTGTCCCCTGCATTTTGTGATATCTAATCCCCAGTTCTTCAAAACGTCTAGTATCACTTGCTCCAAATCGGAGCGTTATGAGCATAGATGTCAACAAAAGTTAAAAATCGTTCTTTAATTTCACCATCAATGAGAACATATCTGAGTATCACAGTTAGCTGGTCCACGTGGCTAACATCAGGTGTTGAATCAACAATCAAAGAGAAATATATCGATTTCTTTACTTCTGATATAAACTGATCTCTGACAGCATTGCCCATTATTGTAATAAATTAGTCACAAGTAGCAGAACCACTACTCTTTTTACCGTACCGTGCAATATGATTTGCTAAGAAAGGGTCAAACTTTGACAAGTAATTCAAACAACTGGTAAAATTACCGTCATTGTTGGCATGACCACGAAAGGCCAAGCCTTCAGAGGAAAGAAACTGTACAGTTGCTACAATCCTTCGTAGAACATCTCTCCAGTATTGCCTTTCATCATCTAACTGTTTGGCCATCTGTTTGTTAATACGCCCTTATGCGTTCAAGCGTTTAGCGAAAGTGCACATTGCTTGAACGTGGCCATACGAATTCTCATGCTCAGAAATTTTAGCAGCAATATTTTTCCAATCAGAACACCCGTTTGTTGAAAATTGACTAGCTTTATTTGGAAACAGTTTGCATACATAACAATACACGCTTCCACTAGTTTCACTGAACACTAACCATTCACGTCTTTCTTTTAGGCCATTCGCCTTGGTTAAGTAAAAGTTATGTTTAGACCAATGACGAAAATATTTTCTGCCACGATCTGTCATCAACATGCCATGTGAAAGGTCGCCAACATTTTTTGGTTTGAAATCCAAAACATAATTACGCATGGTTTCTGTCAAATTCGCTGGCCACATAGCAATATCTGTCAAAATTTCACCACAGTTGTTATCATCAACAGTTTCACTACTCACGACCTCCGGTATAGGACCTTCAGCCGGCTGTTCAGGTTCTGGCAAGTCTGTTGGCTCGGGCTCAGAATCCATACTGGGCTGTTGCCGAGACGTCTGGACTTGGATCATTAGCTGTTATTTCTGTTTGAGTAGTTTCTGATGGTGGGATTACCGGTCGTTTCGCTCAAAATGTCAACAAAGCGCCTTCATTTTTCGCATCTTCTGCTTTTCTTTTCTTTTGGATATCACGCTTTTTTGCACCTGAGGGATATTGTCTCATAGACATAGTTTTAATGAAACGATTGTGTCGCAATCAGCTACAACAGTAAAGGAAAAATGATCAATGATCATTCATCCACACAAAGCGTAGTGGGCAGCAAGAACAAAATTATCAAAATAGTGTAATAAACTGGCAATTAACAATTAGTTATTGCGATTTGCAACAAAATAAAATTTGAATTAGAATTGTTAATTAAAATCTGTGACGTAAGGTGCGCCAACTACTGGTACGTACCGTACGTTACTTGTTACTTCGAACACTAGCGCCAACATTATTAATACGTCACAGCAAGCAAGCCACAGTCTACCACGTTCGACAACTCGCATTGTTTACCAGTCTGAAAGACTATTTATAGATTTGTGGAATTCCCAAAACCCTCACAGCAACCGGATTTTTGATTTTTTATTTCTTTTATAAAACCAGGATTTTGGGGCCCCTAAATTATCTGGGGCCCTAGGCGCGCGCCTAGTGTGCCTAGGCCTAAATTCGCCACTGGGTGAATTATACACTTCGTATGCCTCGACTAGTTCTCTGGGCTGTAAGGGGACTCTTTTACTTACTTTTTATCCTAGTTTTTAATTTTACTGACATAACCGAAAAAAAAAGAAAAAGATAGTATCTTTGTCAATGAACCCTACCTGTAAACTAACAATAGGATTCAAACCCAACTTCTCAGAGACATCTACCAGTTTCTGCAGCTGCCAGCCAGTGAAGTTACTTACACCAACATATCGAACTTTTCCACAGCGCACTAAGTCGTCAAATGTACGAAATGTTTCTTCAAGTGGTGTACCATCGTCAAATATATGAGCCTGATTGAAATGGTTCATAAAAGATTTGTATTTCTTTAATCAAAACGTTTTCATAGTACAGTACACAAGTTTGTTTGTTTTTCACAATAATTGGGAAGAGTTGGGTTAATTAAACCCAGAGGTAAATAAAATTTCAGCGAACTTTATGGTTAGGATATTTCTCGATCCCAGTTTTGATAAGTTGGATAAAGATGATTTCCACAGAGTTGTTGCTGTTTTAATGTAAACTAGATGTGTTTGAATTTTCGGTGTTTAATTTTAGAAAAGCGGCTTTTTACTTCTGGTATTATTTTAAATAAAATTACTGCATTAACATGGTTAAATACAATATCTAAATGAGCTCCAAAATGCGAGCAACATAGTGTAGTTTTTTTAGTCTTATATAGTATTGCCAAATTAATTAAATTATATTAAAGTGTGCAAAAACAAGTTTGCAATTTCTAAACTAAAAAGTAAACAAATACAAACATTTAAAAAAAAACTTAAATAAAAAAAAACTTACAAACTTATTGTCGAGAGCTTTTTTTTTAATCAAAGGCAAAATGGCAATGACCCACTTTTTGCTGCATTTCCCAGATAGAGAAGCACACACATTGGGGAATAATTAATAGGACACAATTTGTCATCAAAACGTAACATAAACTAAAACTAAATTTCAATAGCCATTTACCTTTCAAACCATTTCCCAACAATGGTCTCAGATATACCATAGCCATATATGTCGGCTGTATCTATAAAGTTTCCACCCCAATCTGAGAATCTGTTCATGATTTGGTGAGAAAGATGTTCATCTGCCTGACCCGGTGTGCCAAACTGTTGTTAATTTTTTTAATAAAACGTTAGGAAAATGTATACTTCTTTTTTTTTTGAAATTTGTTATATCTGTTGCTTTGAAAAAAAATTTTACATTTTTTTTAATACCCTACAAATAATTTTGATGATCTAAAAAAGCTAAATGCAGTTTTAACAAATAAAAAATGTGCTTTATATTATGAATTAAAAATTAAAACAAGAAGGTGACCAAATCCTTGCCCTATAGCAGGGGTCGGCAACCTGCGGCTCGCGAGCCGCATGCGGCTCTTGGGATGTCAAGTTTCGGCTCTTTCGATGTCAAATTGCGGCCTAATCAAATACCATAATATTGGAACAGCAATTTTAGTGGCACTTTAAAATCTGAGAAAATTGTACATTATAACTTTTTACTCTTTCGTCTCAAAAGGTTGCCGACCCCTGCCCTAAAGCATGTTTGAATGACGCTAGTTTAGTGAAATCTGTTCATTTAACCCATTCCTTAAAAATTTAGTTAACTGTAATTCTCTTTTAATTTGTTTATCAAGATGACTCGGGGTGTACCGATAGCAAAATGTTGCTCAGTATGAAAAATCCTGACTAAAGTTGTGTTCTAGTATTCTGCATAGTGGACGGCGTGGTGTTAAGGGAAATTTACTTTACGATTCTGTAGGTAGAAGGGATGTCACAGACTATTAAAAATAATTTAAAAGATATTAGTTTACTAATGTCATAATTAAACTAGGTATTACGTGAAAAGAATGCGAGTAATGATGGCACGTGGAGAGCTTAACTTTTTACTTTGAAATAGTCATTGGGCCGATACTAAAATTTTTATCGAATTTAATACAATCGTGTTAAAATTATTCGACTACAAAGTCGATTTCGATACCCTAAAATCTTCAGATAATTCCGATTACGATGTATCGCTAAACCAATTTTATAAAATTCATCAGTTAATAACCCTAAATTACTTACATTTTATTATGCAACTTTTATGTTTTACTTTTTCAATTTACTGATAGCCTGAAGTTTAAATTCATGAGTTTTATTTGTTACATAAAAATAGCATGATCTTCCAACGAAGCCATTACTATTGTAATCGTCCTACAACGAAGCACCTTATTGGCGTTATCTTCTTTCAACGAAGCCCGCTATAGGCAACATTGTCTTCCATTTAGGACACTGGTAGATTAGATATTCAAATAATAAAAGCATAATTATATAAGAAAAAAAAAGTATTTTGTTATAAATTGATCATACCCCTGAGTCACCAAATGTCATAGCTCCCAAACATAGGTTGGAGACCTTAATGCCACACTGACCTAGAAACACATGAGGCAACTTGTTTTTTTCGGGTACAGGGTTAGCCATTGTTGTCAGTTGATTCTCTTGAAAGAAATCATGTTTATACAATAAATAAATACAACTGAATCCTGCAGAACCTTCAATACATTGAACCTCTCCACTTTATGTCTAGCAATTCATTAACTTGTGAAAGTAGAAAAATTGAATAATTATCTGCATTTTAAAGTTTACATTTAAGATTCCGTTACATAAGTAGGGGTCAAATCAAATGTTAACTAATTTCTTTAAGACATATAGGCCTACATGTCTAAGTTATCCAAAGATTTACTTGTTTGAAGTGGTTCAGTGCATCCAAAGCAAAGTTAACATAACATTTCATACAAGTGGAAAAAAATCTAATTTTGTGTTTTAAATGACTTTTTTTCTTCCCATCAGTGTCGTTATTTTTAAATTTATTTTCTGCATTTTAACTGGTGGTATACGATTTGTTCTCTTTGTAAGAAAACCATTTTTTTTACTAAAAATTTCAATTTAATTGTTTTCCCTCCCAAAGTGTGAACCCTATTTAAAGATCAGTTCACATCGAACATCTTTACGGAAGAAAATCAATTCCAACTTGAATGCACCAGTTAGTTCACCTTTGTGCACCTTCTTAACACCTACGTGTGCACCTTCTTGTAACCTACTTATCAACTATTTGTTCACCTATTCTATTTTAAGTGTTTGTATAAGTACATAGGTTGTGTAAGTACATAGGTTGTGTAAGTACATATGCTGTGTAAGTACATAGGTTGTGTAAGTACATAGGTTGTATAAGTACATAGGTTGTGTATGTGTGTACGTAGGTTGTTTGTGTACATAGGTTGTGTAAGTACGTATGTGAGTACGTAGGTTGTCTGTGTGTACACAAGTTTGTGTTACATGGGCTCAAGATGGACTGTTTTGGGAAAATTCTAAATCATTATTTAAACATAAACATGAACTTCAAGAATTTCTTAGCGATAGGTTTGAGCTGAGGAACTTTCTACATGACTGGAAAAGGTTCTGTACACTGGCATATGAAGCAGAAATATTCTGTTTTAGATTCTCTCAACTTATCGATGGTATAAACACACATAAATAAACTATTCTCCCAGCTAAAAATATTAAACTATTAGCTTTCATCCACTATTCGATGCAGTTCGTGTTTTCCTCTTCTAATATTTCTGAGTATTACTTGATTACACACATAGGGTACATTCATTTTGAAATTAACGTAGACGCCATGTTATCATAAGCTGTTATGATCTCTCACTAGATAAAGGTTTTTTTTTTATTTTGCTTATTTATGTTCACTTTCGCTAATTTCGCTTTAGTCTTTAAAGAGTGACTTTGTTGATCGTAATTTGACCTTTTATCTCTAAAAATGTAAAAAAAAAAAAAACTATTTAAAATTATAACTGCTTAGATACTGAAGCCATGGACTCGAAAGTTGAAAGTTCACTATTTGAAGTGAAATAGAAAAATAATGAAAAGGATTGAAAGAATATTTGCTTTTTATATTTATATTGTTTATAAGAACGACTAAACCAGAATACATTTTATTAAAAGCATTTAATTCTACTTACGGCTGTTTACAAATTCCGAGTAGTTTAATAACGAAATTTTAAAAAAAAACTAGTGTTAATTAAGTGTTCAATGAAAATAACGTGACTTCTGTTACTATATATAGGTGTCAATTATTATCAAAAGTGCATTTTTAAGAGCATGATTAAGAGCATGATTAAGATGTCTTGAGTTGAGAGCAATCCACTTAGTTGTACTTTAAGACTTCAGCCTTGAGCTCTCCATTTCATTGCCATTGAGATCCCAGCTTTTGAGTTCTATTTGTACCGTATTACGGAACCATTTGAAATGGTAAGGAAGCAGTATGGTGTAGCCAATTAGTTTTCCAACATCGATGGCTCAGCTTATTAACCTTTCAAAGCCAATAATATGCAAAGTTACGTTTGTAGGTTCTATGCAAAGTTACATTTGGGACCCAAGGCAAAGTTACATTTGGGGGCGCAAGGCAAAGTTACATTTGGGGGCCCAAAGCAAAGCTACATTTGGGGATCCTAGGCAAAGTTACATTGTGGGGGTCCCTTAGGCGAAGTTACAACATGGGGCCCTAGTCAAAGTAACGATTGGAAGCCCTGAGGAAATTAACATTGTGGGGTCCCTAGGTCAAAGCTATATTTGGGGGTCCTAGAGATGGTTACGTTTTTTGGGGACCAAGGCAAAAAAAGCTGTCAAGGCTGCCCCAGGAAAATTTTAGGCGATTAATATTCTCTGACTCCCCAGTTATTTAGTCATTTTAGGTAAAGGTAAAGGCTAAATGACAGTCCCAACAGGGGGACACTGATGCAGTCGGGGTGCAAGAACGCCCAGTTTGCCCATACACAAGAAAGGCTGTGAAGCCTTTCGTGTTGACCAGAGCCATTGGAGCCACTTTACCTATCGTGTTTAAATAAATATATACTAGCCATCCCGCGTCGTAACAAACGCCGCCTTATATTATATTATATTTTTTAATAAGCAATCAAACAAAATAACAGGCTGACATCTTCGGAAAAAATACGTGGTATGCAAAGTTGAACTTTGACCAAACATGTGCAGACTTTATGGTCACTATCTGGTGCCTTCCAGCAACTTGTTTTTTTTTTTTATTTTGTTGTTTCCATTCAGCATTCCCTCATTTCCGCGGTTAAACGGATACATAATTTACCGCGGCGGGGGATAAATGAAATAGTTTCATATTTAGTGCACATAAAAACATGTTCAGGGGCAAGTTTAGGTAAGACATCATTAAATTATCAAAATATTTTTTTTGTTCTAAGACGGGCGGACGGACTATAATTTAACATTTCAGCTTTGCCCCCCCCCCCGTCAAAGTTGTCTAGATCCGCCCCTGAACATGATTACGACCAAATCGGACCAAACAATACTGTTTTAAAAATTACTGGAGCTGTCTAGACATAAAATAGTATTGTACAACCACCATTGCGCTCTTATTGCTTAGTATATTTTACTAAATAAAAGAACAAAACGTCATATAATCTATACAGGCTGGTGCAACACCGCGAGCATTACATCGCGAGTCGTCACGCGTCTTCTATAAATAGTCTTGCAGGCTGATGTAATTACTGGAGCGCTTGCTGCGGTCCAGTCCTCCCCCCCTCTCCACACTACAGTGTTTTTTTTTCCGGCTCCTGAGATGTCGTCTGTGATCGGGAATTCCAAGTGGTAGCTTGCTTGCGTCTTCTCGAAGAGGAGAAATATATATATATAGATTACAGGGGTCGATAACTGCTTAATTTATTTGCTCAACCTTTTTTTTTGTTGTGGTTGTTGTTGTTGTTGTTGTTGTATTTATTACGAAACATTTCTGCTTTTAAATTGTCGGTATATATAAAGTTTTAATTCAATGATTACAGTGAAGTTAGAAATGATGAATAATGACAAGTTCCGTGGTTATTGGTGAAACTTATTTACATTGAGATATGTGAATAAAAATAAACAATTTATAACACGTAAATAAATTAATGGGGTTATCTTAGTTAATTTTAAGTATAGATAAAGATTAATGTTTTTTTTTTGAAAATAGAAATTTAGTCTGATAGCTAAAAGTGCAAATCTCTTTAGATTTTTTTTAATGTGTTAACCAAGGTGTACTTATGAATGAATTGTTTGTGACAATCATCTAGTTTGTTGATGTTTTTGTTTTACTTTCTGTTGTTTTTTTTTAATTATGGCCTACATATTTACAGTATATATCATTGGTGGCGAACCTATGGCGCGCGTGCCACAGTCGTCACGCAGAGCCTCATCAGTCGGCGTGCGACTAAAATATTAATTCCTTTATTTTTAATTGGAGATTGGCACTTTGCTTTAATAAATTAGTGGTTTTGGTTGAATTTTGGGCACGCGGCTATAAAAGGTGCGCCACCACTGGTCTTTCTCAACTATCACATTCATCATCACATTGAAAAAGTGTCCGCGTTGGAAGAAAATAAATGTTTAGCTCTTGCTGTGCCAGAATTATATGTCCAATCCACTTTACACGCTTAGTTCGTATATCATCATTACTAAACTTCTTTAATCATTTTATTGTTGTTGTTTTTTTTTTTTTTTTGTTATTTTAATATGAGATAAAATGTCTTTAAAAGTATTTATCATTAAATCTGTTAACAAAATTCATTAAATCAACTCTCACCATGGCCAACAGAGACACATAACGACCAAATATAGTCACACACAGTGTGAGGCCCTTACCTCTAAAAAACCGGCCTTGTAACAGCTCCTGTTTTGATGCCGCGGGGGCCCATGACAGGTGCTCACAATGCATATCTTTAAAACTTTGCCAAATAATTTAATAGCCCAAACAAGCGGCCACCTGGAGGGAACGCCCTTGCAGTTGGGTGGGTGGGTGGGGCGCTAGGCAGTCACAGAAAACCTTATGATTGGTTATACAATATACAGTCTTAAATGGAGTGGAGCGGTGGTAAAATTATCAGTCATCCATGCCCACTATGACTGCATTGTTATCAGTCATCCATGCCCACTATGACTGCATTGTTATCAGTCATCCATGCCCACTATGACTGCATTGTTATCAGTCATCCATGTCCACTATGACTGCATTGTTATCAGTCATCCATGCCCACTATGACTGCAATGTTATCAGTCATCCATGTCCACTATGACTGTATTGTTAAAAGATCCCTCCAATGAAAAACCATATTTTTTAAAAGTTGAACGTTAATTTCATGGAAAACAAAATTAACTAAATATTAGTTTCTTTTGCTTTGTTCAACCCAATAATAAAATAAGTCACATAATTTATAATATATATATATATATATATATATATATATATATATATATATATATATGATATTAGTTGTTCTTTTTTATTCAAGTACAGTAATATGTCTAAATCTGAATATAATCTTTTCCTGGTATTCATTAAAAAATGTACACAAATTTATTTATTTTTATTTATTACTAAATGTAGTAAAAAAATAAGTATCTATCGATGAGATTAGATTTTCAGTCTGCATCCCCAATAGTACCTTAAATGTGTATCCCTATAGTACCTTCAATGTACATCTTAATAGTAGCTTAAATGTACCACCACAAAACCAGAATGATGTTATGCTTACTAGAGTAATATGAGAAGCTAAATGGTTAGATTGATGGAATAACTTAAAAGACTTGAATGGTAAAATTATATTTATATTTTGGCAATTTTTTGAAAATTATTAAAAATTTCAATTTACATCAAGTTTTAAAACAAATTTAATTTCATTAGCAGTGAAAATTTTATGAGCGCAGCTATTTTTAGTTTCTGAGAAATCTGATAATTTTAAATTGTCAATTTACAGCTTAAAAATCCAATTTGTTGTTAGAAAAAAAGTTTATTAGAATGTTATTATTCTAACAGGAACGTATTCTTTCTTTCAATGAGCATAAGGAATGTCTTTTATTATTATAGTATCAAAGATACTAACTGTACTATCTTTGCATAGAGATGGATAACAGTTTAACTTCATGGTATTCATGAAAGGTCAATGTAATTATGTGGGTCTAGCAAATTTATGTTGTGAACAAAATAGAGATTTATTTGTTTTTCTTTTAAAAACCTGATACATTTTTTATTTTAAAAGTATCGCTCAGTGGAATTTAAACCCAAGTTCCCTTAGCACTAACGGGCCATCGGGGCAGATAAAGTGTAGAATTCATCTGTTTCTATAACCCCGCATATGAAGGGATTGTGTGGTTAGCACAACGCCCAGCAGCCATTACTTCCCCAACTTGTCAGGTACCCATTTAAAGCTGGGTGGACTTGTGGGACGACTTTATACCAAATTTCACCTGGAAATATTCCATGGGCCTAACCGAGGATCGAACCCACCAAGCATGTTTTGCCTGTACATTAATCATTCAGCCATTAAATCGCACTCTAAAAGCAATGTTTTTGAGATTAAATTGAAAATTGCTGAATAACACAAAGTGCAAGTCTTGGTAACATGTCTTACTTAGTAATTTAAAAAGACACCTATATTTTGATGATAAGATTTTATTATTTTAGACTTTTTATGTCTCATAGTAAGTATTCAAAACTGTAGATTTAAAAAAAAAAACAATTATTGAATCGAGACGCAGGCAAGAAGCCATTAATATTTTAAACTGGAATCAGTATTTTTAATTCTTACTAATTATTGCTCTTTACTTGGAATTACTCTTTCTTTAATATTAAATCTATGACTTTTCTAGTTAAAACATTTTTAAATATAATGATATTTCAATATCCATAAATTTTATTGCAATACAAGAAGTTTATCTGAATTATGAAAAAAAACAGGAATATGTGTGCATGTTATGAATTTTTTTTTAATTCCTAAACTGATTAAGATAAATACAATAATAGATAAATACTGTATAAGGAATGTATCTATCTAGAAAACATCATTTAACATCATTTGTTTAATACACACATTGATATGATAATAAATAAACTGATATAATAAAACAAGTATTGCCTTGCATAGTGTTACCCTTTCTTAAAGTCATGCTAGTTTTAAAACAAAAACAATGAATTAGTCGGACAATGACTGGACGTATTGGTTGACTGCGTGACTGTTCAAACGATCTGTATTCAGTCTAAACACCACCTCATAGGGATATGGCAACTCAGGTAAAGAAAGTTCATCCAATTGTTGCATCTAGTAGACAAAACAAAAACAGTTTATATAACAAAATGATGTTTGATTGTTTGTAGCTGGGTTTTTTTTAAATGTTTCACACGGCTGAAAAAAGGTGGTCAAACTGGTCCACATTATGATGGTCCAGGCGTGATCCAGGTGTGGTCCTGATTTACTTCAATTGAACTATACTATATTACAAGGTTATTGTACAGGTGAGGTGGTATATTTAATCTTATGGCATACCAAAAACCACTACTGGGACAGTAGAGCCTTTTTCCCAAATTAGCTTCTACTGAAAAAAAACATTTCCCAAATAGGCAAATACTCACAACAAGTCACACTAATGGAAGAACTTTCTTTGTCAATTTTTTCACTGTAACAAATGAATCAGCTCATTTCATATTTAGACAAAGAATATACATACCCGCACCTAGTTGGCTAATACCTTAATTATTTGTTTCTCGTTACAACTTCCCCATACTTAGGGGAACAGTAGTTCAAAGTATTAAAAAACTGACTTTTTCAGCCTTAAAAAAAGGTTCTAGCATAGACTTTTATTTCAAAATGTTGAGAAATTTCACTTAATTACAGATGGGAAACACTGCTGTTTATCTATGAATTTTTTTGTCAATTTGACCTGTGTGTATTGTCATTGTTAGAAAGTTATCATTGAACTATACAAGAATGTAGACGTGACCAAGTGTTTAATGTGTGATTTAAAGAAGTGTGGGGGAAATTATAGTATTTCCACACAGCTGATGAATTTTTTTAAAGCACACCCTGCCTGGATAATTAAGAAAATATCAAAATTAGTGTGCTCTTGAGAGTAGTAAGTATGTGACTTGATTGTAGTATATGACTTCAGTGTAGTATATGACTTGACTATAGTATATTACTTGACTATAGTATATGACTTGATTATAGTATATGACTTGAAACTGGCATCTTACGGAAACAGAGAATTGGGGTAAATAGTTAGCATTTGCTCGGTTCATTGCTAAACAATAGACAGAGAGGAGCTTTTGTCACAATTAATATTTTTTTATGTTCTTGTCATCCTTCACCACCACCTGTTCCTCTAACATACCCACAATCACATCACAGGCCCATACCCACAATCACATCACAGGCCCATACCCACAATCACATCACAGGCCCATACCCACAATCACATCACAGGCCCATTCCCACAATCACATCACAGGCCCAGCCTGGGGTGGGATAGAAGTGAAGGATCGTGTGGGTAGGGAAGACAAATGTATAATTATAAAGGGAGGGTTGAAAAGTGAGTTTAGACTAGAACAATGTAGAAAGGTTCTGAAATGGGTTTGTGGGATGTTAGTCAACAGACAGGGCTGTATTTGTATGCTGTCACAGATATTGATAGCGTTAGAGAGAAGATGAAGTGAATACCATGATTGCAAAAGAAAAAAAAAGCACAACTTATCATACTATGAATTTAATTCTCTATTGTTGAACCATGAGTTGGGATAAAGTATTTATAATTCTTAATGTACAGTGAGGTCTTAATCAAAATGGCTAATCCCAGAACTGGGTTATTAGTGGAAATCCAACCCACATGTCGTTTATGTGTGATGTAAAAACAGGAGAGAATTAGGTCTTACTCTGGACTGTCAAACAAAGTAGAATAGTTTTAAGGTGACCCAGGTGTCTCTAAATAGAACAGGGAATAAACGATAAAAAAAAAGTTGATTTTTTTTTTCTGCTGATTTTTATAGTGTTAAAATTGTTTATTCATATTACAAAATGGCTTACTTTCACTGTCCAATCATTAAATATCTTATTTAGGTCATGTATTTTGTTTAATAGAGGTTTTTGACAGGTTTTTTTTGCGTTTTTCTCAAAATCACATTTTTTTAAATCTTGTACCTTTTGGACACTTTCACAAAAACTACTTACGATATAAGCTTACAATTTTGCATGCTTATTTTTATATCTATTGTTGACAGTTCACCAATTTTTTTTTTTGGAAATATAACATAGAAATTTTTTTATAATTTTTTTCTTACCTACCCCCCCCCCAAATGTTACTTTTTTTAGTGTACAGAAATAAAAAATTCACAGTTTATTTATTTTCAATTTTTTATAAAACAAAATTGGACGTTTGTTTGAAACACACTCGTTAACATTTGTGCAAAGTTATGTTATGATATCTACAATATACTTTAAAAATTGGTTCTTTGAAAATATGTCTTAAAATTACACTTTTTCACCCCAAAAAAGTCACATAATACATTTTTTTATAATTTTTTTTTTATATTTTTTTTTATTTCTTTGTACATTAATTGGTCTGTTGATTGCATGTGCTATAAAATGGCTGGTGTAGCTTAAAAAAAATAGAAAAAAAAGTTGCTGAAACCTTGTATCGGTGTATGGATCACCTTAAAGGTCATTGTAGAAAGATATAATAATAGTGCGATTAAAAAAAATACTTTTTATTTATTTTATTTTGTTAATGAAAAAATGTGTTGATATAATAACATTTTACTTTATTGAATTATTTAATAAATATGACATACCTTGAAAAAGGATTGCTACAATATTATTTTTAATAACGCCGAAAATCTATTTTTACCAATTTTTTTTGACATATTGAGCTATGACAATTTTTTTTCGTCCGTTTTGGATTAAGGAAAGTTAAATTGAAATTCCGCTCACCTCTTCTTTAGACAAAGACCATCCATTGCCAGAACCTAAATTATCCTCCAACTGGGTGAGATTTCTAGCACCAATTATAACAGAAGACACAACATTTTTCTGGAGCAGCCATCGGATAGCAACTTGTGCAGGGCTACGTTCTGTTAAGAGATGATGCAACACAGTACTTACAAACAACTTTTAACACTTATTATATAAAAACTGATATTTTTACATTTTAATATGTTGTGATTATAAAAAATCAATAACAACAAATGCAGTGTACTTAGCAAGAAGAAACAAATGTCTGATGACTTTAACCAACAAAAAAAGCCCCAGTAAAGTAAGAAATAAAAGTTAAAACAACACGGTACCCAATTAGAGAAAAATATGAGTTACCAGCAGTATTTATAATGAGAATTGAAATCTTAAGATTACCATTTTACAAATTTACATAAACAGGAAATAACTTAAGTTTAAGTAGAAAAGTTCTTTTTGTTTTTTTTTAACAACACAGAGCTTCCTTAATTACCATGATTCTTAGCTATTGCCTCCACAGCATCAATTAGATTAAAAGTTTTTTCATCAAATTTCGTCCACAGAGGAGTCGCTTGAGATGCTTTCTTTTCATTGTCAGCCACCCAAGCCATACGTCCTTCTTGTGGTTTCTGACCTCTTTTGACCTTTCCAGTCAACAATCCACTGAAAATAAATGCAATAATATTTTAACAAAACCTTTGTATAGAGTTATATCCCCTTAGGCTTGATCAGTTGGCTAGTCTATTTTTTGGTTTTCGGGCAGATCCGATTTTTTTCATGATAATATTTTAAACTGCAATACTGTTGTATTAATTCTTTACTTTCGATTTAACGCAAAACCCAAATCGCTATTATTTTATTAAATATTTACCACAAAATGTTAACATGTTAAAATAATCTCTGATTAACTATTAAAATAACACTGCCTAGAACATACATAAAAGTTGTATCGTATTTGAGTCTAATATAAAAATGAATAAATGTAGGTAGTGAAGCTAATTTTTAGAGCATTTTCGAAAAAAAATTCTCCATTGTCCCCGTTTTGTCTGTCTGTCTGCCTGTCTGTCTGTCCGTCATCACCCTAGATCTCAGCAACCATAAGTTCTAGACCCATGATGTATATATTATTTTGTAGGTCTTGGCCTGCCATGTGTACATCAAAAGTGCATTTCGCGATCTGACCTCTCAGGGCCAAAATATAAGAGTTTCTTATGTACCGTTTTTGCTAATATTTTAAATATAAATAATAAAAGCTAATCAAAGGGGCGTAATCATTATTTATTTTTGTAATAGTTATTCAACATGATTACTTCCCTCTCTAAATTTATCAAAATCCATACGCGTGGAGCAATATTTATGGCTGTAACCCGGGAAAAAATACGGATTTCGTCCGGCGTACACGAAAATGCTCTAAATTGTCCTTTGTCCGAAACGGAAAAGACTTAAATTGCTTGTTTTTTTTAAAGCTATTGTCCTTCCCCACAGAATACAAATTAAATTTAATGTGTAAATTCTTTATTAAAAAATAACCCAACTCAGTTTTGAAATCCACCACTTGTAATTTTATTTATTTTCCACTCTAATAATACGTTCCTAATAAAAAAACAAAGTTTTAAGCAATAAAAGCTTGATGGAAAAATTAATACATGCACATGTATACTTAAAAAGAAATTACTAAAATTATTTAGATCACTCATTTATAACAATAGATTTTAAAGAACGTTTTACTTTTCTTAGATGTGATAAGCATTTCTGAGAGGGTTTCAGCCAGTTTACCAAGTGACTCAAAAGAATGATCTAAACACACAAATACTTTTATTTCATTCATCTTTTTATTGAACTTCTTTAATTACGTTGAAATATTGATACCATTGTGGTTTGACTTAGATAAGGCTTAAAGTATTGTGACAAGAAACTGAATCCAGCAAATTCAGTGTAATAAATATTTTCAGTGATGGGCAGTAACTAGAAATTAATAGTTAAACTATTGTTGTTACTAACTTTTTTAAAAGTAGTTAAACTATCAGTTAACTAACTTTTTATCAAAAGAGTAACTTTTGACTAAAACTTTAATTTTTTAGCTTAATTTTTGAACTAACTTTTTAATTTAAGTGAATTTTAACAAACATATTTCTGAATGAAAATGTTAAAGGTTTAATAAACAATAAATACCCACATGAAAATATCAGTATTATTCACATTAATCATTTTGTTTATAATGTCAACATTTTCAAAAAGTTTATAACAATGACAACTTTCAAACTAGTTTTTTAATTTATATCTAAGAAAAACTGATTCATCAAAAAGAACATCTGACATTTTACACCTTCTAAATGTTAAATTTTGGTCCGCAACACTAAAAAGTCGTTCAACGGCTGCACTACTGAGAAGTGTTGCATTGTATCTACAAAATGCAGCAGCCAATCGTGGATATGAAAGCAATGAAGAATTTTCTGAGGGAAGGGTTTCTTAAATAAAGTTCGACTTCACTGACAATATCAACTGTATTTGCTGGCTGTCGATCTTCATGCATGTGACTGTATAAATCATCTTGTAAATATGATGACAAAAGTGCATGTGCTCCACCGTGAGTTTCCATTGGCTCTAGTTCGGAAGTTGTCATGTGCTGTACAGTCTGTATGAGTAGTTCTTTCTTTGAGAATCTCTCATTTGGGTCTAGATAATTTAATTTAAAATTTGGTAGGAGCATTGTTGCCAAATTATAATCATCAGATTTAAAAACTTCTTGGAAATGTGTTTCTAAACCATTTATAAGCACATTAATTAATGGCACCATTAATTTTTCCTTCATACATTTCAACTTGTATATAACAACCTTGATTGAAACAACGCGTCCGTAGTGTAGGTGGAAATACAAAAACCAAAGACGTTAAACAAAGAAATTTTATGAATAAGAAAAGGTCAAAGACAAAATTTTCACATGATAATTTGAAATTGTCCAAAATATTCAATAAATCGAAAGGAAATATTTTTAGTTACAATATTTTAGTTAAACATTTTTAGTTATAACTAAAAAAAATGTAGTTAAACGGATGATTTAACTAAACTTTTTTTAAAAAGTTAAAATTTCTGCTTAACTTTTTAAAAAGAGCTTAACTTAAAAATAGTTACATTTTAGTTAAAATTTTGTAACTTTTGCCCAAAACTGAATATTTTTATAAGATTTCATATTAAAAAGCTGCTTTTGTTTTGAAATTTCAATCATATTATTTTAATTTATGGATACTATATTTATTAATTTTTATTACTATTTATCCTCTCATTAAACAGCAAAAAAAGATTCACAATGATCTGTGAAGTCCTCGTAAGGACAAGATTTTCATCCTATAAACTACTATGGGACATTTTTCGCAGTGCCCTTCTATCATCCCCACCACAGCCGACAGTGCAATGATCATGAAGGCACAAAGGGGGACATAAAAGAAACATTAAACATGACCTGAAAAGTTCCCTTCTTTGATACTACCAGTATCAAAAGTGTCTTATTCCTCTACTATATTTATATTTTATATATTATCCCTATTTCTCACCCTTTAAGTGGGCTCCATGGCAAAACTCCGATTCCAGCTTTTTTACAAACTTGAAACGGTTCCCATTCACTTTCTCTATTGACAAGATTGTATTGTTGCTGTAGTAAAGGAGACAAAAATAAAAAACACTTTTCATGATTTTAGTTAAAATTCAATTTTTAAATGTCTGTTGAAAGCAGCATAGTAAGTAAGTAGTAAAGTTCCCTTAGCCCCAAAGGGCCATCGGGGCAAATGAAGTATAGAATTCATATGTTTCTATAACCTCGGCAATGAAGGGATTGTGTGGTTAAGCACAACGCCCAGCCGCCTTTACTTCCACAGTTTAAGTCATTTAAAGCAGGATGGACTTGTGGGACGACTTTACACACAATTTCAATTGGAAAAATTCCTTGGGCCTCACCGAGGATCGAACCCAGGACTCTCAGGTCGACAGTCGAGTACCTACACCACTCGGCCATCCGTCCCAGCATACATGAACTTATCAAGCATTTAAAGTTATACATGTAAAGTGGGCATTCGGTTAACGAACTGTTCGGACAGCGAACAAATCGGACAACGAACAATTTCAGGAAAGATTTTTGTGTTCGGACTACGAACAAAATTCGGATAACGAACAAAAACTAATTCTAACGAAAACGTCTCGGCTATAGCAACACCCGACATCAGTCCTCAATTTGTCCTGAAAATGGATGTGCGCGTGCGCAGACACGTCATCATTCATACTGTGTAGCAGTGAGGCAGCACCGTTCGATTCGGTCGATAGTGTGCGACGACACATCGTCAATAGTGTACCATACATGTGTAGTTGGTTATGTCCTTGTGGTTTTCTTATGTGCTTCTCTAAACGCCTTATAAAAAACCCCTGAAAATTTGAAAATATTATGGGACCTGAAAAGAGTGGATAGTCAAGAACTGTGCTCACCATAAAAACCACACAAGAGATTAAAAACTAAAGTAGAGAGTGGACAAATAATGACTGATGTTACCAGGCAGTACGGCTTAAACAGGTCTACTGTAGGCACAATCCTAGCTAAAAAAGATATCATCAAGAAGACTCAAGCCGCTAAAGGAGTAACGAAAATTACATCTGAGAAGCAAAAAAAGTGTCATCTATGATAAAATCGAGAGTTTGCTTTCTGATTGGATAAATGAACGGGAGATGAAAAGAGATGTAACTAGAATGGCCATCATTCAAGAGAAGGCTGGAGAAGTTTTTGAGAAATTGAAAGAACAAACTCCAGGCTCGTCCTCCGAAAATCTAGAATTTAAGGCTACCACTGGCTGGTTTACAAAATTTAAAAGGAGATCTGGCATTAAACAAACTGATGTCAATAGGGTTGCTGATCTCCACAACGACATTGCTATCAATCATTTCCTGAAAGTCCTGAAGGTGAGAGAAAAACAATTGACATTGGACATGTTCTTTAACGCCCAAAGAAAGGAAAAGAGCTGATTAATAAGCAAGACTACACATTATGTATCATATTTATAATAAATAAACTTACTAAGAAATTATTCTTGTACATAACAATTTTTTTATTTAATTTTTAGGATCTCCAGAACGAATTAATCGAATTTACATTAACATATATAATAAATCGATGATCGGTTAACGAACGATTCGGATAGCGAACTTAATTGTGGAACGGATTAAGATCGTTAACCGAATACCCAGTGTATAAGCTTAGTTTTGGAAAATACCATGAAGTCATGTATTCAAAGAGACAAAATTCAAAAGTTAAAGAAATTGATGTCATGATGGTTTGAAAACAAAAAAATTTAATTCTGTTTTTATTTTTTTTTTGCACAGCCAAAAAAAGATATTACATTTGCAACTATACAAATATTACCTGCAAACTAACAATAGGATTCAAACCCAACTTCTCAGTGACATCAACCAGTTTCTGCAGCTGCCAGCCAGTGAAGTTACTTACACCAACATATCGAACTTTTCCACAGCGCACTAAGTCGTCAAATGTACGAAATGTTTCTTCAATTGGTGTACCATCGTCAAATACATGAGCCTGATTGAAATGTTTTTAAAGAAAGCACTGTTTTCATACAAATGTTTTCAGAGCGAAAAACTGGTCTTGATTTACGCTGATTTATTATTACGCAATTTCAGATTAAAAGTTGTATAGTTTACTCAGACATGTACATATTAATTTGGTAAGTTAAGCTCTTGTAAATGAAAGTCACCAAAAATAATGCTACGCTCAAAGCTCACTATGTTTGATCCGTCTATACCCAAGTATATTATTAATGGACAGCTCATGGATGCAAAGCAAGATGTCCCTTGCAATTGCCTCCACTCGTTTAAATATTTTTTTTTTAATTTAAACTTTTTTTATTTAAAAAAAGGTAAAAAAAAAATGTGATCCCATTGACAAAAAAAAACAAAATTATTTCATTCTTAAATAGAACTGTTCTTTACATTTATACAAACATTTCATATTGCAATGCAATAATTTTATATTTACATAGACAATTCAAACTGGATTTCCAACAAACCAGACACCACCTCTAACAACCCTCCTTTTTATAACGATTGTTTAATATGCTGCATTTCTGTTGAACATAGCAGCTTTAAACCAATAACTATTTATGATGATTTCTGTTTTAATGTTTTAAAAAGAATACTTGTTAAACTATGAATCCACTAGAGTTAATTACCTGGTAAAGATCAACAAAGTTTGTTTTAAGTCTGTCTAAACTCTTTTCAATGCTTTCTGTGATATGTCTTCTACTGAGTCCCACATTGTTGACATTCTCCTCCGTGCCCATGTTCGACCTTACTTTGGTGGCAATTACAAAATTATCTCGGTTCTGTCTGAAATTTTAAATTGGTGACAGTTTTCACAATATTTTTCAAATATTATGTTAACGAAAAAAATTTTCTTAATTATTAGTACACACTAATTAAAGAAATGTATCACTGATTTATAAGTGATAAAATGTTGGGAAAAATCAAAATTATTTTGTCTGTAATTAAAAAAAGATTCCAATTACAGTACTACTTTTTCAGTACAAGTTTGAATAAAAATCATTTTTATGAAAAGAGTTAATCCTAATAATTAATGAAATGAAAATGTAACTTCAACTAAAATGCATTTACAAATTATAACAGACTAGTCGTCCCGAGTCCGGTAGAGATGGAATCCAACCAGAAGTCCTGAAGAGCGGGAAACCAACACTGCTAAAGCCATTGCACAACCTCCTATGTCGCTGCTGGGAACAGGGCTATATCTCCCAATACATGAGGGATGCCAAAATTATCACGCTGTACAAGAACAAAGGGGACCGGAGCGACTGTAATAACTACCGGGGCATCTCCCTCCTGAGCATCGTCGGCAAAGCATTCGCCCGCGTCCCCCTAACCCGCCTGCAGACCCTCGCCTCCCGAGTCTATCCAGAGTCACAGTATGGCTTCAGGACTGGTCGATCAACAGTGGACATGATCTTCTCACTATGCCAACTTCAAGAAAAGTGTCAGGAACAGCAGGTGCCACTCTACTTCGCCTTCGTCGACCTCACAAAAGCATTTCATCTAGTAAGTCGAAGCGGACTCTTCAGCTTGCTGCAAAAGATTGGCTGCCCCCCACCCCCCATGCCTGTTTGAAGTGGTCATGTCCTTCCACGACAACATGCATAGCACGGTTTGTTACAACGGCGCAATCTCCGAGGCCTTCCGAGAAAAACAGGGCTGCGTCCTTGCACCTACAATCTTCGGCACTTTTTTTCCATGCTCCTCCTATACGCCTTAAAGGATTGTAGCAAGGGTGTTTACATCCATACAAGGTCCGACGGCAAGCTCTATAACATAGAAAAAGACCAAAGTCACAAAAGTCCTAATTCGCAAGCTGCTCTTTGCTGATAACGCAGTCTTGACATCACACACCGGAGACGGACTGCAGCAGCTTGTCACCTGCCTCTCCCACGCGTGTAAGGAGTTTGGACTGACAGCCTGAAAAAGACAAATGTCATGGCACAGGGTACAGATATCCCCCAAACATTGACATCGAAGGGTACACCCTACAGGTCGTCGAGAACTTCACCTACCTTGGGTCCACCATCTCCATCTCGCTATCCATGGACCCGGAGATCAACTGCAAAATTGCTAGTGCAGCCACAGTCATGGCGAGACTAAATCAACGTGTGTGAAATAACCCCAGCCTCACTGAGAATACCAGACTGCGCGTCTACCAGGCCTGCATACTCAGCCCCCTCCTCTACGGATGCGAGACGTGGACCACTTACGCGAGGCACGAAAAAAAACTAAACAACTTCCACATGAGGTGCCTACGGCGTATACTGCACATCAAGTGGGAGGACAAGATCCCCAACACTGGGGTGCTGGAGAGGGCCAACATGAGAAGCTTGTTCGCAGTCCTTAGCGAAAAACGCCTCAGATGGCTCGGTCATGTCAAGAGAATGGACGCAGGCCGTATCCCGAAGGACCTACTCTATTGTGTACTAGTTAAAGGCCAGAGGAAAACAGGGCGCCTTAAAATGCGTTTCTAAGATACCTGCAAAAAGGTCATGAAACAGTGCACCATAGACCCCAACTCTTGAGAGTGTCAAGCAGCTGACCACCAGTCCTGGACGCTTGCTGTCCGGCAGGGCTCATCGCGCGCAGAGGCTGAGCGACACGAAAATGCCGCCCTGACAAGATCAAGGTGGAAGCAGCTACAACAACAGCTACAAAAACCATCCACATTCAAGTGCGACAAGTGCGGCAGTGATTGCCACTCCCGAGTCGGACTGCACAGCCATTCTCGGCGGTGCCTGTAGACTCAAATTAGCTACACCATCGTCTCTTGAGACGGACGGATGCCGACGAAACCACACGCTTGATGTGATCCATTTTGACCGACTTTAAACAACATGCTTGCTGTGATCCAGCCCTCCCGTCTCCACACTATAGTGTTTTTTTTTTCCGGTGTCGCGAGTTGTCGATGTATTTGGGAATCCCACAATAGATAAATAGTCCTGCGTCTTGAAGTTGTGAATTAGATATTTAAGACTTATATTATTGTTTGTAATGCGTACATATTCTGAAACAGTTAACATTTGTTTGTAATGTCCCATACACATTTATAATTTACTTAATAGTGATTTTCCCCAAAACAGCAGCACATAGAAATCAAAACAAAAGATTTCACCATATCTAATATTTTATTGTCTACACTTTCACGTTGAATGAAATCTCTTGACCCACTTTGTAGTATAGACATGAAATCAGAAAACGCTGAGACGCATTCGGGAATTCCACAAATCTATACATGCTGATGAGACATCGCGAGTTGTCGCCTGTGACTATTCGCTTTGTGTCTGCCTCAATCAACCCCTTTTTTAGACTCATTTTTTAGACTCATTTTCCGCTATCGCGAGATGTCAACGTATTCGGGAATTCCACAATCTATAAATAGTCCTGCGTCTTCTCGAAGATGTGAATTATATATATAGAAGATAGTTTCGAAAACAGTTGAACATTACATCAAGTACTTAGAAAGCACTTTACCTTTCTAGCCATTTCCCAACAATTGTTTCGGATTTGCCACGGCCATAAACATTTGCAGTATCTATAAAGTTTCCACCCCATTCTACAAATCTGTTGATGATTTGATGAGAAAGATCTTCATCTGCATGGCCTGGTGTACCCCACTGTTTACACACACAAAATTATACCATAGATTTATTCAAATAATTTACAGCACAATTAATTTTCAGTACACCCATAAACATTTGTAATACAAATTCACATAAAATGCAATACATTTTAAATTAAAGAAATATTGATATTCTTAGCTTAAAAAAAAATTAAATTATTGTAAATAAAAAGCATAAATTAAACCAAGGGTGTCAAACCTGCAGCTTACATGAGGGCCACCCAATGAAAATTTTTAATCTAACAGTTAACCAGGCCCGTAGCCAGGTCAAAGTAAGCAGGGGGGGCACCGAAACCCAGCAAGGGAGCACCTTTACTTTTTCTTTATTTTTTCCTCTTTTTCTTCTTTTTTAAACGGGGGGACACTCCACACATAGCGGGGGGGGGGCCACGGCCCCCCCCAGTGCCCCTCTTGGCTACGGGCTGCAGTTAACTTTAAAAATTAGATAAGTGTCACTCCTGTTTGAATGATTTATTGTGGTTTATTTTAGGTTATCTGGAGAAACTCTAAATACAAAATACTATCATCCATGTATATGCACCTAATTATTTAAGCAAGTATTTTAACTAAATAATTAAATTGTTGACATTAGTTTAGTTTTATCTGAAGTAGATATGAATAGAATAAAAATTTTTTGTACATTCATAACATGATTAAATTGTTAAAATTATTTTAGTTTTATATGAAGTAAATATGAATAGAAAAAAACTTTTTTGTACATTTATAGCATGATTAAAAAGTTGAAATTAGTTTAGTTTTATATGAAGTAAATATGAATAGAAAAACTTTTTTGTACATTCATAACATGATTAAATAGTTGAAATTATTTTAGTTTTATATGAAGTAGATATGAATAGACAAAAATTAGCAGCAGGAAATTGAATTTTAAGAGCTATAGGAAAAAAAATGTAAATATGCAAATTATGTGGACTTCTATTTTTAACATAACAACTAGCTAAGTTAAGGATGGACAACCCTAAATTAAATTCTTGATATTAAATCAATTTTTTAATAGTATAGTCAATTTGATTCCAATCAGTGTTGATTTGTTTCGGAGAGTATCACAAAATATTTTGGCATGATATTTTGTGATCTCTCCTTCCTGGTCTGAGAGACATACCATGATCCACGGGGGATGGATCATAGGGGATCTCTAGTCAGGAAAAAAAAACATTACTTGCGAGGGTGGTGGTACTGTGGTCAGTGAGGACAATCCGAGACCGCAGTATTCACAGCTGGTGGTGGTGACGGATGTGGTCGGCACACAACACCCTTCCACTCCGTCCCACTCAAGCACACCTGCGCAGCCTGCCATTTCGGGCTGAGGGTACAGGCACACTACACCCTCCCCTCTGTCCGAGTGGCAGGAAAAACCCTTTCCTTGCCATTCTGGTCGATCGGCAGCACACACACCCTGCTCGTCTGGCCAGTTTGGGTAAGGATTAAAACCCATCTTTCTGCCATCCCTGCAGATGATAGCGGGCACACTCACCCCGCCGCTCTGTAGGCATGGCAGACGTGCATCAGCGCCGCCAACAATGCTGGTGTGGTAGGCACACTACACCCTACCATGCTGGCAATGGCGGCGTTAAAAAAAAATAAAAATAAAAAAAATAGTATATTAATATGAAGTTTTACAAATAGATTATATTGAAAGTAATCATACCGCAGATTCACCAAATGTCATAGCTCCCAAACATAGGTTGGAAACTTTAAGTCCAGACTGACCAAGAAAAACATAAGGCAGCTTGTTTTCTGCAGGTACTGGGTTTGCCATTGTTGAAAATTATATATATTTTCCTTTTTGGCGACAATGAAATGAAACAATCATAAAGAACTGTCAAAATATTGAAAAGTTTTATTAAATTGGGAATGAACTAAAAATAAATAAATAAGCCTATTTTAAATTGCACTAAAAAGTAAAAAATAATTCCTTAGATCATACAAATATTTATCAAATTTATCCTTCTAGATTAAAAAAGTGTAGGTGCCCATCAACATCTACATCTAAAGTTAAAAATGCAATGAAATTAATATTAATTCGTGAAAATCTTAAGTTTAAAATGCAATGAATTTTACTTATTTGTTATGTCATGTCATAAATTATAATATCAAGAGGTAGCTTGGCAACAACTCTTTTATTTGTATGCATAGCAATGAAAAATGAAATGTATCTATTAAATGCTCTATATAATATAGTAAAGTAGAGTTCCCTTAGCCCCCCAAAAGGCCATGGGGGCAGATGAAGTGTAGAATTCATCACAAGAAGCAACTGTACTGGCAGACAACACCAAAAAGGAATGGTAATGACAAAAATAGTAAAGAAGAAACTTTTCATATCCAGTGCAATATAATATTGAATAAAATATTGTATATTTTTGAAGTCACCCAAATGACAAAAACAAAAATTTATAAGGCACTTAGTCTTAGGCCAACTTGAAGCAACTACTCAAGAGTAAAGCAGTTACCTCTTGTCTTAAGTCTTAACCAGTGCTCCATTTAAGAAAAAATCCAGTGCCGGGGATGAAAAAAAATTTCTGCAGAGCCGGGGATAAATGTCTATGGTTTCATCCCCGGCTGGGATATATTAGCTAAGGCAGAGCCGGGAATGACAGGTCTCAGTGCATTCTTAATCTTAAGAAGGGCAAATGAATAAATTAATTTAATAATGAATATTGATTAAGGATAAAGCTGCGAAGTGCTAAAGCTAAATGGTTTCGGGGAAGGGAAGGGGGGATACAGGCTTCTTATGTTTTGTGACCTCTCCCAAGCCCGGTTGTTCGGTCTATTTTAATAATATTTTAGCAAATTTATCCAATATTTTCTTCCCTGAAAAAGTTGTATTTATTATCATAGTGCCGGTTAAGCCACAGATTCAACAAAATTTAGTTACACCCAGTACTAAATTAACTGTTGTGCTATTTATTTTGATGCCAGATAGTAATTTTACTTATTTTTTAAACATATACTAAATACTAATAAAATTGCATTTTAATTCCACTTACGGTTATTACACCAAGTCCAAGTTGTTTGAACTTAATTCTTTAACCAAAAACTAGTGCTATTTATACGTTCAAAGAGAAATAATCGATTACACTGTTTAAATATCGATTAATATTTTCAAAAGTATGTATCTCAAAACTCAATATTAAGTCTTTTTTTATGATTTCATTTTGTTTAAAGTTGTTTATATTTAGTTGGTTTTTAATTCAATCCCGTAACTGATTCAGCTTAATGTGAACATAACACCACAAGAACAGTGCATACAATTGTCAACTACTCTTTAGATATCGATCATAAGTGGTTATCTTGAAACTTGAACTTTGGGCCAGCACCGGGCGTCAGGCGCAATCAGGGACACAAAATTAATTAGTGATCATAACAGTAAAGCCATGATTTTCTGGACAAGAAAATGTTAATCATGAACGCAGAGAGTCAAACAAATGGCCCCGGAAAATGCAAACATCAAATATTGCCAAAGTAATTTTTGGATGGATCGAATTTTTACTTTTGTATCACAAAAGGCGTACCTAGGTTGGGGATGGGGTCCACAATCGAAAGTTCCCCCCCGGGCCCCAGCTTGAGGGAGGACCCCAGAAATTGTTTTTATAAAAAAATATTAAGTGCATTACCTCATTTCATGGTGTCGAATGTCAAAATGCAGGGGCCCCCAAAAAGGCCAAGTCCCCCAGGGCTCCTAAATCCCTAGGGTCGACACTGTTTTACCATGATACATGTAGGGGCACCGAGAGTCAACAAGGGCCCCAGGGCAGGACATCATTGCGGGCCCCTGAATAAACAATGGGTCGTGAAAAAATTTACATGGTCGGGGCGGCCGGGCCCCCTTACAGATGCGGGCCCCCTGGCAATGACCCCCCTGACCCCCTCTCGGAATGCCTGGATACATGTAATTAAGTAAGCTTATAAGGCCTATTCAGTGTTGTTTTTTTTTTAAAGTTACCGGAACGCCGTCATATGGTAAAGCAATAACACTGAAAATAGTGCAGCAAACTCAAGTCTACGGAAAAAAAGGTGCCGGAACGCCATTCCGGTGCGTTCCGCCAGAAAAAAAGTACAGGGCCTATTTATTAAATGCAAACATTTCAGCACTATGTGAACGAAATAAACCATTAAATTGAAGTGTTAATATGAAGAAAAATAATTAATACTCTTTCTTTTTAGTGTACTTCTCTAGACGAACATACTAATGAAGGCTAATTTTTAAAAGAATAATAAACGATTTGTTAGCCTATTAGCCTAATATTAATGAACAGCTGTATTTCAGTGGTAGTTTAATATTGCTTTATTGTTGTTTGTCTACTGACATGACAACATTATTGGAGAAGTGACTAATATATCTATAATTACAACAAAACAGAACTAACTTTGAAGAATTTAGACTGAGCATTACTAAAAGTAAATATTTTAAAAGAACAAAGAATAGAAATTGCATATTTGGTTGTCAAAGTGATGTCTGAATTTCGAACTTGGTTATTTACTTTCTTAACTGGGCGATGCAAACCAGTTATTTGTTAAGGTATTTTATCATGTTTTTAGGGTGATTACAGTAATGGCAAAAAGAACTACATTTAACATAAGGACTGACAACATCCGAGATCATCAATGAGAACTCTAAGCATAGAGATAGTATTTCGTTATTCTTATAGGCGTATTGATTTGAATAAATATAAATATAAAATAAAATTCAATTAAAAAAAAAGGATTTTTTTTAACATGTAGCTGGGTTTTTTTTTACTTCAAACACAACTCGATAAGTCTAATATGAGCCTAATGGGGATAAATACACATCTTAGACAAATAAAACGCTTGTCATGCATGTAATACACTTGCCCTACTTATAAAAGATATCTTACAAGTACCATTAGGCTAAAAAACGGATAATGAACTCTTAGTGTTGATCACTACTGGTTCAGAGTAGTGTTCCTTGGCATTAGTTTGTTTGCATTCACTTTTTTTAACTTCTACACATTTTTCATTTATCTTTTTATTTTTTTATTTCTTTTGTATTTCTTTAGACTTCATAACCACTATCAAAACTAGAACACGCACATTAATCAACACTTTAAAAATGATTGTTACGGTTACTTAATATGCACACGTATAGTGAGGTAGTGTAGTTAAAATATAACATGTTAGCAAGGTTGGAACTTTAAAAAACATTTACAATTGTCATGGGGGGGGGGAGAAAATGGGCAGTCCTGCCGCTAGCTAATATTGGGACCCTGACTACCTGACTGCACCAACAGGCCTGGCGTTCTCTAGCGACCAACTCTAAACTGTTCTTGAACTCATCTGCTCTATGTGTCCTCTCTGGTACTCGTCGCACCGTGTGTCTTCTCTTTTGCGTGTAACTGACTGGTCTGGTATTGGCCGAATCACAGATACGCTGATGGCGCCAGCAGTGCCCGCCAAAACAGAAGGTAGATGTCATTGCATGGGTGTACTTGTGTTGGTGGGAAATGACAGTTATGACACTATGCATCACTCGTAACAAGTCAGGGGATAACGACCGAAATAGCAATGTGCAGGCTATGTACAAAAGTCGTCCTTTCATCATTCATCACGGGGGTAGGGTGCGACCAGGGGGCGGGAGATGAAGCAGAGGTACAACAATATTCGCTCTAGGTCAAATGTTAAATGCCAGCTTTTGTTCCAACATATATATCAACTTTAGAATTCCAAAAAATATGCTAAACTATTAGCTAAACAATATTAGGGAAATAAACCATTCTACTAACCTCGGTAGGATTGCTCCTGAGACAGGTAGATCAGATGAAGTGTCGAAACGAGAAGGCCTGTGTCGAAAACAGCATCCCTCTAGCCAAGATATTAACTCCGGATATTCCTTAGCAATGTCGAATCCATCCTGTAATAGAATGCTAAAACATGGAGAGTGCTCAACACATTGAACAACAAACTTCAGATGTTCGTAAATGGTTGCCTCAGGAGCATCCTAAAAGGTCCACATAAAATAAGTGCGTTGAAGACCATAACGTTCCACTAGACATACACACATGTAGATAGTGGTTTTAAAATGGTCTTATATTTTTTAATGTGATATTACGGAGGCTATTTTTACTTCGGATTTAATGGAAGTTATTTACTTCTTGCTTTATTTGAAAAAAAAGGAGGGGGGGGGGTGTAAAACAGTAGGTCTACTACCCGCCCCAGTATGTTGTTTACAGGAAAGTTTATTAAATGTACATTTAAATCTCAACTTTTTTTGTGCAATTGTTGCTGTATTTTTTTTTACAATAGTATGTTTCCTATACAAAGGGTGTCTTAAAACATTTTTTTTTTCATAAGCGCACCATAGATTATGGAGCTCACTACACAACAATAGTGTGAAATTAAAAAAAAAACGTGTGAAGAAAACAAACGTTTATAAAAATGTTATAAATGGTTAAAAAAAATAATAATTCGCCAGATCAAAGAGTTGTAGAAAATATGATGACTAAAAAAACATGAGCTCCATCATCATTATCTTAACTTATTTATTTTCTTTAGACCTGAATGTTCGATGTGTCAATAAAGTTTCCTCCCCACATGGCAAATCTGTTCAGAATCTTGAGTGAAAGCAGAGCCGGATTTAGACTTGATAAGGCCCTAAGCTATTTGAGTTACGGGGGCTCTTTATAACTCCAGAAATTATATGTCAGTGCCAAATATTTAAGTATATACGACAATTGCTCACTTGGACAATTATTTGGGGGCCCCTAAGAAAGTGGGGGCCCTAAGCTATAGCTTGTGTAGTTTATACGTAGATCCTGCAATGAGTATAAGTTATTAAAATGAGAACACTGTCTTGGTTTGCTAATTTGGAAATGAAAACTTCTTTGGATAGATAAGCAAGGAGAAAAATGTAACATTTAATACTGGAAGACTGCAGCCTGGAATTCTGAGAATCATGATAAACTAATGTCAAGCCCCCCCCCCAAGACTTAGGGCTTGACCACAAGAAAGAGACTCACTCTCATCTTAAAAGAAAACTTACTCAGAAAGTGATACCGGTTTCATAACATCATCGTAGAGAATTCTTAAATATGTTTAAAATCTTCCAGTGGTGTGAGGGACAGTTTGTTTCGGTTGTAAACCTATAGTAATGATGTGTGCAATTAGTTTACATTACGTCACTTATTTACACATATATGCTTTTCTTCTTTCCCCTTTTTTTATTAAAGTACCGCCCCTGTCATTCATCAGGATATAGAATAGACCGTTTTCTTCGCAGCCTATTTAGATTACTTGGAGGAACCTCAGACAGAGAAGGGTTAAAATTGATGATCGATCTTGGTTCCCATTGTTTGTGCGCGCGCTCTGTCCAGCGCGGTTTCTCTTTATCTAATCAAGTGATTTTATTAATTGTCTTAAGATTAACTTTTTTTTAAAAATAATTATTACTATTTTTTTTTAAATTGAGTCAATGTTCAAACGTTACCTTCGTTTCTTATAGAGACAGAGGCGACAAGATTTTAGAGGCGGCATTACGCGGGTAGCTGTACGCGGGAACCGTGGGTGAATATAAGATTGCGGACCAAGAATTTTGTTTAGCTGAGAATTTCCAATCGTGCATACCCCCCCCCACACACACACACACTTCCAACCGGGCGTGAAGCGTTTGCCTCTAGTCTCCACCCTCATATTCCTCCATTTGCTTTTGCTAACGAAATCAGTTTATTACTTAAGTTATTGTGATGTTTAGAACCAGGCTTGACAAAACAAATTGAAAATAAGGAGAGACCTATCCAATGCAGTCTTCGTCCTCAGATACCCCCATCACGTGGGGTATTAAGCCCGATGCAAGATCAATTTTGTCTAAACAAAATAAAACAATTTGTTTCAAAATGACATTTTGAAAAATTTATATATATATATATATATATATATATATATATATAATTCACAACTTCAAGACGCAGGACTATTTATAGATTGTGGAATTCCCGAATACGCAACAGAAATTAAGACACGTTCAACAATCACGTTCGACAACTCGCGTTGTTTTACCAGCCTGCAAGACTATTTATAGATTTGTGGAATTCCCGAATACGTCACAGCAAGCGTGTTGTTTTTTATGTATTTTATAAAACCAGATTATTTTAATTTCTTATATGACGTTTTTTCCTTTTATTTAGTGAAATATATTAAGCAATATGAGCACGATGGAGGTTGAATAATACTATTTTATATCTAGACAGCTTCAGTAATTTAGTAATTTTTAAAACAGTATTGTTTGGTCGTAATCATGTTTTATGTGCTCTAAATACGAAACTATTTCATTTTTCCCCCATCGCGGTAAATTGTGTATCCGTTTAACCGCAGAAATGAGGGAATGATATACATAAAATAACATTATAATGTCAACTGATTATTATAAAAAAACACATTTAATAATACAGTTATGTGTGAAGAATAAAGTAATATTGAACTATTTCCAATTTGAGAAAAAAATGGTGTATTAATATAGATTACAAACAAACGGTAACGGTTTCAGAATATGTACGCATTACACAACATCTATCTGTACTGAATAGTGTAGGTACTGTATGATGAAGGTTATACTAAAAGAAACGTAAGCTGGGTTGAGCAAGTCTAAAAAAAATAACACTATAGTGTGCTGGGGGGAGGGGTGGATTGAGGCAGACACAAAGTGAATTGTTGCAAACCAAAAATAAAAGAAATGCAAATTACACCCCCCCCCCCGAAATATATTTGTTAGAAACTAAATGAAAAAATAAACAATAAAATTTAAAAAAAAAAACAAGTTGGTTGATAGTTGCCAGATAGTGACCATAAAGTCTGCAATGATAGGTCAAAGTTCAACTTTGCATACCTTGTATTTTCTCCGAAGATGTCAGCTGTTATTTTGTTTGATTCCTTATCTTAAAATATAATTACAGTAATTATATTGATTGATAAGGCGGCGTATGTTACGCCGCGGGATGACAAGTATATATAAATACATAGAGGCGCGTGCGCCTTCGCTGCCGGGGGTACAAAATTTCTCTTGGCTGCCTTTTTAATGATGGGTGGGAAAACGTCTATAACATAAAATATAGTTTTTTGGTATCTTACAAAACATTATTGTATGGCGCAATAGTTTTATGAGCAACCCATTGTAGTATTGCAGTGTCCTTTTAACATGGATGCCAAAGCTGAGGCTCACGGGTAGAAACACTAAGCTGCCGTCTAGGTTCCGCATCGCCTAAAAGGCGTCCATACCAGGATTAATTTATCTAAATCTGTTTCCCAGAGGGCCCAATAGACAATTTCCCTTAGGGCCCCAAAAATTAATCAGTTTCTGTCTAGGACCCCTAAAGACCTAAGAACAGTTCTACACTCTTGATCGGCGGTCCTGGACCCGATCCTATAATAATGAAAGAGAGACGGGGATTTGATCAGCTCAAGCCTTCTCCCATCCCCCCCCCCCTTCCTTCCAGTGGCGCTAGAAGGAATATTGAGCCCATAAATAAGACTGGAATCACAAGTCGGGGAACCAGGTGCACGCAAGCCCGGTTTAACAACTAGGCAGGACTAGGCGGCCGCCTAGGGCGGTAAAAAGTTCTGGGGCGGCAGCCGTTGAAGTAAAAGAAGTAAAAATAGAAATATTGAAATTCTAAAATATGCAATAGACTAGTCTTTGAGATACGTTGTGTCCTATTCCTACGGTCCTGCCCGTTGATGAAACGGATGGCATAGCTTGAATTTGATCACTAATGAACTTACTCACGTTACGAAAGCAAATATCACTACAGTCGGTGACGTCGTTTAGAAATTAAAAAAAAAAAAAAAACTTGCGTCTGTGTTAATAGACTCAACATAACGTAATTATTGAAAAAATTAAATTAAATAATTGAACATTAATTGTCGTAGAGTTACTCGACTGCCAACTTATACTGTATGTAAGATATTTAGTTTTTTATGTAAATACTATAGAACAGCGTCATATTTAAAATCATTTGATTTGGAGCGGAATTTGACAACGTCAAGTCTGTAATCTCCGCTTAAACAACGTGTTTTCAAATGCGGCCAATCTGTGTCTTTTGAACTTAAGAAGCACTTAAAAATGACGTCGCTGATCGGCCTCATTTAAAAAGACGTTATTTAAGTGGACTGTGAAGATTAAAGTTAGTTAATAACAGGGGTTAACTCTTCGTCGTTTGCCCGAGTCCAATTATTTAACATTGGAAGAATATTTTGCAAATGGCCGACGTTCAAATGTGAACGATTATCATATATGTAAACGACCGTTAATGACGTCATGCCATTGTCATCGCCATTTGTAAAATAGATAATGTTTGGAAAAATCGGCCTGTTTCTATTGCATAGGCCAATATCTTTGGTTAATTGTCATTTGAAAGTTTAGTCTTCTGATGTTTATGCCTAAATTTTTAAATTTAAATTGACCAAATGAGTTAAAACATCAAGCCGAATCAGATCAGGAAGCGGAGGAATCCGAAAAAAATACAGTATCAGAAGAGTTTGAATCACAAAATGAAATGCACGTTACGTACCAAGAAACTGAATCTGAAGGTCAAGAAATAGATAATTTTAATGGTGTATATGTTAACTTTGGCGATCCTGCTGCTTGAACCGAACTTGATGATCATATGAGAAAAATTTTTATAGCACATGAACCAGAACAAATTGAGCAGTTTGTTTTTCCTAAAGACAGTTTGCAACGAAAATCCTCAAAAATTCATTACAACCGCAGCTTTGTCAATGGAGAAGAAATTCGCAGATGCTGGCTGCAGTATTCTGTAAGTAATGATTCTGTTTATTGCTTCTGCTGCAAGATGTTTACCACTACCCGTAGCGTAGGTGCGTCATCTCTCTCTGATAAAGGTTCACAGGATGGAAAAACATGTCCGCAATTCTATCAGGGCATGAGGAAAGCAATGAACATCTAGCGAATTTTCAGTCATAGAAGGAACTTGAGCTGAGACTGCGACAAATGAAAACAATTAATGCCGAACACATGCGTCTCACTAAAAAAGGCGAACAGTATTGGCGGCAAATCTTGAGACGGCTGATTGCTTTAGTTAGAGTTCTTGGTATGCAAAATTTTGCTTTTCGTGGAACACATGATAAACTTAACACTTCTGATAATGGTAACTTCCTGAGATTTGTGGAATTTCTAGCTTTGTTTGACCCACTTATAAATGAGTATCTCCGAAAGATTAAAGACAATGAGACCAATGTACATTACCTAGGCAAAGACATACAGAATGAATTGATTCAGCTTTTATCCAATGCAATCAAACAAAATAATTCTGGCGTCTGCTCTTGATGCTAAGTACTTTTCAATAATTCTAGATTGCACACCAGCTGCTGGTCATGTTGAACAAAAGACCAAGATCATTCGCTTTGTGGATGTTATTTCAAGTCCAGAAAATGAAACTGCAGCACCATCATCTGTAAAGGAACAGTTCTTGGGTTTTGTGCCTCTAAAATAGACAACTGATGCTGGCATGACTGAAACTATTCTTAAGCAGTTAGAAGAGATGTTTTTATCTATCGAAAATTTACGCGGTCAAAGCTATGACAATGGCAGCTATTCGAAGAGAAAACCGATGGTGTCCAAAGAAGAATTTTAGATTTCAGTCTTCGAGCATTGTTTGTTCCTCGCAGTACACATACCTTGAATTTGGCTGTAAATGATGCCGCAAAAAGTTGCTTAGAAGCAACAACCTTCTTTGATCTAGTGCAACGTGTTTATACATTCTTTTCTGCATCAACTCGCCGTTGGGAAGTTTTAACTCGACATGTTTCTAATCTCACTGTTAAACCACTGAGTTAAACAAGATGGGAAAGTCGAATTGATGCTTTAAGACCTCTTCGTTATCAGCTTGGTGATATCTACGATGCTCTGGCAGAGATAGCGGATGACACAAATTTAACAGGAGCATCTGGTAATACATCACGAACAGATGCGCGGGTTATTGCCATTTTTAGTTTTAAGTTTGTCGTTTCTCTGGTTGTGTGGTATGACGTGTTGTTTGAGATCAACATGAGTAGTAAACAACTTTTAAAAAAATAATTAGATATACATGGCGCCATCAATCATCTGGTTGAAACAAAGAAGTTTCTCGTAAACCGCAGAAATGAGAAAACACTGGTAGAAGCAGCTGAAATCGCAGTAAATTTAGAGATACCAGCACTTTTTAAATCCGAATCAACCCGTATCAGAAGAAAGAAGAAACAATTTCCATATAAAGGAGACGAACCCATTCATGATCCAAAAGACAAATTCAAAGTAAACTTTTACTTCGCTGTTCTTGACACAGCCATCGAATCGGTTGGTGAAAGGTTCACTCTGATGCAAAAAATTAGTTCGGTGTTTGGTTTCCTGTATGATGTTCATAGTTTACAAAATAAAACTAGCAGGGAAGTTACAGAACATTGTTTGAATCTTGAGAAAGTTTTGCGACATGAAGACTCCTAAAATATTGACGCATTTGATCTAAGCAGTGAACTGAAAGCCATTTCAAGATGAGTTACAAGATGTACATCACCACTGGATGTACTAAACTTTATATTGAAGAAAGACTTGTTGGATTAACATGATATTGCTCGAGTCATAGATCTGATTGAACTCGTTTCTACATTTTCTAAAGCAAAAGTGCGAAAAAAAAATGTTGAAATTAAATTATAGATTTATTTTATTGTCCTACGATTATTGCCTATAGCCATAGTTATTTCAATATACAGTGCATTCTTTGCAGCTACTCTTGATGTCCATCTCTAGTGTATGTGTGACCTTTCAATGTTACATTTACAACTGATAATTATATTTTTTTTCATTGTAATGGACATCTTTCTAAACAGTTAAAAATCTGCTGAACAGTCTATTTATTACTTTCACTTTACAGAGTTACAGTAAACAAAATTAAATTTCAGTGTGCAAGCAGTTCACAGTAATGTATGTGCATGTCTAGCACTATAATTTGCAGCTGATATGTGTGTCTGTACATCATTTATAAACCAATGACTGGCCATTGTCCTCACCTTCTCCTCTAAAGTTTGACACGTATATATCCCCATTTCTCAATTTTTCTTATATTTCATCAACCACACCTTTTCATGTGCAGGTAAATTGGTTTGATTTTGTGGACATTGTAAATTATATAAATAAAGATCACATGTGTAGATTTATAAAGGGCCACGAAGTGTTTTTATATTTGATTGAAGGGCTGGACCAAGAGCAGGTTAATGGAGTAATAATAATACTTTATATAAGCTAACATAAATTCAATGTTATCGATGTAAATGAACGAGGGGAGTGTACTGGGGGTAGGATCAAACCACTAAACAGACAGTATTTGACCCGCATGCCACAGGTTGCCTATGTTTGGTCCAGTGGCTGAAAATTGTTTTCAAGATAAAGTATTACTGCGCTTAATTTATTACTATATATGTACGGCAATTTCAAAAATGTATTCCGCAGTTGTCAACCGGTAGTTTGCGTACTCCCAAGAGGTACGGGAAATGTTATACAGTGGGTATGCAGCGACACTTAATTTTCTTTTAAAACAACCAAGAGTTTGAAGAAGGTGACATCACCAAACCACGTGACCAAGTATCGTATATTCGATTAACCATAAAACAAAAAATCTTTTACCTGCTCTGTCGACATTTATGTGTCTGTCACAGACGATGGTGGTAACATTTACTGTAAACTGTCTGTGTTCTGTACTGAATGAGTTAAATTTAACGATTCTATCTATCTCTATTAAGGATTTTGATACATTATACTTTACCAAACATTATATCAATAAAGTATTGCTTTCTGCTGTTATTCAAAACGATTGGTCTGTAAAGTATGATAAAGGTAAAAGGAATGTTACATTTTCAATAATATTTTTTTTTGTAATCTTAAGTGCACCGAGTTGGCAATATTTTCTTAGTTAATTATCGGTACGATATATTGTAATGGTACTACTATACTTCAATGTGTATACAATTAAATAAATCACTTGCTAAACAGGTTATGTATTGCCATGGCAGGCACTCACTCAGGTCTCTCTTTTTTGTTTAAATACGTCATGTTGAACATCATAAAACATAAAATGAAGAACTGTTTTTGAAAAAGAGTCCTTTAAAATATTATGAATGAATTAAGATTAACCAATGATAAGGTGCTGTGTGCGCAGATCATGTATAGTTAGTTGGATTTTAGATTCAAAGTTTTATCCTCGGGGGGGGTGTTTTTTAATTAAGCTTCTGTAGTCTGTACCCATAATGAGGATTATTTTCTTTGGAATGAACTATATAATATATGAACTTTATTTGATATATTATTAAGTGTCCCTATACTTGAATGTATTTAGTCTACAAATAATTTGCTCATGTCCTTTGGCGCCAATTCGAGTACACAGACATGTCATTTTTTTGTATGTAGATTTATTGGTAAACGCGCTCAAATATATAAATCACCATTTTCAACTCCAAATGTCTGCCTACTAGTACTAGCCGGTCCGCGTACCGCACCTTCGTTTACTAGTGAGAATAAATAAGCCTACAATTATTCGCGGTCGTACTTTCGCTCCCTTTGAGGTAAAGTCGCAAAAAAGTTTAGAACAACTGTTTTAATTTGTTCTTGTCTATAAAAAAAAGTTCCAAGAGAGTTAATTTCTATAAACTAGTTCAATTCATATAAAATACGCCGTATTAATATTATAGACACCCTCAATTTATTTCATTGACCGGAGAAAAAAATTTGTAGACCATACATAGTTTGGGTCAAGCTTGCAATATATGAATTTAAATAACCAACATCTTAAACATGTTCCATTCTGGACACAGGACGTGTTAGCGCATTTTCGTGTTATGTATCAGTACGTATGTTAGCTTTCAGTAAATAATTGTAAATTTTGGAAATGTTTATAAATTCAATTGTGTAATGCATATATCTGAAAAAAAATATTAAAAAGACGTTTCTTTATATTTGAAAAAAATTATTTTCTCTTAAATCTAACTACAAGTGGTTTGTGGTCACTGAAATGGGACTCATAATTGAAACATACCAAGTTATAGTCATTTAATCGTCCGAAAACTCCGGCAATCGTTGTTTATTAAATTGTTGTTGCCAACCATTTGGTGCACCACCGCAGCGTATAAGGTGTATAATGGGGCCATGAAAATGACATAATTATTACAATCATTAATATACCTTATATAGAAAAAAACGGTAAAAAAACACTGATGCCCAGCCCTCAGAGGTCAGATCGCGAAATGGACTTTTGATGCAGGAATGGCGGGCCAAGACCTACAAAAAAGTATATACATCATGGGTCTAGGACTTATGGTTGCTAAGATCAAGGGTGATGACGGACGGACGAAACGGGGACAATAGCGCATTCGACTTCTCGAAAATGCGCTAATCATGTCAAGCATACGACACCCTGTCTGCTGGCAGTAATAGCGAAACAAAAGAAATTTTTTTATGGAAAAATCATGGATTTTATTTAGGCCTACCATAAGGAATGACATTATCGACATCAAAAAAATCTTCAAAACACCCTCCGCCATGTCGACAACTATTTCCAGGAACCCCCCCCCCTTCCCCAAGTTGTTGACGTAAGTCTAACTAGATCCAAAATATTTTGCCTAATTTCAAGAAGAAAATTAACTTCTGTATCCAGTCACCTGCATTTCGACAATCGACTACATGACATGAGATAATGTACTTAATATTTAATGTAAAAAAAAAATTGGGGCCCCCTCAAGCTAAGGCCCGGGGGGACTTTTGAATTTGGATCCCCTCCCCCACCCTAGGCACGCTTCTGTCTGCATCAGTACTTTTTGTTACACATTATGGCTATTTTTTTTCTTATACATGATTCATTGTTGTTAATTTTAATTTCTTCCATCATTCACGGATGCCGTTATAGCAAAACATTTAGGCCGTAAATCGAAAACGTGCCTGAATTGAAGAAAGCCATTATAGCGAAATGCCGTATAAAGAACGGCCGTATAGCGAGGTATGGGTGTACATAAACTCATATTTTGGTATCAAACGTCAAAATGCAGAGACCCCAAAAGAGGCCAAGCCCCAGGGCCCCCAAATCCCTAGGTTCGGCACTGGCTTTACAATAGTCATTTTATGCAAAGGATTTGCAGGGTACAGCTAGTATATATATATATATATATATATATATATATATATATATATACATATATATATATATATATATATATATATTATATATATATATATATATATATATATATATATATATATATATATTCTCTTCTTGGACACTAAGGCCAGCCTGCAAGATTATTTATAGATTTGTGGAGTTCCTGAATACGTCTAAGCAAGCAAGACGCGTCCAAAAACCACGTTTGACAACTCGCGTTGTTTTCTGATTTCTTTTATAAAACCAGATTATTTTAATTTCTTATATGACGTTTTATACCTTTATTAAGTGAAATATATTAAGCACTACGAGCACAATGGTTGTTGTACAATACTATTTCATGTCTAGACAGCTTCAGTAATTTTTAAAACAGTATTGTTTGGTCGTAATTTTTTTTATGTGATCTAAATACGAAACCATTTCATTTATACCCAGTCGCAGTAAATTCTGTATCCGTTTAACCGCGGAAAATGAGTGAATTTTGTACATAAAATAACATTGTAAAATCAACTGATTATTGTAAAAAAAAAACACACACATTTAATAATACAATTATGTGTGGAGAATAAAGTAATACTGAACTATTTCCAATTTGAGAATAAAAAAAATTGTGCATTAATATGGATTACAAAGAAATGGTAACTTTTTTAGAATATGTACGCATTACATAACTTCTAACTGCACTGTATAGTATAGGTACTGTAGGATGAAGGTTATACTAAAAGAAACTTAAGCTGAGTTGAGCACATCTAAAAAAATAACACTATAGTGTGCTGGGGGAAGGGGTGGATTGAGGCAGACACAAAGCGAATTGTTGCAAACCAAAAATAAAAAGCAATGCAAATTAAAACACCCACCCCCCACCCTCAAAATATGTTTGTTACAAACTGAATAAAAAAAATAAACAATAAAATGAAAAATCAAGTTGCTGGAAGGTACCAGATAGTGACCATAAAGTCTGCACATGATACGTCAAAATTCAACTTTGCATTCCATGTATTTTCTCCGAAGATGTCAGCCTGTTATTTTGTTTCATTGTTTATTTAAAAATAATTACAGTAATTACATAAGGCGGTGTATGCTACGACGCAGGATGGCTAGTTGCATTAATAATGTATAGCAATATATGTTGTTCTGGATTTTACCCTCGGCGTAAATCCGAATGACGTAATTAGGATGAAAAAAAATAATGTATGATAGTCTAGTCTGATGAAGCGCTGAATAGTGTTTGCCTTGCCCTCTTTTTCATGTGCTCACTATCTGTTTAATGTTATCACTCTTGCACTGAATTCAGTGTTTTTATCAGAAATAGGCAAACTACGACCTGCAGGCTAAATCAATCCTGACCACGCCCTGCTCTACCCACGCACTGCTTCTACCCACGCCCTGCTCTTACCCACGACCTGCTCTTATCCATACACTGCTTCTACCCACGCTCTGCTCTTACCCATACACTGCTTCTACCCACGCTCTGCTCTTACCCACACCCTGCACTTACCCACGCTCTGCTCTTACCCATACACTACTTCTACCAACGCTCTGCTCTTACACATACACTGCTTCTACCCACACCCTGCTCTTGCCCATGCTCTGCTCTTACCCATACACTGCTTCTACCCACGCTCTGCTCTTACCCACGCCCTGCTCTTGCCCATGCTCTGCTCTTACCCATACACTGCTTCTACCCACGCTCTGCTCTTACCCACGCCCTGCTCTTACCCACGCTCTGCTCTTACCCATACACTGCTTCTACCCACGCTCTGCTCTTACCCACGCCCTGCTCTAACCCACGCTCTGCTTTTACTCATACACTGCTTCTACCCACGCTCTGCTCTTACCCATACACTGCTTCTACCCACGCTCTGCTCTTACCCACGCCCTGCTTCTACCCACGCTCTGCTCTTACTCATACACTGCTTCTACCCACGCCCTGCTTTTACCCACGCCCTGCTTCTACCCACGACCTGCTCTTACCCACGCCCTGCTTCTACCCACGCCCTGCTCTTACCCACGCCCTGCTTCTACCCACGCCCTGCTCTTACCCACGCCCTGCTTCTACCCACGACCTGCTCTTACCCACACCCAGCTTCTACCCACGCCCTGCTCTTACCCACGCCCTGCTTCTATCCACGACCTGCTCTTACCCACGTCCTGCTTCTACCCACGCCCTGCTTTTACCCACGCCCTGCACTTACCCACGCCCTGCTCTTACCCACGCCCTGCTCTTACCCACGCCCTGCACTTACCCACGCCCTGCTCTTACCCACGATCTGCTCTTACCCACGCCCTGCTTCTACCCACGCCCTGCTTCTACCCACGCTCTGCTCCTACCCACGCCCTGCTCTTACCCACGCCCTGCTCTTACCCACGCCCTGCTTTTACCCACGCCCTGCTCTTACGAAAGCCTGCTCTTACCCATACCATGCTTCTACCCACGCCCTGCTCTTACCCACGCCCTGCTCTTACCCACACCCTTCTTTTACCCATGCCCTGCTTCTACCGACGCTCTGCTCTTACCCACGCCCTGCTCTTACCCACGCTCTGCTCTTACCCATACACTGCTTCTACCCACGCCCTGCTTCTACCCACGCCGTGCTTCTACCCACGCCCTGCTCTTACCCACGACCTGCTCTTACCCATACACTGCTTCTACCCACGCTCTGCTCTTACCCATACACTGCTTCTACCCACGCTCTGCTCTTACCCACACCCTGCACTTACCCACGCTCTTCTCTTACCCATACAATGCTTCTACCAACGCTCTGCTCTTACACATACACTGCTTCTACCCACGCTCTGCTCTTACCCACACCCTGCTCTTACCCATGCTCTGCTCTTACCCATACACTGCTTCTACCCACGCTCTGCTCTTACCCACGCCCTGCTCTTACACACGCTCTGCTCTTACCCATACACTGCTTCTACCCACGCTCTGCTCTTACCCATACACTGCTTCTACCCACGCTCTGCTCTTACCCACGCCCTGCTCTTACCCACGCTCTGCTCTTACTCATACACTGCTTCTACCCACGCTCTGCTCTTACCCATACACTGCTTCTACCCACGCCTTGCTCTTACCCACGCCCTGCTTCCACCCACGACCTGCTCTTACCCACTCCCTGCTTCTACCCACGCCCTGCTCTTACCCACACCCTGCTTCTACCCACGCCCTGCTCTTACCCACGCCCTGCTCTTACCCACGCCCTGCTTCTACCCACGACCTGCTCTTACCCACACCCAGCTTCTACCCATGCCCTGCTCTTACCCACGCCCTGCTTCTACCCACGACCTGCTCTTACCCACGCCCTGCTTCTACCCACGCCCTGCTTTTACCCACGCCCTGCACTTACCCACGCCCTGCTCTTACCCACGCCCTGCTCTTACCCACGCCCTGCTCTTACCCACGCCCTGCTCTTACCCACGCCCTGCTCTTACCTACGCCCTGCTCTTACCCACGCCCTGCTCTTACCCACGCCCTGCTCTTACCCACGCCCTGCTCCTATTCACGCCCTGCTCTTACCCACGCCCTGCTCTTACCCACGCCCTGCTCTTACCCACACCCAGCTTCTACCCACGCCCTGCTCTTACCCACGCCCTGCTTCTACCCACGACCTGCTCTTACCCACGCCCTGCTTCTACCCACGCCCTGCTTTTACCCACGCCCTGCACTTACCCAAGCCCTGCTCTTACCCACGCCCTGCTCTTACCCACGCCCTGCTCTTACCCACGCCCTGCTCTTACCCACGATCTGCTCTTACCCACGCCCTGCTTCTACCCACGCCCTGCTTCTACCCACGCCCTGCTCCTACCCACGCCCTGCTCTTACCCACGCCCTGCTCTTACCCACGCCCTGCTCTTACCCACGCCCTGCTTCTACCCACGCCCTGCTTTTACCCACGCCCTGCACTTACCCACGCCCTGCTCTTACCCACGCCCTGCTCTTACCCACGCCCTGCTCTTACCCACGCCCTGCTCTTACCCACGCCCTGCTCTTACCCACGATCTGCTCTTACCCACGCCCTGCTTCTACCCACGCCCTGCTTCTACCCACGCCCTGCTCCTACCCACGCCCTGCTCTTACCCACGCCCTGCTCTTACCCACGCCCTGCTTTTACCCACGCCCTGCTTTTACCCACGCCCTGCTCTTACGAAAGCCTGCTCTTACCCATGCCATGCTTCTATCCACGCCCTGCTCTTACCCACGCCCTGCTCTTACCCACACCCTTCTTTTACCCATGCCCTGCTTCTACCGACGCTCTGCTCTTACCCACGCCCTGCTCTTACCCACGCTCTGCTCTTACCCATACACTGCTTCTACCCACGCCCTGCTTCTACCCACGCCCTGCTTCTACCCACGCCCTGCTCTTACCCACGACCTGCTCTTACCCATACACTGCTTCTACCCACGCTCTGCTCTTACCCACACCCTGCACTTACCCACGCTCTGCTCTTACCCATACAATGCTTCTACCAACGCTCTGCTCTTACACATACACTGCTTCTACCCACGCTCTGCTCTTACCCACACCCTGCTCTTACCCATGCTCTGCTCTTACCCATACACTGCTTCTACCCACGCTCTGCTCTTACCCACGCCCTGCTCTTACACACGCCCTGCTCTTACCCACGCCCTGCTTCTACCCACGCTCTGCTCTTACCCATACACTGCTTCTACCCACGCTCTGCTCTTACCCACGCCCTGCTCTTACCCACGCTCTGCTCTTACTCATACACTGCTTCTACCCACGCTCTGCTCTTACCCGTACACTGCTTCTACCCACGCCCTGCTCTTACCCACGCCCTGCTTCTACCCACGACCTGCTCTTACCCACACCCTGCTTCTACCCACGCCCTGCTCTTACCCACGCCCTGCTTCTACCCACGCCCTGCTCTTACCCACGCCCTGCTTCTACCCACGACCTGCTCTGACCCACACCCAGCTTCTACCCACGCCCTACTCTTACCCACGCCCTGCTTCTACCCACGACCTGCACTTACCCACGCCCTGCTTTTACCCACGCCCTGCTCTTACCCACGCCCTGCTCTTACCCACGCCCTGCTCTTACCCACGCCCTGCTTCTACCCACGCCCTGCTCTTACCCACGCCCTGCTCTTACCCACGCCCTGCTTTTACCCACGCCCTGCTCTTACGAAAGCCTGCTCTACCCATACACTGCTTCTACCCACGCCCTTCTCTTACCCACGCCCTTCTCTTACCCACACCCTTCTTTTACCCATACCCTGCTTCTACCCACGCTCTGCTCTTACCCACGCCCTGCTCTTACCCACGCTCTGCTCTTACCCATACACTGCTTCTACCCACGCCCTGCTCTTACCCACGCCCTGCTCTTACCCACGCTCTGCTCTTACCCATACACTGCTTCTACCCACGCTCTGCTCTTACCCACGCCCTGCTCTTACCCACGCTCTGCTCTTACCCATACACTGCTTTTACCCACGCCCTGCTCTTACCCATACACTGCTTCTACCCACGCTCTGCTCTTACCCATACACTGCTTCTACCCACGCCCTGCTTCTACCCACGCCCTGCTTCTACCCACACCCTGCTTCTACCCACGCCCTGCTCTTACCCACGCCCTGCTCTTACCCACGCCCTGCTCTTACCCACGCCCTGCTCCTACCCACGCCCTGCTCTTACCCACGCCCTGCTCTTACCCACGCCCTGCTTCTACCCACGCCCTGCTCTTACCCACGCCCTGCTTCTACCCACGCCCTGCTTCTACCCACGCCCTGCTCTTACCCACGCCCTGCTTCTACCCACGCCCTGCTTCTACCCACGCCCTGCTTCTACCCACGCCCTGCTCTTACCCACGCCCTGCTTCTACCCACGCCCTGCTTCTACCCACGCCCTGCTCTTACCCACGCCCGGCTTCTACCCACGCCCTGCTTCTACCCACGCCCTGCTTCTACCCACGCCCTGCTTCTACCCACGCCCTGCTCTTACGAAAGCCTGCTCTTACCCATGCCCTGCTTCTACCCACGCCCTGCTCTTACCCACGCCCTGCTCTTACCCACACCCTGCTCTTACCAACGCCCTTCTTTTACCCACGCCCTCTCTGCCCCTTCCCACCAATGACGTTTAGATTTAATTTATATATTACATACACAATCCATTCATCTGCTCCTGGTTCGGCTCTTCTATCAAATTTTAAGAACTCGTGTTTGCACACGGCTCAAAAAGTTTCCTCACCCCTCGTCTACATTCAACTAAAATGTCACAGTGCCAAACTGTTGTTTATTTTTTATAGTTAGAAAAAAAGTAGACTCCTTTTTTTTTAATGGAATTTGTTATATCTGTTGCTTTGAAAAAAATTCTAAAACTGTTTAATGACCTACAAACAATTTAGATGCGTAAAAATATTAATGCAATTTAAAATATATAAAACAAATAAAACAAATCTTAGCAATAAAAAATGTTCATTATATTATGAATTAAAAATTAAAACAAACCCTCAGTATGCCGTGGGGTTAAGGGAAATTTACTTTACGATTCTGTAGGTGGAAGGGGATGTCACAGACTTTTAAAATGCCAAAAATAATTGAAAAGATATTAGTTTACTTATGTCATATTTAAACTATGTATTACATGAAAATAATGCGAATAATGATGGCACGTAGAGAGCTTAACTTTTTACTTTGAAATATTCATTGGGCCGATACTAAAATTGTTATAGAATTAAATACAATCGTGTTAAAATTATTAGATTACAAAGTCGATTTCGATACTCTAAAATCTTCCGATAATTCCAATTACGATGTATCGCTAAAGCATTTATAAAATTTATCAGTTAATAACCTTAAATTACTTACATTTTATTATGCAACTTTTATGTTTTACTTTTTCAATTTACTGATACCCTGTAGTTTAAATTCATATGTTTTATGTGTTAAATAAAAATAACATAATCTTCCAACGAAGCCATTACAATCGTAATCGTCCTACAACGAAGCCCACTATAGGCATTATCTTCTTTCAACGAAGCCCACTAGAGGCAATATCTTATTTCAACGAAGCCCACTATTGGCGTTATCTTCTTTAAACGAAGCCCACTATAGGAAATATATTCTTTCAACGAAGCCCACTAGAGGCAATATCTTCTTTCAACGAAGCCGCTAGGCAATATCTTCTTCCATTTATTACACTGGTAGATTAGATATTCAAATAATAAAAGCATAATTATTTTTGAAAAAAAAGTATTTTGTTATAAATTGATCATACCCCTGAATCACCAAATGTCATAGCTCCCAGACATAGGTTGGAGACCTTAATGCCACACTGACCTAGAAACACATGCGGCAACTTGTTTATTTCGGGTACAGGGTTAGCCATTGTTGTCTTATCTGATGTTTCTCTTGAAAGAAATCATGTTTATACAATAAATAAATACAACTGAATCCTGCAGAACCTTCAATACATTGAACCTCTCCACTTTATGTCTAGCAATTCATTAACTTGTGAAAGTAGAAAAATTGAATAATTATATGCATTTTAAAGTTTACATTTAAGAATTCTGTCCTATTCCTTACAATTACGCTTTGTTTACTTGATGTGTTATTGCCTTATTTGGTATTGTTCCATCCCTTGCTACCACGCATTGTTTAATTACTGTGTTATTTCCTTATTTGGTATGTTAAGTGCTTGTAAGGTCAAGCATGCTTGATGAAATAGTGTCATTCACCCACGCACTGGGTTTGGCGCGAATCGCCCACACATTTGATCTCTGTGGTTTTGGCGGAAAATGTGACGTAATATGCGGGGGTGATCTACCTATAAGAAGGGGACGAGAAAACGGTCATTAGAGCAGAAAGCAGAGAGCAGAAAGTAGACAAGTAAAATGAGGAGACCAGGAGTGGACTAGGTGACCAGTAACAGTGCGGTGGAGTAATGTTTGTTATAGAGTCGTGTAGTGAGATATAGGATTATACAGAGTAGATACATGTGATTTATTGACTCATTTCCTCAAGTGTTTATACATTATTCAATTGGATTCTCATATTCTCATCTGTAAATATCATGTATTAAAGTTCAGTTAATTCTCTTATACTACAAGGAGCTGTGTCGTATTATTATAGTTGGAACGCAAGTGGGATACGACATAACATATCTTTTTATCTGGTGGCAGCGGTTGGGTCAAATCAAATGTTAACTAATTTCTTTAAGACATATAGGCCTACATGTCTAAGTTATCCAAAGATTTACTTGTTTGAAGTGGTTCAGTGCATCCAAAGCAAAGTGAACATAACATTTCATACAAGTGAAAAAAAAATCAAATTTTGTGTTTTAAATGATTTTTTTTCTTCCCACCAGTGTCGTTATTTTTTTTCTGTCTTTTAACTGGTGGTACACGATTTGTTCTCTTTGTAAGAAAACCATTTTTTTACTAAAATTTCAATATAATTGTTTTCCCTACCCTATTTAAAGATCAGTTCACATAGAACATCATTACAGAAGAAAATCAATTCCAGCTTGAGTGCACCTGTTAGTTCACCTTTGTGCACCTTCTTGAACACCTACGTGTGCACCTTCTTGTAACCTACTTAATAAACTATTTGTTCATCTATTCTATATTAAGTGTTTGTTTAAGTACAAAGATTGTGTTTGTACATAAGTGTATGTGTGTACATAGGTTGTTTTTGTGTGTGCATAGGTTGTGTGTTACATGGGCTTTGAAAGTACATATGTTGTGTAAATACATATGCTGTGTATGTGTGTACATAGGTTGTGTAAGTACATAGGTTGTATAAATACATAGGTTGTGTAATTACATAGGTTGTGTAAGTACTTATGTTGTGTATGTGTGTACGTAGGTTGTTTAAGTACATTAGTTGTGTAAGTACATAGGCTGTGTAAGTACATAGGTTGTGTAAGATGGTTCGGTCATGTCAAAAGAATGGACGCAGGCCGCATCCCGAAGGACCTACTCTATGGCGAGCTAGTTACCGGCCAGAGGAAAACAGGGCGACCTAAAATGCGCTACAAAGACACCTGCAAAAAGGATATGAAACAGTGCTCCATTAACCCCAACTCCTGGGAGAGCCAAGCAGCCGACCGCCAGTCCTGGAGGCTCGCTGTCCGGCAGGGTTCATTGCGCGCAGAGGCTGAGCGACAGGATAATGCTGCCCTGAAAAGAACAAGACGGAAGCGGAAAAAATAACAGCTACAACAACAACTACAACAACCAACTATTTTCAAGTGTGACAAGTGCGGCAGGGATTGCCACTCCCGAGTCGGACTGCACAGCCACTCCCGGCGGTGTTTTGTAAACTCAACTTAGCTACACCATCGTCTCTCGAGACGGACGGATGCCGACGAGTACCTATGATGTGTGTGTACGTAGGCTGTGTAAGTACATAGGTTGTGTAAGTACGTAGGTTGTGTAAGTACATAGGTTGTGTAAGTACATAGGTTGTATAAGTACTTCTGCTGTGTATGTGTGTACGTAGGTTGTGTAAGTACATATGTTGTGTAAGTACATAGGTTGTGTAAGTATATAGTAACGAAATTTAAAAAAAAAACTAGTATTAATTAAGTGTTCAATGAAAATAACGTGACTTCTGTTACTATATATAGGTGTCAATTATTATCAAAAGTGCATGATTAAGATGTCTTGAGTTGAGAGCAATCCACTTAGTTGTACTTTAAGACTTCAGCCTTGAGCTCTCCATTTCATTGCCTTTGAGATCCCAACTTTTGAGTTCTATTTGTACCGTATTACGGAACCATTTGAAATGGTAAGGAATCAGTATGATGTAGCCTATTAGTTTTCCAACATCGATGGCTCAGCTTATAAACCTTTCAAAGCCAATAATATGCAAAGTTACGTTTGTAGGCTCTAGGAAAAGTTACATTTGGGACCCATGGCAAAGTTACATTTTGGGCCCTAGAGAAGGTTACGTTTTTGGGGACCAAGTCAAAAAAGCTGTCAAGGCTGCCCCAGGAAAATTTGAGGCTATTACTATTCTCTGCCTCCCCAGCTATTTAGTTATTTTATGTAAATGACAGTCCCAACAGGTGGTCCTAGATGCAGTGGCGGGAGGGGCAAGATGGCCGCTCTGTTTGACCGTACACAAGAACGGCTGAGAAGTTTTTCATGTAGACCAGAGCCAATGGAGCCACTTTACCTCTGGTGTTTAAATAAATATATATTACAGCGGTTGATAGCTGCTCAACCATTTTTTTTGTTGTTGTTGTATTTATTACGAAACATTACTTATTTTAAATTGTCGGTATATATCAAGTTTTAATAAAGTCGATAATTCAATGATTACAGTGAAATTAGAAATGATGATTAATGACAAGTTCTGTGGTTATTGGTGAAACTTATTAACATTGAGATATGTGAATAGAAATAAACAAATTATAAACACATGAAGAAATTAAAGGGGTTATCTTAATTTTATCTATAATCTCTATTTCAAAACACATTAATCTTTTAGTCTAACAGCGAAAACTGCAAATCTCTTTTGTTTAGATTTTTTCTTTTAATATATTAACCAAGGTCTACTTATGAAAAAATGGTCTGTGACAATCATCTTGTTTGTTGATGTATTCCTGTCTATTGTTTTTTTTTTAATTATAGCCTACATATTTTTACACTTTACAGTCTATATCAGTGGTGGTTGTCACACAGAGCCTCATCAGTGGCAAGAAGCCGATAATACTTAAAACTGGAATCAGTATATTTAACTCTTACTAATTATTGCGCTTTACTTGAAATTACTTTTTTTTTAATATTAAATCTATGGCTTTTCTGGTTAAAACATTTTTAACGATAAAGGGATTTTAATATCCATAAATTTATCGCAATACAAAAAGTTTATCTGAACTATGAAAAAACAGGAATATCTGTACATGTTATGAACATATTTTTTTTAATTCATAAACTGATTAAGGTAAATACAATAATAGATAAATACTGTATAAGGAATGTATCTATCTAGAAAACTTCATTTAACATAATTTGTTTAATACACGCATTGATATGATAATAAATAAACTGATATAATAAAACAAGTATTGCCTTGCATAGTGTTACCCTTTCATAAAGTCATTCTAGTATTAAAACAAAAACAATGAATTAGTCGGACAATGACTGGACGTACTGGTTGACTGCGTGACTGTTCAAACGATCTGTATTCATTCTAAACACCATCTCATAGGGATATGGCAACTCAGGTAAAGAAAGCTCATCCAATTGTTGCATCTAATAGACAAAACAAAAACAGTTTATATAACAAAATGATGTTTAATTGTTTGTAGCTGGGTTTATTTTTAAATGTTTCACATGGCTGAAAAAAGGTGGTCAAAACTGGTCCACATTATGGTGGTCCAGGTGTGGTTCAAGTGTGGTCCTGATTTACTTCAATTTAACTATACTATATTACAAGGTTATTGTACAGGTGAGGTGGTATATTTAATCTTATGGCATACCAAAAACCACTACTGGGACAGTAGAGCCTTTTTGCCAAATTAGCTTCTACTGAAAAAAAACCTTTCCCAAATAGACCAATACTCACAACAAGCCACACTAATGGAAGAACTTTCTTTGTCAATTTTTTCAATGTAACAAATGAATCAGCTCATTTCGTATTTAGACAAAGAATATACATACCTGCACCTAGTTGGCTAATACCCTCTATAACACACACCTCAAGTTTTTTTTTCTTCTCATTACAACTTCCCCATACTTAGGGCTTGTCGGTTTTTAAAAACTGGCATAAAAACAGTAGTTCAAAGTATTCAAAAACTGACTTTTTCAGCCTTAAAAAAAGGTTCTAGCATAGAGTTTTATTTCAAAATGTTGAGAAATTTCACTTAATTTACAGATGGGAAACACTGCTAATTATCTATGAATTTTTTTGTCAATTAGACCTGTATGTATTGTCATTGTTAGAAAGTTATTGTTGAACTATACTAGAAAGTAGATGTGACCAAGTGATTTAAAGAAGTGGGGGGGGGGGGGGGGGGGGGGATTTATAGCATCCATTTTCTAGAGCAGGACATAATAGTATTTCCACACAGCTGATGATTTTCTTTTAGCACACCCAAGTTAATAAAAAAAATATCAAATTTTCTGTGGACATGAGTGTAGTATTTGACTTGAGTGAAGTATAGGACTTAAGTGAAGTATATGACTTGAGTGAAGTATATGACATGACTTAAGGGTTGTATGACTTGAGTGAAGTATATGATTTGAGTGAAGTATATGACTTGAGTGTCATAAATGACTAGAAGCTGGCATCTTACAGAAACAGTGAAGTGGGGTAAATACTCAGTTCATTGTTAAACAATAGACAGAAAGGGGCTATTGTCAAAAGTTGACTAAATTATTAGTGGCAATCCAACCCACATGTCTTCTACAATTATGTATATTTATAGTGTGATGTAAATGGAAAACAGGAGAGGGTTAAGTCTTACTCTTGACTGTCAAACAAAGTAGAGAAGTTTAAAGGTCATTGTAGAAAGATATATGATCATAATGCGATTGAAAAAAAATACATTTGGCTGCTTTTTAATACTAATATTCTAATACTTTTTATTTTTATGTAAAAATGTGTTGATATAATAACATTTTACTTTATTGAACATTAATAAATACGACATACTTTGTAAAAAAGTATTGCAAAAAATTTTATTTTTGAAAAAGCCTAAAAACGATTTTTATCAGTTTTTTGAGATATTGAGCTATGACAAATGTTTTTTTTAAATGCGTTTTGGTTTAAGAAAAGTTAAACTGAAATTTCGCTCACCTCTTCTTTAGACAAAGACCATCCATTGCCAGAACCTAAATTATCCTCCAACTGGGTGAGATTTCTAGCACCAATTATAACAGAAGACACAACATCTTTCTGGAGCAGCCATCGGATAGCAACTTGTGCAGGGCTACGTTCTGTTAGGAGATGATGCAACACAGTACTTACAAACAACTTTTAACACTTATTATAAAAAAATCTGATAGCTTTTTATTATAATGTGTTGTAATTAACAAAATCAATAACTACGAATGCAGTGTACTTAGCAGGAAGAAAAGCTGAAACAAATGTCTGATGACTTTAACCAACAAAAAAAAAACCCCAGTAAAGTAAGAAATAAAAAATTGAAACATCACGGTACCCAATTAGAGAAAAGTATGAGTCAGATGCAGTATTTGTAATGAGAATTAAAATCTTAAGGTTGTTATTTTACAAATGTACATAAACAGGAAATAACTAAAGGAGAAAAGTTCTTTTTGTTTTTTATTAACAACACAGAGCTTCCTGAATTACCATGATTCTTAGCTATCGCCTCCACAGCATCAATTAGATTAAAAGTTTTTTCGTCAAATTTCGTCCACAGAGGAGCCGCCTGAGATGCTTTCTTTTCATCGTCAGCCACCCATGCCATACGTCCTTCTTGTGGCTTCTGACCTCTTTTGACTTTTCCGGTCAACAATCCACTGAAAATTTATGCAATAATATTTTAACACTAGCTGTACCCTGGAAAACCTTTGCATAGAGCTATATCCCCTTAGGCTTGATCGGTAGGCTAGGTTATTTTTGGTTTAGGGCAGATCCGATTTTTTCATGACTGTATTTTAAAATGGAATACTGTTGTATTAACTCTCAACCATCGTAGCATTGGCTTTTCGATCACCGGTGATCGACGATTTTTTTATGTTATAATTCTTTATATTTTTACTTTTGATCAATTTATTTTATGTTTTGTTATAAAAAAATGAATATTTTAGCAAAAAATACAACATTTTACACATTTTTTACATTTTAAATAAAAAAAATATTAAATAAAAGTCTCGTGTTTACGTCACAAACTTCCGGGATGATGGACGCCATTTTGTCACTTTTACGACAGTCCTGTTTTTATTAGCGTCTCAATTTTTTAAAGAATTATGGATATAAATTCATCTTCCGACGATGAAAATGACTATATTTCAAGTGAGGATGAAGTTTGGCTTGAAGAGGAAGAAGAAGAAGTCAGTGAAACTGAAAATATACATCGATTTTCCACTAAACATGTCAACAATGGAAGGTAAACATTAGTCTTAGTGGCAAGTCTTAAACGCACATGGCAATTTTTTCCAATTTTTTTTTTATTTTGTTAATTGTATATTCATTAGTAGATATTTATAGGTATCAAAACATTTACAAAAATTATGTTAGTTTAACTATTTATATAATTAAAGGTACATTTTCCACTCATTCATTTATAATTCATATTTGTTTAGGGCCATAGTAAATGTAACTTTATTTTGTTTACATTGGTAACGTATCTTTTTTTTTCACATTTGAACAAAACAAAAGAAATAATTCAACAATTTTATATGGCTAATTTATTACTGAATATTTTGTTGAATAAATTTTTAACAAAATATCATTGTTTCATTTTAAAAAAAAATTTTCTAATGTTACTACATCTTTTTATCTTCAGTTATGATGACCAAGATTCTGGACCTCCTGATGCTTTGCCACCCTTCAAACCTGAGAGAACTCCTGGAGCTCATTTTCCAGAGTCATTTACAAGACAAGACAGAAAAAAGTATCTGACTCCTCTGTCCATTTTTTCTCTGTTTTTTACTTCAACTTTGGGTCAGAGAACTATGCAACACGACTAATCAGAATGCTGCATTTATTGGACCAACTAAACCAGCCATGTACAAAAACTGGACAGATGTAGGTGAAGAAGAATTTATGAGCTTTATTGGACTTTTAATGTACATGGGAATGATACAAGCTCCAAATGTTCAGTCTTACTGGAACAAAAAAAGTTTATTCAATGGACTATGGGCAAGAGCCTTTATGACCAGGCCACGTTTTGAACAAATACTTAGTTTTTTGAAAGTTTCAAACCGAAACACCGAAAAGGCAGAGGATAAATTGACTAAAGTTAGGTTTTTATTTGATTTCATTAGAAGAAAATGCATGAAATTATACCAGCCTGGACCTAATATTTCAATTGATGAACGAATGGTTAGAAACAAAGGAAGATATTCATTTCGTCAGTATATTAGAGATAAACCAACTAAGTGGGGGATGAAATTATGGGTGCTCGCGGATTCTGATACTGGATATACATATGATTTTGATGTTTATTTGGGTAAGTCTGAAACTTTATCACCATTTGGATTAGCTTATGGGGTTGTAATGAATTTAATATCTTCCATTGTTAACCAAGGCTATCGTTTGTTTTTCGACAATTTTTATACTAGTTTTGTTTTAGTAAAAGATTTGTTAAAAAAAGGTGTATTAGCCTGTGGTACCATTTTGACTACTAGAAAAGGATTTCCTACTGAATTAAAAAATGTAAAACAATGGGAAAAGACTTCAAAGAGGGGTGATATGAGATGGGTTAGGAAAGAGGAAACTTTAACAATGCAGTGGAGGGATAACAAAACAGTATCTTTGGTTTCTACAATGCATAAAGCTAATTCTTTTAATTCAGTCATGAGAAGAAATAAAAAAAATGGGACTTTTGAAAAATTAGAAGTAAGACAACCACTTTTAGTCAAGGATTATAATATTAATATGGGAGGGGTAGACAAAAGTGATCAACTTTTAAATAAATATAATATGCTTAGAAAAACAAATAAATGGTGGAAAACTTTATTTTTTCATTTTGTTGATATTGCTAGGGTAAATAGTTATATTCTTTTTCAAGACTGGAGGAAACAAAATCCAGATATTATTGAATTAAATAGACCAGCAAGATATAGTCAGTTAGATTACACAATAGAGTTAATTAGACAGTTAGGAAAGATTGATGACTTAGATGAGGTTCCGACAGCGACAGCATATAAAATAAAAACTAATCATCCTATTTTACCTGTAATGGTTCCTTCAAAGGAAAGAAAAAACTGTAAATTATGTTATTCTCTTTATAAACTTGAAAGAAAAACAAGAACTAAATGTTCTGCATGTGATACTTTCTTATGTTTTCAAGATGACAGAAATTGTCTTTTACTTTATCATAAATAACATTTAAAGTAATTATCAATTCATTTAAATGTGTTTCCTGTCACTTATAATAATAATATATACATTTTAATGATCAATTTTGTCTAGTCTAACATTGTACTTATTGTGTGAGAATTATATGTCTTTTTTTCACACTAGAGGCATCAGTCCTTATTTTTTTTTATTTTTTCCATTTTCTATAGTATCATTTATAGTGGAATAAAAAAAATATTGTCAAAATTTTTAGTCCAAATTTGTTTATGTGTTGTATAAATGAATAATGTTTATGTAAATAATAAAGATTTTGTTTAAATTCTTCATACTTTTTTTTTTTATTCTTACTGTTTGTGATGTATTTGTATTTTTAGTTAAAAAAAATAATAAAAAAATCATTTACACTATAATTTTACAAAATTAAAAATTTCTATAATATAAAAAGTTTTATATCATTAAATAGCTTATTCATTTCTGAATTCAGTGATGTATAACATCACTAGGTAGCTTATAAGATAATGAAAAATGTTTAGTTTTACAAAACACCCTGCAATCAGCTTAAAAAATGGCTGAAAATGAACAATGGTTGAGAGTTAATTCTTTACTTTCCATTAAACGCAGAACCCAAAAGGCTATTATTTTATTAAATATTTAGCAAAAAATGTTAACATGTATTAAAAATAATCTCTGATAGACTATTAAAATAACACTGCCAAGAACATACATAAAAGTTTTATCGTATTTGAGTCCAATATAAAAATGTATAAATGTAGGTAGTGAAGTTATATTTTTTTTAAAGCTATTGTCCTTCCCCACAGAATACAAATTAAACTAAATGTGCAAATTAAAAAATAACCCAACTCAGTTTCGAAATCCACCACTTGTAATTCTATTTACTTTCCACTCTAATATTACGTTCCTTAAAAAACAAAGTTTTTAGCAATAAAAGCTTGATGGAAAAATTAATACATCCACATGTATACTTAAAACGAAATTGCTAAAATTATTTAGATCACTCATTTATAACAATAAAATTTTTAAAGAACTTTTTTTCTAGATGTGATAAGCATTTCTGAGAGGGTTTCAATCACTCATTTATAACAATAAAATTTTTAAAGAACTTTTTTTCTAGATGTGATAAGCATTTCTGAGAGGGGTTTCAATCACTCATTTATAACAATAAAATTTTTAAAGAACTTTTTTTCTAGATGTGATAAGCATTTCTGAGAGGGTTTCAATCACTCATTTATAACAATAAAATTTTTAACGAACTTTTTACTTTTCTTAGATGTGATAAGTATTTCTGAGAAGGTTTCAGCCAGTTTACCAAGTGACTCAAAAGAATGATCTTAAAACACAAAGACTTTTATTTCATTCATCTTTATACTTAACTTCTTTAATTACGTTGAAATATTGATACCATTGTGGTTTGACTTAGATAAGGCTTAAAGTATTGTGACAAGAAACCGAGTCCGGCAAATTCAGTGTAATACATATTTTCATTAAAAGATTTCATATTAAAAAGCTGCTTTTGTTTTAAAATTTCAATCATGTTGATGGTAATTAATGAATACATGTATTATATTTATTAATATAAACAGATCCAAAATGATCTGTGAAGTCCTCATAAGGATGAGATTTTTATCCTATAAACTACTATGGGACATTTTTCGCAGTGCCCTTCTTTCATCCCCACCACAGCCGACAGTGCAATGATCATAAAGGCACAAAGGGGGACATAAAAGAAACATTAAACTGACCTGAAAAGTTCCCTTCTTTGATACTACCAGTATCAAAAGTGTCTTATTCCTCTACTATATTTATATTTTATATATTATCCCTATTTCTCACCCTTTAAGTGGGCTCCATGGCAAAACTCCGATTCCAGCTTTTTTACAAACTTGAAATGGTTCCCATTCACTTTCTCTGTTGACAAGATTGTATTGTTGCTGTAGTGAAGGAAACAAAAATAAAAAACACTTTTAATGATTTTAGTTAAAATTCAATTTTTAAATGTCTGTTGAAAACAGCATACATGAACTTATCAAGCTTTAAATTTTATACATGTATAAGCTTAGTTTTGGAGAATACCATCAAATCATGTATTAGATTAAATTCAACAGTTTAAACAAATTGATGTCCTGATGGTTTGAAAACAAAAAATTTAATTTTGTTTTTATATTCACTGTATATAGCCAAAAAAGATATTACATTTGCCACAATAAAAAGATGAGCCTTACCTGCAAACTAACAATAGGATTCAAACCCAACTTCTCAGTGACTTCAACCAGTTTCTGCAGCTGCCAGCCAGTGAAGTTACTTACACCAACATATCGAACTTTTCCACAGCGCACTAAGTCATCAAATGTACGAAATGTTTCTTCAAGTGGTGTGCCGTCATCAAATATATGAGCCTGATTGAAATATTTTTTTTTAAAAAGCACCGTTTTCATTCAAATGTTTTCAGAGCAAAAAACTGGTCTTAATTTATGCTGATTTATTATTACGCAAGTTCAGATTGAAAGTTATACAATTTTCTCAGACATGTACATATTAATTTGGTAAGTTAAGCTCTTGTATATGAAAGTCACCAAAAATAATGCTACACTCAAAGTTCACTATATCTGATCCACCTATATCCAAGTATATTATTAATGGACAGCTCGTGGATGCAAAGCAAGTTGTCCCTTGCAATGGTCTCCACTTGTTTAAATACTTCAAAAAAAATTTGAACTGTTTTTAAATTATTAGAAGGTAAAAAAAAAAAAAATTGTGATCACTTTTACAAAAAAAAATTATTTCCTTTTTAAATAGAATTGTTCCTTACATTTATATAAACATTTCAAACTGCATTGCCATAATTTTATATTTACATAGACAATTCTTACAGGATTTCCATAATTTTATATACATATAAACATTTCACACTTTATTTTATATTTTTATAGATACATTAGATGAAACACTTCAATAATAATGATTTGTAAGAATAATTTGAGGCTATGCACAAAAATTCACAAAAAAATTTCTTGTATACCAAAAATAAACTACTACCACCTTTCTCCAATATAATGATCACTAACACAAACCAGACACCACCTCTAAAAACCCTCCTTTTTATAAGAATTGTTTAATATGCTGCATTTCTGTTGAACATAGCAGCTTTAAACCAATAACTATTTATGATGAATTCTGTTTTAATGTTTTAAAAAGAATACTTGTTAAACTATGAATCCACTAGAGTTAATTACCTGGTAAAGATCAACAAAGTTTGTTTTAAGTCTGTCTAAACTCTTGTCAATACTTTCTGTGATATGTCTTCTACTGAGTCCCACATTGTTGACATTCTCCTCTGTGCCCATGTTTGCCCTTACTTTGGTGGCAATTACAAAATTTTCTCTGCTCTGTCTGAAATTTAAAATTGGTGTCGGTTTTCACAATATTTTTCAAATGTTATGTTAACGGAAAAAAAATTTTTAATTTTTAGTACACACTAATTAAAGAATTGTATCAATGATTTATAAGTGATAAAATGTTAGGAAAACATCAAAATTATCTCATTTTGTCTAATTAAAAATAGATTCCAATTACAGTCCTACTTTTTCAGTACGTTTGATAAAAATCACTTTTATGAAAATAAATCATTAATTCTAATAATTAATGAAATTTAACTTCAACATAAATGCATTTACAAATTATAACAGATAGTTTTGTACTGATAACATTGGAAAAACATGCATTGTTATTTAATGAGATTCAGAAAGAGTTGAACATTACATCAAGTACTTAGACAGCACTTTACCTTTCTAGCCATTTCCCAACAATGGCTTCGGATTTGCCACGGCCATAAATATCAGCTGTATCTATAAAGTTTCCACCCCATTCTACAAATCTGTTGATGATTTGATGGGAAAGCTCTTCATCTGCTTGGCCTGGTGTACCCCACTGTTTACATACACAAAATTATACCATAGATTTATTCAAATAATTTACAGCACAATTAATTTTCAATACACCCATAAACATTTGTAATACAAATTCACATAAAATGTAACACATTTTAAATTAAAGAAATACTGATATTCTTAGCTAACAAAAAAAAATAAATTATTGTAAATAAAAAGCATAAATTAAACCAACGGTGTCAAACCTGCAGCTTACATGAGGGCCCACCCAATGAAAAATTTTAATCTAACAGTTAACCAGGCCCGTAGCCAGGTCAAAGTAAGCAGGGGGGCACCAAAACCCAGCAAGGGAGCACCTTTACTTTTTCTTTATTTTTTCCTCTTTTTCTTCTTTTTTAAGCGAGGAGGGGGGAAGGGGGAGACTCCACACCTATGAATAGAATAAACATTTTTTGTACATTCATAACATGATTAAATTGTTGAAATTATTTTAGTTTTATATGAAGTAGATATGAATAGAAAAAACCTTTTTTGTACATTCATAACATAATTAAATTGTTGAAATTAGTTTAGTTTTATATGAAGTAGATATGAATAAAAAAAAATTAGCAGCAGTAAATTGAATTTTAAGAGTTAAACTTTGGCTTTGTAGGGAAAAAAAATTTAAATATGCAAATTATGGGGACTGTTATTTTTAACATAACAACTTGCTAAGTTAAGGATGGACACCCCTAAATTAAAGGCTAAAAATTAAATCAATTTTTTTTAAAGAATATTAATATGAAGATTTACAAATAGATTATATTGAAAGTAATCATACCGCAGATTCACCAAATGTCATAGCTCCCAAGCATAGGTTGGAAACTTTAAGTCCAGACTGACCAAGAAAAACATAAGGCAGCTTGTTTTCTGCAGGTACTGGGTTTGCCATTGTTGAAAATTATATGTATTTTCCTTTTTGGCGACAATGAAATGAAACAATCATAAAGAACTGTCAAAATATTTAAAAGTTTTATTAAATTGGGAATGAACTAAAAATAAATAAATAAGCCTATTTTAAATTGCACTAAAAAGTAAAAAATAATTCCTTAGATCATACAAATATTTATCAAATTTATCCTTCTAGATTAAAAAGGGTAGGTGCCCATTAACATTTATATCTAAAGTTAAAAATGTCGTGAATATCTTAAGTTTGAAATGCAATGAATTTTTTATTTTACTTATTAGTTATGTCATGTCATAAATTATAATATCAAGAGGTAGCTAGAAATATGGCAACCACTCTTTTATTTGTATGTATAGCAATTATAAATGACATGTATCTATTAAATGCTCTATATAATATAGTAAAGCCGAGTTCCCTTAGCCCCCAAAAGGCCATAGCGACAGATGAAGTGTAGAATTCATCAGTTTCCATAAGCTTGGCAAATAAAGGGATTGCACGGTTAGCAAAACACCAAGCCACCTTTCCTTCCCTAACTAATGTCAGGTACCCATATAAAGCTGGGTAAACATTGGAGACTTTACACAAACTTTCACCAGGAAAAATTATCTTGGTTGACCAAGGATCCTGTCATATAGTAATATTTTTTTAAATTGTAATGATCCTTAAAAAGTAAAATGCCTTATATTTTAATACTGAATCGCCTTTCACCATTTGTTAAACTATAGTATAGTTTATTGTTTATAATTCAAAATGGAATTTACAGTCCCAAATGTCACAACTTACACAAGTAACAACTCTACTGGCAGACAACACCAAAAAGCTTAAAAGGAATGGAAATGACAAAAATAGTAGGTCTACTGAAGAGACTTATAGCCAGTGCAATATAATATTGAATAAAATATTGAATATTTCTGGTCACCCAAATGACAAAAACAAAATGTATAAGGCACTTAGTCTTAGATTTAGGTCAACTTGGAGCAACTACTCAAGACTAAACCCGTCAACTTTGACTTAATATTAATCTTAAGAAGGGGCAAATGAATGAATTAATTTAATTAATATTGATTAAGGATAAAGCTGCGAAGTGCTAAAGCTAAATGGTTATCAAAATAATTTCTGCACGTAAAATAAGGGATTACCCTATTTTAAATGAAATTAGCAAATTTATCCAACATTTTCTTCTCTGAAAAGTTTTATTTATTATCACAGTGCCGGTTAAGCCAAAGATTCGACAAAACTTAGTTACACCAGTACTAAATTTACTGTTGTGCTATTTATTTTGATGCCCGATAGTAATTTTACTTATTTTTTAAACATATACTAAATAATAATGAAACTGCATTTTAATTCCACTTACGGTTATAATTATTACACCAAGTCCAAGTTGTTTGAAATTTATTCTTTAACCAAACACTAGTGCTATTTATACGTTCAAAGAAAATAATCGATTACACTGTTTAAATATCGATTTATATTTTCAAAAGTATGTATCTCAAAAGTCAATATTAATTTTTTTTTTATTTCTTTTTGTTACAAGTTTATATATATATATATATATATATATATATATATATATATAGTTGGTTTTTTTAATTCAATCACGTAACTGATTCAGCCTTAATGTGAACATTGGTTGTTGTTTGGACTTTTTTTTATTCATAAAACCACAGTGCATAAAATTGTCAACTACACACTTTAGATATCGATATTTTAATATCATAAGTGGTTATCTCGAAACTTGCTCTGTTCGGCCAGCATCGGGCGTCAGGCGCAATCAGGGACAAAAAATTAATTAGTGATCACAACAGCAAAGGCATGATTTTCTGGACAAGAAAATGTTAATCAGGAACGCGAAGAGTCAAACAAATGGCCCCGGGGAATGCAAATATCAAATATTGCCAAAGTATTTTTTGGAAGGATCGAGTTTTTACTTTTGTATCACAAAAGGCGTACCTAGGTGGGGGATGGGGTCCACATTCGAAAGCTCCCTCCACCCGGGCCCCAGCTTGAGGGACGACCCCAAAAATTCTTTTTACAGTAAATATTAAGTGCTTTACCTCATCTCATGGTGTCGAATGTCAAAATGCACGGGCCCCCAAAGAGGCCATGCCCTAAATCACTAGGGACGGCACTGTTTTACCATGATACCTGTAATTAAATAAGGCCTATTCAGTGTTATTTTTCTTTTTTGAAAAAACGCCGTCGTGTCAAAAAGAAATAACACTGAAAATAGTGCAGTAAACTCAAGTCTACGGGAAAAGGTGCCGGAACGCCTTTCCGATGCGTTCCGCCAGAAAAAAGCACTGGGCCTATTTATTAAATGCCAACATTTCGGCCCTATGTGAACGAAATAAACCATTAATTTGCAGTGTTAATATTAAGAAAAATAATAAATACTTTTCTTTTTAGTGTATTTTTTAGACTAACATACTAATGAAGGCTAATTTTTTTAAAAGAACAATAAACAATGTGTTGGCCTATTAATATTAATGAACAGCTTTCTTTGAGTGGTAGTTTATTATATTGCTTTATTGTTGTTTGTCTACTGACATGACGACATTATTGGAAAAGTGACTAATATATCTATTACAACAAAACAGAACTTACTTTGAAGAATTTAGACTGAGCATTACTAAAAGTAAATATTTTAAAAGAACAAAGAATAGAAATTACATATTTGGTTGTCAAAAGCGATGTCTGAATTTCGAACTTGGTTATTTACTTTCTTAACTGGGCGATGCAAACCAGTTATTTGTTAAGGTATTTTCTCGTTTTTTTTAGGGTGATTACAGTAATGGTCGAAAGAACTACATTAAACATTAAGGGCTGACAAGATCCGAGATCATCAATGAGAACTCTAAGCATAGAGATAGTATTTCGTTATTCATTTAGGCGTATTGATTTGAATGAATATAAATATTAAATAAAATTCAATTAAAAAATAAAGGATTTTTTTAAACATGTAGCTGGGTTTTTTTTTTACTTCAAGCCCAACTCGATCAACCTAATATGAGCCTAACGGTGATAAATACACATCTTAGGAATAAAAATGCTTTGTCATGCATGTAATATATTTGCCCTACTTATGAAAGATATCTTACAAGTACCATTAGGCTAAAAGACGGGTGTTGAATTCTTAGTGTAGATAACTACTGGTTCAGTGTGGTGTTCCTTGGCATTAGTTTGTGTGTACTAACTTTAACTTCTAACATTTTTCATTTACTTTTTTTTTTCATTTTTTTTTATTTCTTTTGTTGTTGTTTTTTTAGACTTCATAACCACTATCAAAACTAGAACACGCACATTAATCAACACTTTAAAAATACTTCTTCTTTTTTCTCAATTATATGATCATTCAGGATTTCAAACGACCAGGCCTATAGCTATGATGAACTGCACGGTGGCATCCAGGTCCGTCTCGCTCCCATAAAGTTTTTGGTTGAAGGTGGACATATGTGGCCAGAACCTGTTGCGAGCTGTGTCATGTAAAGGGCAGGTTTGTAGAACATGTTCTGCGTTCTCGGGAGATATCCCACACGGGCAGTCCTCACTGTTTCCAATGCCTAGCCTTCGGAACATGTGTTGTCTTAATCTGTTGTGCCCCGTTCTGCGTCTGAAGATAATATTTTGAGCTTGTCTGGGAAGATTATAATAGGGGTCGTTTTTGTTATGTTCTTGTTGGTTATTCATCCATTTTTAAAAATATTTGCTTATATCATTTAGCTACATTCAGCGACCTAATGTGCCGTGTCAACGTGAACTGTGTACGGTTACTTAATATGCACACGTATAGTGAAGTAGTGTAGTGCAAATATAACATGTTAGCAAGGTTGGAACTAAAAACTAAAAAAAAAAAATTACAATCGTATGGGGTGGGGTGTGGGGGAATGGGAAGTCCTGTCGCCAGCTAATATTTGGGACCCCGACTACCAGGGCCGGATTTACAGATAGCCCGACTCGCTGCACCAACAGGCCTGGCGTTCTCTAGCGACCCACTCTAAACTGTTCTTGAACTCATCTGATCTCTGTGTCCTCTCTGGTACTCGTCTCACCGTGTCTTCTGCGTGTAACTGGCCGGTCTGGTTTTGGCTGAATCACAGACACGCTGATGGCACCAGCAGTTTCCCGCCAAAACAGAAGGTAGATGCCATTGCGTGGGTGTACAACTGTACATGTGTTGGTGGCAAATGACAGTTATGACACTATGCATCACTCGTAACAAGTCATGGGTGAACGACCGAAATAACAGTGTGTAGGCTTTGTTCACCAGTCGTCATTTCATCATTCATCACGGGGGTAGGGGTGTGCGACCGGGGGGGGGGAGGTGCAACAGAGTCATGGGCGTATTCATGGGGGGGGGGGAAATGTCATACAAGAGGGGGGCATTTGTTCCCCCCTTACATTTAAAAAAATGTCATAAAGTTGTTATTTGCCCCCCCCCTGGAAAATTTTTGCCCCCCCCCCTGGAAAAATTCATAGCGACGTCCATGAACAGAGTTATAACAATATTCGTTCATGTAAAAATCTGCTCTAGGTTAAATGTTAAATACCTGCTTTTGTTCCAACACATATATCAACTTTAGAATGTCAAAAAAATATGCTAACCTATTAGCTAAACAATCTTAGGGAAATAAACCATTCCACCTACCTCGGTGGGGACGGATGGTCGTGCGGTAAAACGCTCGACTGTCGACCTGAAGGAACCTGGTTCGATCTCCGGTGAGAATCAAGGAAATTTTTCAGGTCTTGGCTCAAGTTCCCGATATATCTCCCGTGGTGCCTCCATGGCCATTGCACTATCGGCTATGGTGGGGATGAAAGAAGGGCACCATAAAAACCGTCCCATTAATCCCATTAGTGGTTTATAGGATCTAAGAGATTTCATCTCATCCTTACAGGGACTTCACACACACCTACCTCGGTAGCATTGTTCCTGAGTCCTGACACAGGTAGATCAAATGAAGATGCTAAAGCGATAAGGCCTGTGTCGAAAACAGCTTCCCTCTCACCAAAATATTAACTCCGGATATTCATTAGCAATGTCGAATCCATCTTGTAACAGGGTGCTGAAACATGGAGAGTGCTCAACACATTGAACAACAAACTTCAGATGTTCGTAAATGGTTGCCTCGGGAGCATCCCATTAAAAAGAGAGGGCCTCTCAAAATAAGTGCGATGAAGACCATAAAGTTCAACTAAACATACGCACATGTAGATTGTGATTTTATATCTCAACTTTTTTTTTTTGCAATAAGTATGTCAATTGTCGCTGTATTTTTTTTACAACAGTATGTTTCCTATACAAAGGGTGCCTTAAAACATTTTTTTTTATGTTTTTACATAGAACGCATCAAAGATTATGGAGCTCACTACACAACAATAGTGTGAAATTTAAAAACAAGCAATTTAAGTCTTTTCCGTTTCGGACTAAGGACATTTTAGAGCATTTTCGTTTTGATAGAGAGGGGAGTAATCATGATGAATAACTGTTACAAAAATAAATAATGATTACGCCCCTTTGATTAGCTTATATTATTTATATTTAAAATATAGGCAAAAACGCTATCTAAGAAACTCTTATATTCAGCCCTGAGAGGTCCTATCGCAAAATGAACTTTTGATATACACTTGGCAGGCCAAGACCTACAAAATGATATATACATCATGGGTCTAGGACTTATGGTTACTGAGATATAGGGCGCTCCTTTATTAATATAGCTTATATAGTAAAAACGGTACTTAAAACGCCCCCTTTTTCGGCCCTCAGAGGTCAGATCGCGAAATGGACTTTTGCTGCACACATGGCAGGCCAAGACCTACAAAATGATATTTACATCATGGGTCTAGGACTTATGGTTGTTGAGATCTAGGGTGATGATGGACAGACAGACAGACAGACAGACAGACAGACAAAACGGGGACAATAGAGCACTTTTTTTTCGAAAATGCTCTAAAAAACGTGTGAAGAAAACAAACGTTTATAAAACTGTTATAAATGGTAAAAAAAAAAATAATAATTCGCCAGATCAAAGAGTTGTAGAAAATATGATGACTAAAAAAACATGAGCTCCATTATCATTATCTTAACTTATTTATTTTCCTTAGGACTGAATGTTCGATGTTTCTATAAAGTTTCCTCCCCACATGACAAATCTGTTGAGAATCTTGAGTGAAAGCAGGGCCGGATTTAGACTTGATATTTAGACTAAGCTATTTGAGTTACGGGGGCTCTTTATAAGTCCAGATATTATATGTCAGTGCCAAACATTTAAGTATATATATAAATACTAGTTGAAAAACCTGCTGACGCTGGCTGCTACCGGCGACATAAAAGAAATCTACAACAGATTAAAAAAACAAACAATCGAGTTAACTAATACAATGATTAGTCGACTCTTTATAATTGAGTTGTATCCCTTTGACCATCTTTACAACTTAACATACTTTGCGCACTACTACTTATTTTGGAATTCCCCAGACTATTTTTATAGTTATACACACGGTCGAACGGTCTACCACCTAGGTTAGACGATTTTGTTATATATATATATATATATATATATATATATATATATATATATATATATATATATATGACAATCGCTCACTTGGGCAATTATTTGGGGGCCCCTAAGAAAGTGGGGGACCTACGCTATAGCTTGTGTAGCTTATACGTAGATCCTGCAATGAGTGTAAGTTATTAAAATGAGAAAGAACTCTGTCTTGGTTTGCTAATTTGGAAATGAAAACATATATGGCGAAAAATTTAACATTAAGACTGAAAGACTGCAGCCTGGAATTCTGAGATTCCTGATAAACTAATGGCAAGGTCCCACCTCCCTTCGTTCTGTCATCCTTTCTCTCCAATTCCGCAGCAAAATAAATAAGGAAAAAAAAAATTCAAAAGCGACAGGGCGGCCCCCCCCCCCCCACATAAGAAATTTTTTTCGGTATCTTACAAAACATTATTTGATGTCACATTAGTTTTATGAGCAATCTATTATTGTATTGTAGTGTCCTTTTAACATGGATGCCAAAGCTGAGGCTCACGGGTAGATACACTAGGTCGCCGTCTATGTTCCGCATCGCCAAAAAGGCGTCCATACCAGGATTAATTAATCTAAATCCAGTTCCCAGAGGGCCCAATAGACATTTTTGCTTAGGGTCTCAAAAATTAATTAAAGTTTCTGCCTAGGACCCATAAAGACCTAAGAACAGTTCTACACTCCTGATCGGCAGTCCAGGACCCGATCCTATAATAATGCAAGAGAGACGGTGATTTGATCAGCTCAAGTCCTCCACACCCCCTCCTCCTAGTGGCGCTGAAAACAATATTGAGCCACTGCAATCGTCATAGACGAAGGCAACGATTGAGCCCATAAAAAAAGACTGGAATCACAAGTCGGGGAACCAGGTGCACGTTTGATGAGCCCATCGTTAAATATGCCTCTGATCATAGCATTATTCTCAGGTCTATTAAGCTATAAAAATCTACCTTAAACTCGTCGGAATGGCAAATTGTGTACATTTCACAATAATACTGCAATTAATACTTCTTATTTCACGAATACATACCAGTGATTTTGGCTGGTACTCTTTAGCATACAAAGTCTTTATTATTACACTAACGAATGTTGTCATTATTTCCGGAAGCACGTTTTTAATATATTTTTCAGGATCTCAACATAAATAAGCTTCTATTGTATACATTATTCATAAACTTTTAAATCTATAATGGGTGGTACTAAAAAAAGAAAGGTAAATAATTAAAAAAAAAATTCTTACATACTTAACTTTTTCTTTCAAAACAAATATGGCCCGATTAGTGAAAATTATAATCTGCCGGAGACCAATGCTGTCTTATTTAGTCTTAGTAGGGCTGTATGAGTACTGTGAGACTAGTAAAAGTGTCAATAGTTCCGACATATACTGAAAGATAGTTAACCTTGTGTGTATTGTGCTGATAAAAGGGTAGAAACATAAAAAATAAACCCAAACAGTGAGAGACTTAAAAGTAATTTTACTTAAAGTGAAAATTAACCACAGAGTAAATTTACCAAATAAAATAAAATTTTAGGATTAACCAGGCCATTTAAAGACCACTAAGATAAGTGATTAGCTGATGGCAGCTCTGCTATTCTGTCAGTAATTACATATCAACTAACATAGTAGTTCAGAAGCTTTTATGCTTTGCCAAGAAAAAACTATCATGATTCAATAACGAAGTGGCTACGGTTTCGACAAAAGTTGAAAAGGACTCTGTATTTTTTTTTCCGGGTTCCGAAAATAGATGTGCCCATGCGCGACTTTGAAAACATAACCGATCAAATCTTTTTTCAATAGTACATTAAAATTGTAGCTTTGTTAGAATGGTGCGCTGGCAGTGTGGCTTACTCGTAGCTTGTGCAGCCCATTTTCGCTGACTATATGCAGAGGATTCGATTCCTCTCAGAGACATATTTTTTTTTTTTTTCAGGGTTAGGGATAGGTTTAGGTTTAGGTTTGGCATCATATCTACGCTGTCTGAAAAAAAGGGTTAGGGTTAGGATTAACATCATATCGCTATCTGAAACAAAAAGGGTTAGGGTTAGGATCATATCGCTAAAAAATCCGCACATCTATTTTTGGAACCCGAAAAAAAAATACGGAGTCCTTTTGTCGGAACCGTAGCCACTCCGATTCAATAATTTAAGAATGCAGTGGCTACGGTTCGGTCAGACCGAGCCCATATTTTTTTTCTTCGGGTACCAGCCATAGATATTGCTCCACACCCTAACCTTACCCATAACCCTATCCCTAACCTAATCCTGAAAAAAAAAATTATATATGCCATATTCCTTATACCCTAATATAATGGTTTTGGCTGGTGCCGGAGCCACTGCGATTTAAGAAATAGAAAAATATGTAGATCGCCCCTTTTACACAGCAGATTATTTACAAACTTTTAGTTTTGTGACATATAGAGATAAAGTGTTGTAATTATGATAGATTCTTGATCTTTGAATTATAAATTTCAATTTTGTAGTACCTTCCTGAAATTTTTCTGCTACTCTTTGAGAATTACTGATCTAGCATAAATAATTTAGCAATAGCTTGAACCAGAGCTCCTTAAAAAAATCAAAGCATGAATCAAGTTATAATAAATATACTTTTTTTCCTAGAATTTAATAATTTTGATGGTAACAAGCCACCCTTCCAGTTTTTTTAAACACTATATTATATAGCCTATAAAAAATATTACTGGTATTTGAAGTGGAGACTATAGCACATGCCTAAATCGATTTCTTTCTTTAATACTAACCCCCATCTATGTCACTCTATGAGATTTAGTTTAGTGTGAGGTTAATAAACATTCATCGCCCAAAAACGGTTAAAAAAAATTAAGTTATTTTTAGCCATACCTAAACGAAAGGTAAAAAGAGTTCAGTAGGGTACCAGAATACTTTTACCTGAACTTTTTTGTCTTTTGTTTGTTCAATGTCTCTGGGACCAACTGCATTAAAAAAAAATTAAGAAAATTAATTGAGTAAAAAATAATTTTTTTAAATAGTTAAGTAAATGCTTTTGATAATTATTTTTTTTCTTTTAGTTCAAGTGTAAAAATTGTGACACATGATTAATAATCTTCTTATTTCTGCTGTTTTAGTTTGAGCGCGGGGCAGCAACTGCCTTTATTTCCAGGAATAAAGCTATCAAGAAATTGCAGCTTTCATTGTTAGATTTTAGGTAAGAACATTTTTTTTACAGCATCTGACTTTCATTAAAATCCACCATTACTTAAAAATAAATGAATATAAAATTTATATTGAAATTGATAAGAATTCTTATGTCATATTGTTTTGAAGATAGTGTAAGTTATAGATATATATTAAAAGTAAACAATACTTACTTTTATAACTATGCAAAATTATAACACTTTTAAGCAACTGAATAAAAATTGTTTCTTGTTCCAAATTTTGTATTTATGGACCATTGCTGACAAACAGGCTACTGGTCAATAAATGTCAGTTTTGGGAAGAGTTTAATGCTAGAAATCTGTTTTGCTTTTATTTTTAGAATGACTTCTTTTGTAATACAATAATTCTTGTATCAGGGTAAATTTCTTTCTTATTAGAATGTAATAAGTCTAAAAGCATGGATGTAATCTTTTTTTTTTTTCAGAACCTTATGCATATTTAAAGGCATCTATCCTGTGGAACCTCTTCACAAGAAAAAAGTCAATAAAGGAAGTACTGCAGTAAAAACTTATTACAATCTTAAAGATATACAGTTTTTGGCACATGATCAGCTCATTACAAAGTTTAGAGAAAGAAAGGTATTAATTACATTTCTTCTCTTTTAGAAGTTCTCCTTGCAATGTTTTTTATTCTCTTTAGATTAGAATTATGGTATGTTGTGGAGGCATTTGAGATGACTTATTTGCCATTTCAATTGATTGTTATATTTATTTTCCCCCCTTTATATCATATTTTTGTAAAAAGGTCTTCTTTACAAATCTTATTGTGTTAATCAAATTGATAATGTGTTTGATGATTTGATGTGTTACTGGCAAGTAACACAAGTTTATACCATTTTAATGATCATTCAATTAATGTTTGTAAAATTCTGCAAATGAAGTAATTATGTTCAGTAAAAAAAATACTGGTTATATATTTATTAACAGTGCATCTCACATATATAATAAGCTTTTAAAATTTAAAACTTCCATAAAGGCACATCTAAATCATCAGTGGTCATTTAAAAGTAGTTGATGAAACACATTTTCACTGGATAGTAAAAAAAATGTCCAAAGGCTGTACATGTATTTTGTAACATTTAGCTGGGTTTGCCTCTTAATTTCCTTTTTTTTCCTTCCCTTTCATTAATTTTTGTTGGTTAGTTTGTTGCTTTACTATCACTTTTTTTTATTATATGTATATGTGTGTTAATTAGCATATTTTAACTTAAAGCTTTAACTACAAAATCTCTTTCAGCATTATATTAGAAGATTGTCAAAAGCTGTTGCTAAAAAGAACAAGTTTGCTGAATCCATTATCAGAGACAATAAGCCAGTGTACAGTTTGAAATCTGTGATTAAAGAAAGGTAAGTAACGATGTAGCTTTATCTATTATGCTGCACCTTATGGAGCTGCTTGATTTATGCCCTTTACAGACCTTGCATAATATTTGTACCCTTATGTTTAATTACTCAGGTACCTATCATTTGTTAGACGCTGCTGCAGATCTATTATGACCACTTGTGTTTTGTTTTTTGCCTTTCCCAAAAACAAATAAATTCATGCTGAGATGGGAAAAATTGTGTAAGAACAGAACAGGTAATGTTTGTTTCTCATTTTTTAGGGCTTAACCCACAGTCTGTAATCTGCCAATTTTATCTGCCTTTCAACCGTTTCTGTACTGTGTATGCCAATTTATATTTAGGTTTAAAAAAACTAACCCAATTCAGTATTTTATCAGAACTTTAGCCACTTGGTTTAATCAATTGGATAAACATATGTTTTTCACTGTGATCTGTTTAATTTAAGCTAATTTATTGTGGATTTTTGACACCTATATATTTTTATTCTTTTTTAGCTGCTAATTTCTTTTGAAAAATAGATAAAAGTTCCAACTTGGCCACCTTACTTTAGTTGGGGAATATCTCCTATGGAAAATCCTCTAGGCCATTGCACTATAGGCTATGGTAGGGACAGAAAGAAGGGCACCATAAAAAAACAGTCCCATTAATGTTTTATAGGATCTGGGAGAGATTTATCTTCCCATCCTTGTGGGAGACACAACAAAGCCACCTTGTTTGCTTAATGTTTTAATTTTGTGTATCTTTGCAATAACAATCATTTATGATAAATTAAATATTTTTAGATAAGTTTTTACATTGTTCTTGCTGAGACATAAATATTGTTATTCCAGGTTTGCAAAGCTATTAATTAGCATTATGTCAGGCTGCAGCGTTGGGTAAGTGTAACAATAGCTTTAGGTATATTCAGACAAGTCATCTCCTTCATATGGAAATTGTTTCTTCTTTCTTCTGATAGCGGGTTGGTTCGGGTTCGAAAAGTGCTGGTATCTCTAAATTGACTGCGATTTCAGCTGCATCTACCAGTGTTTTCTCATACTCTGTGTCATTTCTGCGGTTTACGAGAAACTTCTTTGTTTTAGCCAGATGATTGATGGCGCCATGTATATCTAATTCTTTTTTTTGAAGTTGTTTACTAATCATGTTGATCTCAAACAACACGTCATACCACTCATACCACACAACCAGAGAAACGACAAACTTAAAACTAAAAATGGCTTTTGCAATAACCCGCGCATTTGTTCGTGATGTATTATCAGATGCTCCTGTTAAATTTGTGTCATCCGCAATTTCTGCCAGAGCATCGTAGATATCACCAAGCTGATAACGAAAAGGTTTTAAAGCATCAATTCGACTTTCCCATCTTGTTTCACTCAGTGGTTTAACAGTGAGATTAGAAACATGTCGAGTTAAAACTTCCCAACGGCGAGTTGATGCAGAAAAGAATGTATAAACACGTTGCACTAGAGTAAAGAAGGTTGTTGCTTCTAAGCAACATTTTGCGGCATCATTTACAGCCAAATTCAAGGTATGTGCACATCAAGGAACAAACAATGCTCATGGATTGACATCTAAAATTCTTCTTTGGAGACCATTGGCTTTTCCCTTCAAATTGCTGCCATTGTCATAGCTTTGACCGTGTAAATTTTCGACAGATAAAGACATCTCTTCTAACTGCTTAAGAATAGTTTCAGTCATGCCAGCACCAGTTGTCTCTTTTAGAGGCACAAAACCCAAGAAATGTTCATTTACAGATGATGGTGCTGCAGTGTCATTTTCTGGATTTGAATTCACATCCACAAAGCGAATGATCATGGTCATTTGTCCAACATGACCAGCATCTGGTGTGCAATCTAGAATTATTGAAAAGTACTTAGCATCACGAGCAGAAGCCAGAATATTTCTTCACCCAACCATGCGGGACAACAGCAGCAGCCTGTAAGACGCAATCCTATAAATATAGATAGATGTGTCGCGTTTGTGGAATTCCCAAATACGTCATAGAAAGCATGACGCATTCAACAACGTTCGACAACTCGCGTTGTTTTCTGATTTCTTTTATAAAACCAGATTATTTTAATTTCTAATATGACGTTTTGTCCTTTTATTTAGTGAAATATATTAAGAATTTCAATATTAATAAACTCTTAGCACTAAAATATTATTCAATCCATTTATTACTAAAGGACTTCAATTGTTTTAATATTTCTATTTTTACGTCTTTTACTACCACGGCTGCCGCCCCAGAATTTTTGCCGCCCTAGGCGGCCGCCTAGTCCTGCCTAGTGGTTAAACCGGGCCTGTGTCTAGGTGTAAGTCAATGATCAATGTCTAGATGTAAGTCAATAATGTCTAGATGCAAGTCAATGATCAATCTCTAAATGTAAGTCAATGACCAATGTCTAGGTTTTAAGAAATGTCATGTTTTTTTTAAACACAGATAAACTGGTATCAATACTTTTGTTGTTAAAAGAAAAATATAAATATGACATCCGTCTGTTCACATTAAGTGTGAAAGAATCATCGTTATAGTGAACTATTGTCATCGTTATAGTGAACTTTGGTCATCGTTAGAGTGAACTATAATACATCGACTTGAAAAGTTACTCATAAAATGAACCTGATCTACAGAAAAGCAAAAAGTGTTAATAAACCTCAGTCTTTAACAAATTGTCACTCAATGAACAAAAAAAACACAATTTGTTGAGAAACTTGCAAGTTGATCAGTAGTCCTTTTGGTTGATGGTGTAAGACAGGAGCGTCAGGACAAGTAAGGCTTGTTGGCAGCATGGGCGTCGCTAGGAATTTTTCCATTGGGGGGGGGGGCAAAATTTTTTTTTTTTAATTTTAACTGACGATGTCATACAGGTTTATTTCTCAATTAAATCCAAGTTAAGTATAACATTAATTATTTATTTTGACATAAATAAATGTATTTGAAAATTTACACATTTTGACTACAAGCACAAGCATGTTCCGATTTTATTTTTTTTTGTTTAATTTGGCCTTCTGTAGCTTGATTTGTCCTTCAAAAATGTTTTTGGCATTCAGGTTTTTTTTTTATAATCTGGCAACTCTTGTTAGTTTATAATCGTCTGCCACTGAGTGAATTTTTAAATGTAACCTAAATTAATATGAAAAGATGGATATCGGAAAAATAAATGTACATGCTCAATAAAGGAAAAGTAGAACAATCGCGGGATTCCGAAAAGCCGTTATTAGAAGATTTTAGGGCGTTTGCAGTATCTGAATTATCACATGCATTGAGGACAGCAGTACAAGTTCAACAGCCAGACACAACTGAGGAAACTATTTCTAATTTGATTGTCTTGTCACTTCTTCATTTTCTAAATTGGATATTGGAAGGTATGTCTTGACATACGACATTTCAAATGAGTTGAAATTGCTGCTGATCCTTGATTGATCGACCCCTGATAAAAATATGATTTTTAGAAACAGAGGCTTTATATATGCTTGGTTATCAAACTATTTATCGTGGGTTGTATACTTGCAAATGTTAAAAGGTGGCTTTTGCAAATTGTTCGTGTTATTTTCGCAAAAAGTAATTCCATGAGTTTAGGGAGCATTTGTCATGAAACCATGCACACAGTTAAAAGATTTCAACGAAGATGCACGTAGCCACATGCAAAGCATAAAGCACAAAGACTCTCATTAAGGATTCAAGCTTTTTTGTTGCACTATTAGTAGCCAAAGCAGTTTCTTTAGATGAGTAGTTGAACTCATCATTTAGAAGACAAATTCAAGAAAATTGCAACAAACTGGGTCCCTCCATTTCTACAATCATTTTTTGCGGCATGCATGATTTGGCACCTCATGGAAAAGAATCACATTCTGGTATTTTTTACAACTTGTTAGAGTTTCGTGTTGAATCTGGAGATGAAGTTCTAGGTAATCATTTATCAATTAGTTCTTGTAGTGCTAAGTATATCTCGGCAACCAGTGCTGCCGGGAGGTGGGCCAGGGAGCAAATGCCCAGGGGCCCGGCTAGTTTTAGCGTGAGTTTTAGGAGCCCAGACTGAGCTTGCCAATTAAATTTGAAAATATTATCAGCACGAGAGGCCCGTGACAGCCCTGCCCAGGGCCCGAATTATCTGTCAGTGGGCCTATCGGAAACTACACTTGCTTGAAGACATTGTTCGTGAAGCGAAAAATTCAGTTGCAATTTCTATACTTGCCGACGAGACAATGTAATTTCAGGCATTGAGAAGATGTCACTTGGTGTTACATTTGTCAAATAATACCATAATTACTAATTTATTAGAATTTGGATTAGATACAGCCCCGTAGCGTGAAAATTCTACATCAGGGGCCAGTTATTCTACAGCAGGGGCCAAGTTATAGCAGGGGGGGCAGGAAATAATTCGAAAAAAAGACACAAAATCAGCAATTGTACATTGCAGTTCACATAAATTACTTTAATGTATTAAACTTTTAGGGAATTAAGTTCAGTTTTATTGTAACAACTTGAATACGCCCATGTCTGCCAGGGCCCAAGCGCAGAAGAAACTACGGGCCACCTAAAAATTATTATATGTATCTATCTCTTTAAAGTCCATTTTAACTAATTAAAAAAGAATTTATTTTAAATAAAGTTTTATTTCTCAAAAAATTAAAACAAAATATGATATAATTAATAATATTAAAGTGATAAACATTCAATTTTCCAATGTTAGTTGAATATTAGCTAACATTGCAGAATTATTATTTTATCAGACTTATCCGGGGGCATGGGCTCCCATGCGAAACTCCTGAAATTAAATGTTCATGCCATACATGTAAAGTAAACTTTCAAAATCTACACTATCCTGCCAAGTTAACATTATTTATCCGGAATAAAATGAATAAACATAGACAGTTTCAAAAATTTTATATTTTCCCCAATACAACTTATATAGACCATCGGAGTTAAAGGAAGTGTGTGAAGTCACCATAAGGATGATGTGAAATCTCTCAGATCCTGTAAACCACTAATATGACGGATTTTATGGTGCGCTCTTTCATCCCCACCATATCTGACAGAGCAATGGCCATGGAGATGTAGCGGGGACTGAAGCCATGACCTGAAATATCCATTGGGCGTCACCGGAGATCAACCAGGGACATTCAGGTCAACAGTCGAACTCTTTACCGCACAAAGATCCGTCCCCTGTCAAAGGAAGTAGAGTTCACCTCTAGCCACGGAAATTCTACAGCATTGTGTGGCTGGTTCAATGCCTAGCCTACATTGATTTCCCCTATCATAATTAGTCTTGTTTGTTTACAATCCTCGTATTTTCTACACGCCCATGTCATTACCAATTTGTCTTACATTGTCTCACTAAGTAAATAAAAAGAGATATAAAATAGTTAATATCAAAATTACTCGTAGATTTATTAAACTATCTGGCCTCCCTTTGGGCGTCTTAAGCCCTGGGTTGTTATCCCACTTCACCCCCTCACCCCGACCTGAACTTAGATATAGATTGATAGGGCCATATGAGTTATAGTTTGTAATAAATCTATTCAGGCCCTGAAGGTATGCCTTGGGCTTCTAAATATTTCTGAACTTGTCTGCACTTAGCAAGTGGGTCCTAGAGACAAATAATACCTAACAACGGGCCTAGAGACCACAAATACCTAACAACGGGTGTCTAGACACCACTACTATCTAACAACGGGAGCCTAGGTCGAATACCTTACTAGTTACTAGTGTGCAACATAAAAAGGTGTAACCATTCATTAGGCCATTGAGAGCCGCAGCCAGGTACTTTATGTTGTTAAAATGGTTTTATACAGCTGTAACATAGATCAATTTTAAAATTAAGCGAACGAAATATTTAAAAAAAAATATTATTATTCTCAGTTCTGTCTTTCCGTCTGTCTAATCCTTTAGAACGAAATAAGAATTAAGATACTGTTTTCTGTTTAAAATACTAATCATGGCTTCTTCCCCTTGTCTCTAATTGATATATGTTTTAAAAACAGATCTTTTTATTTTGAATACCTTCTGTGGATTAAATTATGAGGCTTAAAATTTTAAATGTTCAAAGGAAATAATAATATATTACCATTAAAATTAATGTTAATTTCATTACAACAGATATCATTTAAAAATAGTCAAACGAAAAGATTTGTACAAAATCGGAAATTCTCCGACGATAAGAATAGTCGCGTTCGTCGAAATATTTTTTTTTTTTTTTTTTTTTTTTAAATTCTGTTTTAAAAGTCGATCTAATACAAAAAAAATCCTCAATTTTATGAATTAATATCTTGGATATCATATTATTTTGTTTATTAAATTATATCTGTAAGCGTAGAATATTCTAGAAATTCTAAAATTGTGATGTCAATTGAAGAATTCAGTATAATAGCTGACATGTATCACATTCACTTAATAGTTAGCAAGTAGATACTAAGTGATTTAATTTTATAAGAATTTGCTTTTATTAAGTTACATACGGTCTGGACAAACTGGACAACATTGTCCAGGTGGTGTATAATAGTTGTCACATTCTGGTCTCATACAGTCCCTGTAGTAACAGATCCACTTCCATCTGCCCCCATCGTTGACACAGTCACAGAAAGCACAGGGTCCTTCGTCTGGCTTTGGTTCATTCTGTATTGATAATATATATATATATATATATATATATATATATATATAAGTTAATTCAACCGCAGCTAGCATCTTGATATGAGAATAATTCAAAAGTGGTGTCACCAGGTGAAAACATGTGGGCATATATTGAGAGACAAGTACAATCAAGCAATGAACATCCAGAAGAGAAGGATGAAATTGAGTGGGCGTGAAAGAATTACGGAAAGGAAGAATCTGAAATGAAACCATTAGGACCAGTAGACCAGCAAATGATGCTATTGATTCATTCTGTATTGATAATATATATATATATATATATATATATATATATATATATATATATATAAGTTAATTCAACCGCAGCTAGCATCTTGGTATGAGAATAATTCAAAAGTGGTGTCACCAGGTGAGAACATGTGGGCATATATTGAGAGACAAGTACAATCAAGCAATGAACATCCAGAAGAGAAGGAGGAAATTGAGTGGGCGTGAAAGAATTACGGAAAGGAAGAATCTGAAATGAAACCATTAGGACCAGTAGACCAGCAAATGATGCTATTGAAGAAAGTCATTGTGAAACCCAAAAAGAAAGAGAGAACGACGTTCGACAACACTGAACAGAGCGGCCGTGTGAGGTATAAACGATCATTGTCACTTATGGACAAACAGAAATCAGCCAGCAGTAAACAAAGAATCAAATTAGGCTCTCCGTGTGAGGTGTAAACGATCATAGTCAATTATGAAATCAGCCAGCAGTTCAGTAAAAACGGAACAAATTAAGCTCTTACAATAAGTTCAAAGGGACAGAGGCGTCACCATCGATATATTCAGCAGTTCAGTCGGAGGTCATCCAGTGAAAGTGTTAGGTAAGTCAGACAGAGGGCATGCAGAAGATGGGTGTGAATTGTCAGGCATTGGTAATGCAGATGAAGGATGTGGCATGTTATTAATATTGTTATAGTAATAATTTTTGCGCGTTAAAAAAATTAATGATTTAATTTTGTAATAGTCATAGTGCAGATTATATAACACCGTAATTCGGTTATGAAAATAATTTGCCCCCCCCCTCCCCTTCGAACTTTGCTTTAAATTCTTAAAATTTAATTGAAAAAGTACATTTTTCGAAGTCATCATTTATAAAAGTAAAATATAATAGATTGCTTGCCTTAAATTTTAATAATTTTTGCATATTCTAAAATATTTTGTATTGACAAAGTTAGTATTACAAGAGCATTTTTTATTTGATGAAACTTTGACATAAAGTATTAACAGAAGTGAAATGTTTCTTATATATCTTGACAAAATTATTCAATCGAAATACATTAATCAAATTTTGTATAGTTTATTCAACATGAATATTATTTCCATATTTATTTTGAGCTAATATTGAATCTCTCGTACATTCAAAGAGTCAGTCACAATAATTAGGATCGTTGTTTGTAATGCCAGATTCAGTCAGTATTACACGGTTTTCTTGAGTAAGTAACTTATTAGCCAAATAGTAAGGGCCAGTTTGGTTTGCCCGGGCAAAGGTCTGTTATATGTTAGTCGCATTTTACATTACTATAATTTATAATATTCAAATATTTATAGAAAAAAACCAACAACAATAACTTACCAAACAACCAGGTGGTGTAGTTATCTCCTGTAGATATCAAAGATACAAGTCATTATATAATCAAATATACAAGTCACAATATAATCAAAGATACACGTCACTATATAATCAAAGATACACGTCACTATTTAATCAAAGATACAAGTCATTATATAATCAAATATACAAGTCACAATATAATCAAAGATACACGTCACTTTATAGTCAAAGATACAAGTCACTATTTAATCAAAGATACAAGTCATTATTTAATCAAATATACAAGTCACAATATAATTAAATATATACGTCACTATATAATCAAAGATACACGTCACTATTTAATCAAAGATACAAGTCATTATATAATCAAATATACAAGTCACAATATAATTAAATATACAAGTCACTATATAATCAAAGATACAAGTCATTTTTATATAAATTGTATAACAATATACAATTTTATGTGCTACCAAAGATAAAAATCATTTTATTATAAAATATATAAGCCATATGCTATCAAATATCTTTTTATAGTATTATAAATAGTATAGTCATATGTATTATCAAAATCTAATCCATTGCAGCAGTCATAATATTATCAAATTAAAATGTATATAATGTTTTATTTATATATTCATCGTGGCCAAAATAGAATATTTTTTTTGGATAGATTGGCTGTCAGTGACCCATGGCCGTTACATCTTCAGGTACACAATGTAAGCTGCTTGGATCTAAAGATATCGTCTCAACCAGTGATTAGACCAGACATAGGTATTCATGATGTAAACGTATGAGTGGACGTTCTATCACGATATTATCCACAACACTCATATTCATCATATACAAATAAAACAATAAACAATAAAAAAATACAGCGAAGACAGTCGTAAAAAAAATACATTTGACTAAGATTTTCTCCTATTTAAAAATAAAAAAAAAAAAATTCCCAGTGTTTTACACACAGAAGTCACATATATTCCATTCATTAACTTCAACTACTGATCATTTCATTTATCTGTTGAAGTTTTTGATTACAAATGAAAATAATAATTATTCTTTGCATTTTTTCCAGTTAGTAAAAAAAAGGAAAAAAAATAAAACGTTGATGACTTCTGTCTTGATGACGAGACATCTTGACATCGGATTTTTAAACCCTTTAAATAATATTTTCTTTGCTTTTAACTGAATTTTTTTAAATTCATTTTGGGAATGAATAGAGCCAGAAATACTTTATGTTAAAATTAATTTGTGTTTTTCTTTGTAAAATGACACATTATAAGAATTGTCAACGAAACATCTACTAACTTAGTAGAATCAGTCTTATATATTTTATTAGGGTCGTATGTATAAACACTGTAGGTTATGTCTGGTGTAGAAATAAGATGACGTTTGGTAAACTTTGAATTAATGTCTATTATAAACTATATATTCTGAATAGGATTCTAAGGGACTGGGAACGAGGGTATCGGTTGGTGTAGGGCAGGCACTATTCTGACGATCTATTCTGGTAATCTATTCTGACGATCTAAGTTGTCGCATATTTAAAAAAATAAACATGATTGGTGTTATCCATCATACGCCAGGTTTCTTTTTAAAGTTCGCTGTACTAGAGAACATTCACCATGACCTGAAAAAGTCCGATGTTTTCACTGAGGCTCTATTTCGGAATCCTTCGGTTGACAGTCGAGACGGGGACGGTTGGTTGAGCGCTCGACTGTCGACGTGAAGGTACCTGGTTCCATCTCCAGTGATATTGTTCAGTTCTTGGCTCACGTTACCGATATATATATATATATATATATATATATATATATATATATATATATATATATATATCCCGTGATGTCTCCATGGCCATTGCACTATGGGCTATGGTGGGGATGAAAGAAAGGGCACCATAGAAACAGTCCAATTTGTGGTTTATAGGATCTAAGAGATTTCATCTCATCCTTAAATAGACTTCACACACAGTCGAGCGCTTACAAAGCACGACTTTCATAAACCCCAAAGTCCCATAACATCTCGTGGCTACTGAAACAGATAAATTCAACACCTTGCCTGCCCTAATGAGGCCCTTTAAAAACACAATGTTATGAACGTTATGGCACAACAATAAATGTTGTGAATTCAACCTAATTACTATTGTCATAGCATATAAAAATATTAAAAGTTTAAATTCCAAACTATTTTCGCTCACTGAATTTATTTAACCAAAAATAAACAATAAACAACACTAAGAGTGATTCTGTGAAAAAACATAAAATACACTAACTGCACCGTGCAAAACCTTGGCATAGAGTTATATCCCCTTAGGCTTGATCGGTAGGCTATGTTATTTTTGGTTTCGGACAGATCCTATTTTTTCATGATTGTTTTTTTTTTTTATACTGGAATTCTGTTGTATTAATTTTTAGAGCATTTTCGAAAAAAAATGCTCTATTGTCTCCGTTTTGTCTGTCTGTCTGTCTGTCATCACCCTAGATCTCAACAACCATAAGTCCTAGACCCATGATGTATATATCATTTTGTAGGTCTTGGCCTGCCATCTGTGCAGCAAAAGTTCATTTCGCGATCTGACCTCTGAGGGCCGTAAAAGGGGGCTTATAATGTACCGTTTTTTACTTTATAAGCTATATTAATAAAGGAGCGTCCTATATCTCAGCAACCATAAGTCCTAGACCCATGATGTATATGTCATTTTGTAGGTCTTGGCCTGCCATGTGTACATCAAAAGGCTTATATATTATATATATGGCCCCATTCTACACCTTGTACGTTCAATAACCCATTCATTTGGTGCGAAATGCTGCAGCACGTAGTTTCACCAAGATTTATTAAGAAACTCATCAAATGAAATAGTAAGCTTGTGTTCTGATTTTAATTGAAAGTATCAGAGCTATGCAACAATTGACGGAGTTTTCGGACGATTAAATGACTACAATTTCGAATGTTTTCAATTATTAGTCCTATTTCAGTAACCACTTGTAGTTAGATTTAAGAGAAAATAATTTTTTTTCAAACATAAAGAAACGTCTTTATAATATTTTTTTAGATATATGCATTACACAATTGAATTTATAAACATTTCCAAAATTTACAAATATTTACTGAAAGCTAACAAACGTACTGATACATAACACGAAAATGCGCTAACACGTCCTGTGTCCAGAATGGAACAGGCTTAATTGCTTGTTTTTAACTTTCCATTTAACGCAGAACTCAAATCGCTATTATTTATATTATTTATCTCACTAAGAACTTCAGTACATGATTTAAATACAGTTCGTTAACAACGTTATATGAACAACATAACCTAAACTTTATACGACTTAAGGTATACATATGAGAACATTATGAAGTAGTTATAGTCACAGGTGTTGTTGTTACCTCGGGTGCTGACGTGTTCAGGTCACATTTATAACTTGGTGGACTCCAGATTTCATCTTGAACACAGTAACAAACACGTCCATCGGGCATCACCTCCGGATAATTAAAAGAGACTATCTTTCCTTCAATCATGCAGTTAGGTCCTGTTAAACAAATACCCAGTAAATGTTCAAAGAATGTAGACACATATTGTGTGTGTAGTATGACAAATGTCATCATGTATTTAGAGCAGTGGGCGTTTCTAAGATGGCGGACGAATTTAAGGTGAGTCGCGATTATATTTTTGTTTAAAACAAATTGAAATAGAATCTACACAATTATGACTGAAACTCTATGTCTCTAATAGTTACGAAACTGAACTTAACCTAGGGCAAGTGCCAAGAGAGAGGACTAGGACAAGTGCCAGTAGTAAGGACTGAGGTGAGCTTCACTAACAGGACCTAAAGAAAGTGCCAATAGTGAGGACTGAGGTGAGCTTCACTAACAGTTACTATGACAATTTTTGTTTGCTGGGACTTGGGTTAGTGCACTTGGGGAAGCGGCTAGAGTTTTGAACAAAATAACAAACTGTGCTAATGAGAGTTAGTGGTTGGGTGTTAATTAGAGAGCTGCAATGGGTTTTGTGGTTTAACCCGCTGATTCCGCAGGTTTCACGCGGGTATGGAAACAACATTTTCGGGGACTCCTAGGGACTGGTTTTAAACTTGCGGGAATCCCATGGGGATGGGAGTATACTTAGGCAGAACCACGCGGGGAGGAAACCATCAACCTTATTACTCTGTCACTCTAATAGATCAGGCAAATCACAATGAACTCGAGACATTACACTCCTTGAAACCTTTGGTACACTTGAATAAATTTGGTTACCTACATTTCCGATTCATACACATGGACCAACAATAGTCTAGGACACTTAAAGACCAGAAATCTCGTTCCAAGTACGATCAGTTGAACTGTTCAATCAGCCCTGCGGCATCACCCAATTCTGGTTGTAACAAATAATGAAAGCAATATGACGACTTCATTTAAAGAGATGTCATAGATCGACTATGAATGTCATAATATTAATTTGGTTTTGGCGCACGGTCAGAATTTTCTCAACTAGTGGAGAAAAAAAAAACAAAGAGCTCGTAACACTTGGTAAGGTAACAAAGTTAACAACCGATTACCAGTTACTCTGAAGCAATGTGTAATATAACTTGATGGAACAGTGTTTTAACAATGCTGAAGTGAGTAGCATCCCATTGTGTAGAATTGTGTGCATTATGTCAGTGGTACCCCCCCTCCCCGGGCTGCGGGGAAATTATCAAACGTCGACCGGTCCGCGAATAGAAAAAGGTTGGGGACCACTGCCTTAAAATTTGAAAAGGAGGTCAGCAGACTAATTCTACGTAGTTTGGCTGACACTGACGAAGGACGATGAGGTGTAATAGACATTTTAGAGCAATTTGATACATTAACAGAATGCTTAAGTCCAACCATTCTATTGTTGCTGCCAATCAAAATAGAACTTTAACAACTCTTAAGACATACAAGTTTTAACTTATATTTCTTTGTTTAATATAAATTCGTTACACCATTTTTCTAAATGTTAATTTGCTGATTCCTTTTTTCTGGAATAGATCTACCTGTTCATTTATCTTAATATTGTTATAACTCTCTTTGCCCTAGACGTACCGTCTAATATGCTATTGAAAGAAATGACATTGTGACTATGAGCAGAGTAGTGATGAGGAAGCCGGCAGAGTAAAATCGTGGCAAAATGTAACTGATAGTAAATTATTGGATGCTGTGTTTTTATTGAACCTATGCCTGTGCTGTTGTGATTTTCTTTCGGAGCATTTAAAAATATAAATTGATAGATAACACTATGTAACAAATTAAAACTGTTTATTGTTCCGGGGTACAGAGTGTTTTTTCCTTATCCGTTTTGTCTATAACAAACAGAAAACAGCTAGTGTTCCACATAAATTTTGTTTCCGTGATCAGGATAATGATATTTTTAAATTCGTATTTTATTGAAAATTAGTTTTTTTGCATTCTATGCTTAGTAGTCTTCTAGATTAATCTTGAACTGCTAGAATTGTCTGTTTTCAAGAAAATTCTCATTTCGCATTTAATACTGAATAGACTTCTAGAATATTATTTTAAGAAACTTTGAGAACTTAGTAGAACTGTACAATAGTAGTCATACAAGTATAAAAACACAGATGACTCGAACCAACATTTCAGTTTATGTTATTGCTGAGTAAGAAAATAAGAAAGTTATGGCATGTCTGTCGGGGATCAAGACAAGTCATAGGCACCTCATTTCATTTGCGTATATTGCAAGAAAACTCTTGAAGGTAAGGTAAACATTTGCTGCTCACTTATATGACAGTACTTTACATTGTAGAATTTCAAAGATTTACATCTTGTACAGTTTAAGGAGTTGCTAGTGACAAAATTGTCACATAAATTAATGTATTATGGTAATATATGATAGATGATAATATCATAAACTGTATTACGTAATGTGTACACTTACCTAATTTAAAGCTTATATAATTAATTATATATGGTATCTTACAAGTTGGTACATGTGAGAAAAGAGCCATGAAGTTTGCTAACCCGCTATCAAGCAACTGCTACTTCTGCCTGGCGGATCCTACTTAACATCACACTGGCAAGAATGTACCTCATATCGTTTATCCAGACATTCCTTCTTCCATTGCCCCAGTACCACACTGCCTCAAGCTGTATGTTTTCACTCCCCCGTAGATGGACCAGCCATCTTCAGGAGACAGCAGTGAGTCAGACAGCGAGGATGATACTGGATATCCAGTTTACAATTGAGAGGGTGAGTTCCAAAACTTGCTAAGTACAAAATTTTCAAAAATTGAGTTATCATACTCATTAGCTCATTTCCCTATATTGGCATATATTCTGGGAGTGGTTAATTCCAAAATCTGTTAAATACCGTTTAAATCAGCGCTATTAATTATTAACCACTCCCAGAATATATGTCAGTATAGGGAAATAAGCTAATGAGTATGATAACTCAATTTTTGAAAATTTTGTACTTAGATGGTTTTGGAACTCACCCCCTCAATTTCACTGTTGTTGTTGGGAGGACCACACCCCCCTGACCTGAAAGACGTTAACGATTTGATCAGAGATGTTGGTCTTATCAAGTCCAATGCTGAGCTTATGACATCCAGGCTTAAGCAGTAGAACCTGTTGGATGAATGCGTCATCAAACATTTTCCAACTTTTTTATATCAGCAAGATGGGATGTGCTTATGTAACAAAGTAACAGGTCTATTCGAGGGTATCACATGCAACCTGAGTGAAATCTATTCTTAGACAGCTCATCTCGGAGCCTCAAAGCTGTGCTGCTTCACAACGGAAACAACTTCCCGTCTCTACATAAGGCTCACTCTGTGTATCACAAAGAGGACTACACCAGTGTCAAGATGTATGACAACTACGGATGGGTGGGCATCGGAGATATCAAAATGGTTTCATTCCTGATGGGCCTTCGAGGTGGTTTCATGAAATGTTTAGAGATACTGGACTTTGAACATCGTTACCAAAAACATTATAACGAAGACATGATTGGGGACGAGATTGGGGTGTTTCTTCAAGAAAGCGATTGGAAGTTAACTCTAAATCTAGAAAACCATATCATTTCTGAACTCTTTTAAGTAATTTTTGACAGTCTCTGTCTCTTTAGCTTGCAAGTAGTTTTTTTTTATTAGATGCATGAACGAAAATGTAAATATTTCCTTGTTTTATCACAATAAATGCAATTTTTTCAGGGCTGTGGTCATAAAAACAAAGTTTGTGCTGAATGTAATAGTGTCTCAATAGTTTTAGACATAAGGAGTTGAAATATAAGGCTTAGAAGCCAGGAACAAACACTGTGTTACATAGTGATATTTTGTTTATAATTTTATATTTATAGTAACTTGTTAATTTTAGCTGTAGAGGTCTCTACGGGCGGGTAATCTCGGGGGGGGGGGGGTAGAAACTATGCTGGACAAGTTTGGGACTTGATGAAAGTTACAGCCCCAAGCAGCTCTCTAGTGCTAATGTTATACGAACCTGATGGACAAGTTGAACAGCACTGGTTGGGTTCTGTGTGAGGATCAACACACGGTGCTACCACACAGTCGATGATCATACAAACCCATTCCCCGTCACTCTGACACTCACATGGAGAACATGGTCCTTCATCCACTGGTTTCGGTTTATTCTTTACAAATTTACAAGAAAGGCGAACATTTAACAAATAACATAATAAACATATGATTTTACCGATTATACGTATTTATTTAATACATTGATATAGTTAATTGCTAAGAAAAAAGATGTGAATGTATCGCAGAGAATAAGTTACGCAGAATGCGCACCATCAATTAAGTATTTTTTTCTAACTCTATTTTATACCAATGTTTAGGTGCTACACCACAGATCGAAGATCTGCTACACTATTAAAAAAGTAAATAACATAGAAGGCGGTATTTTTTATTCATTGGTAAATAGCTATGCACTTTCTGTAAACTTTATATTCTGTGGTATTTAATACACGTAAGATGAAGAGAAAGATTGAGTAGTTATCCGATTCATTATAAATCATTCAGAGATACAATCATACACATTATGTACATCACAATTGTAAACGTTAAATTCTATTTGATATAAGTTCATGTATCTTCTGCATTCTTTTTAAAACACATTTGATTAGTATGTTTGCGTTAATAGAAGAGAATCAAAATTTGTTAAAATGAAGCTGGCAATTTTATTGCATGGATAATAAACTACACGACCGAGAATTGAGTTGGAAACAGTTAAAACAGGTTAAAGAGACTCTGTAATATTCCATAAAGTCAAGCGCCATCTCTGATAGAGCTGACAGGTAATGGAAGGTAAACTTATAATTTTAGAAATAATTTGTGCAAAGTTTATGAACTAAACAGTGTGATATATTAAATTTGACATCATGTGAACTGTACTATAAACATACATAACATTACAAGAGGTTCTGATTTATTAAATACCTGACATCCACGTGCTGTCGTAATAATGAATGTTGTATCTGGTGGTGTCTGTGATGATGTATCTGATGGCGCTTCACTTGTTGTAGTCTGAACTATTGTCATGGCAACAGATATAGACACAAGACATGAAGCCAGGATACCAATTCTTGTAACAGTTCCCATGATCTTTATTTTTTTGTCCACTTTCCTCTAAAGACACACCATCAAATTATGAAAACTTCCACAATAAAGCTGTGACTTTATATAGATGTTTGTGAAATTTTAAGGCGATTAGTGAAGACAGCTGACTATGTGAGCAACAGATGATGGGGAAAGAAAACAAATGTATGTACAAAGTTATGTACAAGGCTATACCGTGACGAAATATTTGAGAGGGAAATTTTACACTGAATGAATAATGATTAAAAATGTTTATCAATTTCATCTCAGTCTTCGTATAGCTACATCGATTGTGACGTGACACGGTACAAAATAAAAACTGTTTATTAAAAGGCCATAATAAAAAGCAGTAATTAGAATTGGAGCCGAAACATTTATTTGTTTGTATAACAATAAACTGAGGTGCTTTCTGTGCTGTCATAATGTGATTCGTTTGAATGTTAAATTACAGTAATTTAAGAATTGTTTCTCTACTTAATAAATAATCAGGGAATCATATTTTATAACACTTGAAATATAGGTGCTTCCAAATGCTTTAGAATGTTGATATTCTTAGGTCTAAAGATAAGAGTGTTATGTACAGGTTGACACCTACCCCACATAAACTAACATCAGTGAACTCACTACCTCACATAAACTTACATCAGTGAACTCACTACATCACATAAACTAACATCAGTGAATTCACTACACCACATACACTAACATCAGTGAACTCACTACCTCACATAAACTTACATCAGTGAATTCACCACCTCACATAAACTTACATCAGTGAACTTACTACATCACATAAACTTACAACAGTGAACTTACTACCTCACATAAACTTACATCAGTGAATTCACTACCTCACGTAAAATTACATCAGTGAATTCACTACCCCACATAAAATAACATCAGTGAATTCACTACCCCACATAAACGTAAATCAGTGAATTCACTGCCCCACATGAACGTAAATCAGTGAATTCACTACTCCACATACACGTAAATCAGTAAATTCACTACCCAACATAAACTAACATCAGTGAATTCATTACCTCACATAAACTAACATCAGTGAATTCAATACATATATTCTTGGAAACAAATAGAAAGAGGATTATATTTTAGAATATATCTCTATACCCACACACATAATTTTGCTGTTTAAATTACTTAAACTCGTTTTGTAAACATACATTGAAGAAAATGTTTAGCACGTGCTAGGTCAATACCTATTGAGATAAACCAATAAAGACTGAATTAAAGTGGTTATAGTATTATTATATGTCAATGGTAGCCTCAAACAATATAGTGGTGGAAAGAAAAAGTTTACACGGAACTACTGCTTATCTTTTTAATGAACCAGCACGTAGGCTGCAATATGCTAATGAATCATTAACATGTTGTTGTCATAAGGGAGGTCAAAGGTTGCCATGGGAAACGAATATGCTATTTCGACAGCCCTGTTTATTACATATTCTATCACCACAGCTGATGCATGTTTTAAAAAGTGAAGCCTAGCTAAGAAATCTATAAGTTTTGAAGACAGTCAGCTAATTCTGAGAAACACTGAAGCATACCATCTGTCACAACTAAATCATAAGCTGTTGACATTCTTGATAATTATATGTGCATATTTTTTTCTTACGTTAAATATAATGTTTTATATTGACAGGGAATAAAGTACTTCTATTCATGTCAATAAATGAGTTCATATAGACCTTGAAGTGAGTCTCTTAGTTGTGTGTCCAGGGTGGATCTAAACTGAGGGGTGGGGGGAGCCTTTTCATACTCTTAGGCCAATTAAAATATAAATTATTAAAGTTTTTACTTAACCAGCTGTCTTACCTAAAACTGCATAAAATTCAAAAAGCGATTAAAACATGCATAAACATTAGGGTGAGTCATAATTTTTTTTCCGTTGCATATCTGAGACATGTGTAGAAAGATGCCCCATAACATCCAGATGAAAGGTTAAAAAACAATTTTACAAACAAACTATGTCTACCGCCTGCAACTTTAAAGTTTATAATCCTATAGTAAAAGAAAAAGACAACACAATGTAAAATCATGCAATAGTTCTCACTTCACAAGAAACTGGATTTTGATACAATAGAAGGTAACTGATCCCTGGATCGTTTACACTGCAACACCATTCCATGACGTGCGGTATGTACAATAACCGTAGAAGTGGTTGCTGATACGTCTCTCACAACTCGTTGAACGGGCTAAGAATGGCATAATATACCACGTACTGACAATGCAGAGAAGTTGTCTAGGTCGTCATTGGAAACTATTGATAGGAGTGGTGGTGGGGTCACTGTTGTTGTATCCCAAGAAATCATATCCATGTATGACGATGCAGATAGATTCAAATCGATCGACTGTTTATCAAAGAATCGAATGTTATTCTGGGAATATATTCGTGCTAGAACTATCTTCCCATGTGCGATTTTTTTAACAGATTGTTTTTCATCAAGAATACCGGTAATAAGGATGTTCTCAGGGTGGGCGAAGTAAGCATTGTTCTGTAAAACTGGCTTCACGATTGCCCAATCATCAGGACCCAATTCAAAACATAGTTTCATAAGATGGAAAAAATTAACATTCTGAATGAAGCTTTATATAAAATCATGAAGGTGCATAAACGTTTACAATGAATCTGACAATTCTGTATAAAGTCGATGTACAATTGGATGAAGACATATATAGTCGTAGGATTCGGTTAGCCGTTGTTAGCCATCTTGCATGGTTAAGATTTCTTGGCATACAATTTTGAAGAAATTGTTTGTTTTCAGTTCCAATGATTCCGTTCTAAACTGCTAAGCAACTTCGTAGTAGATTTTGATCAGTACTAAGATCTTTCTTCACGTCATCGGCAATGTCAACAACTTTCCCTGGGACTGTTTTGAAATTCGTGAGAGGTAAATCTTTTGGATCGAAGTCTAAGGAACTCATGATTTTACCGGTTGACTTACTTGGACCTGTTGTGCGTCCGCCGTCAACCACAGAAATGTATTTCCGTAGAGGAAGTTCATTTGTATCCAATAAACAAATAAGCCACTGCAGTGGTCTTCCAATTTGTCGTTCTACCTCTGGAATCACTCCATTCGTCTTACCAGTGTTGATGACTGTACCATCACAAACTATTGCTGACATGGTTTCCATGGATTCTGCGTGTGTGTGATAATTGACAGAAGTTCTTTGGCAATATCACTTGATTTGCTACTGTCCGGCACAACACGCTCTATGTACTGTCCACCAGGATAGGAGGCTACGACATAATGTTGTTATTTAATAGATCTCCTGTTACATCCTGTACCTGTCCTAACCACTGTTACATCCTTCTTGCCATCAAATCCCATACATATAAATTGTCTTACATCATCCGAATGTCTGTTTATTTCTTTCTGTCTCCAAAATTTTCTCTGTCTGTGAAGTTTTGCTGGATCTACGCATGATTCTGCAGTCAGAAGATTTAGATCTTTCAACATAGAGTTTATAATTAGGCAGACATCTCTGTTACTAACCTTACACATGTCCAGAGATTACACAATTCAGGCTATTGTAAAGTATTTCGTACTGCTTTCATTTCCTCGTCACTTCTCGTCATCATATCATCATTATCATCACTACGTACAACATCATCATCATCATCGAAGTCATCGTGCATGCCGCTTACATCAAAAGAAGCACAACGACACAAATTTAATTCATTATCCATCTTCACATCGTTCATGGTCTCTGTGCATTTCTGTCTCTTACTTCTGTCAACTTTATTCTGCAACTTCATTGTCATTTCTTTGTCAATTTTCCCTATATACATTTTCCGAGTTGTTTTGTTGATCTACCCAAAAATTCCATTCTAGCCCTGGTATTTTCATTGGCAAAGGACAAGTACATGCCGACCTTTCTCGTGCACCAGAATCAAAACACTTGCAACAACATATATCAAATACACTTTGCAAACTTTGAAATGTTTCATCAAAAGTTGTTGACGATTATTTTAAGGTAGAGTATTTGTTGAGTTCCTTTACTTTAGCAATCAGCCTCTCAACACGGTTCATACACTATTGATTTCAATAGTAGGTATACCAGCAATATCGTAGATCTCCTTCACATCTTTGCAAATTAATGAAGATCTTCATCGCACCGAGGAACATTCTCCGAATTTCAGCTGATAAACATACGCACGAAAAACGTCAGCAGAAGTGGGCAACTGACCTTTAGGCATTGGCTGTGGGTTACCAAATATCGAGTGTTCAGTTGAACTCCTTGTGGTCATGTTCAATGTTCAAATATATGTTGCTGTTCAAATACAATCCTGTCGTACACGTATCGATGAATACGTTAAGCTATGAACCTAACTTAGAAACTTTACAATATATTCCAATTATTGTTGACTTCAAATTCACTGTTGTTGTATACTAGAGATCTGAAACACACCAAAAATGCAAAGTTTAAAAATCAGTCGTCACAATTTAAAGTATAAATTATAAGGAAATGTACAAAATAGGCGTTTTTACTACACAGTCACAGTAGGGTAAGACAAACTAAAAGTTGCAGCATGTAGACGACTTCAGAAATTCCTTTGCAAATTACTTATTGAATATTTAGTACATTATGCAACTTTTCCATGATGTCTTGAGAAAAAAAAATATGACTGACCCTAATAAACATATCTTGATAGACAAGACAAACTAGTTATTCATTAATAATTATTTGATGACTGCTTGGCAAAGTTTGGTACAAGCTGTTTGGAATTTAACCGAAAGTGATATTTCCCATGAGTGCCAGTGAGTACTGTGCAATGATCACTCTTCACATACATCATGTGCTACCAAACCCAGCGAGTATACGACACGCATGAATGCAAAGATTCAGATACTCAAAAGGGCTTTTAAAAAAAAACCAGCTAAAGTGTATAGTTTCTGTGTCAACTTATGGTGAGAGATATTCACTGAACTCAAGAAGCTCCATGTGAAACGTATCAGGTTCAGTCTCAGGATCTAGTAAAAGTGGCTGTGACTGTATAGTCTCAGGATCCAGTAAATGTGGCTCAGTGACTGTATAGTCTCAGGATCCAGTAAATGTGGCTCAGTGACTGTATAGTCTCAGGATTCAGAAAATGTGGCTCATTGACTGCATACTCTCAGGATCAAGTAAATGTGTCTCAGTGTGTGTATATTCTCATGATCCAGTAAATATGTCTCAGTAACTGTATAGTGTAAGGATCAAGTAAATGTTGCTCAGTGACTGTATAGTCTCAGGATCCACTAAATGTGGCTCAGTGACTGTATAGTCTCAGGATCCAGTAAATGTGGCTCAGTGACTGTATAGTCTCAGGATCCAGTAAATGTGGCTCAGCGACTTATAGTCTCAGGATCCAGTAAATTTGGCTCATTGACCAATTAACAGTGATCCTCGCTCTGACGGAAGTCAGAAAATTGACTTTAGATAACGACTTTGAGTAAAGTGGACATGTTCAAAATGACCGATTCTACAAGGTAGACTTTCGACCTGAGGGTCCCTGATTCGATCTTCGGAGAGGACCAATGTAATCTCAGGTCATGGTTTAAGTCCCCGCTATATCTCCCGTTGTGCCTCCATGATCATTGCACTATCGTCGATGTTTGGGATGGAAGAAGGGCACTAAAAAACCGTCCCATTAGTGGTTTATAGGATCTAAGAGATTTCATTTCATCCTTACATGGACCTACACACTCCATTTCTTTCACGGGTGTGTGATTTATTGTGTATAAAACAAATTTATTTTCTCTTTTTGTGATAATATTTTCATCCTCCAGTTATTACTGTAAGCCTTTAAAAATTTAGCCTAAAAATAATGGGGCTTGTAGGGAGTACTGGGACCAAGGCTTGTTTCTTCAAAGTTAACGCATTTTATTGTGATAAAAAGCTATTAACTGATCCAGAAATTAATTTTTATTAATTTAAATGGTATATAGAAATATCTAAATGCTTGAAAAACTTTTCTCTTATGTTAAGTACGGACATAAAATATTGAACAAATTTTCCGGAAATAAAGTACTTTCTTTACCTTGGCAAGAATGTAAACTTCATAATAGTAAGAAATAATAAAAAAAAAAGGTGGGATTAAATGTATCGTTTTACTTTGACTAAAAGTAACCTTAGATTTGGGAAAAAGTGTCACAATTTAATGTCAGCGATAAATCTATAGCGTGCTGAGTAACTTTGCAAAGATTGAAATATTAGTCAGTTTATGGTTTTTCTCAATTTAGGAATACCGCATCCTTACATAGAGTAAACATAAGTTATTACAGATCAATAGACTAAATTTAATATTCAATCGCATTGTATGGCCTTATGTTTAATAGTACGTAATTGGTTATTGATTAAGACGTTGAATGTAAGTAATTGGTTATTGATTAAGACGTTGAATGTAAGTAATTGGTTATTGATTAAGACGTTGAATGTAAGTAATTGGTTATTCATTAAGACGTTGAAAGTAAGTAATTGGTTATTCATTAAGACGTTGAAAGTAAGTAATTGGTTATTTATTACGACGTTGAATGTAAGTAATCGGTTATTGATTAAGATTTGAAAAGTTCAAAAACATCTACTTCCGTGTTTGTCAAGGGAAGGTCAATCTTAATGCTTAAAAATTGTTTAGAAAGTTAACTTTAGCAATTCGTCCTAGAAAATGAACTATTCTGTTCAAAAACATTTAATTGATCCCTCCCCCTTACGAACATCTGTTCAAGGATACAATAATCCGGCTGCTATATTTTCTTTGGATAAAAATTTAAGATGACGAAAGTGAGAAAACACTCCTCTCTTAAGTAGACATATTTGAGACTGTTGATTTTGTAAATAAAATTAACACATGTGTTAACACAAAGTGGATTAGTTTCGCATTATACTTAAGTTAGTTTAAAATCCAATATGCCACATCCGTCCCTATGATATAAAATAGTGTTAATGATTTCACAATGGCATTGATTTGTGGTGAGTCTATATCAAATACATGAAGAACAGTTTTTCTACACTGTTGTAATACACAGTTGTCATACACTGTTGTAATACACTGTTGTAATACACTGTTGTAATACACTGTTGTAATACACTTTTGTAATTTACTGTTGTAATGCACTTTTGTAATACACTTTTGTAATACACTTTTGTAATACACTGTTGTAATACACTGTTGTACTACACTGTTGTACTACACTTTTGTAATATACTGTTGTAATACACTTTTGTAATACACTGTTGTACTTCACTTTTGTACTACACTGTTGTACTACACTTTTGTAATACACTGTTGTACTACACTTTTGTAATACACTGTTATACTACACTTTTGTAATACACAGTTGTAATACACTGTTGAAATACACTATTGAAAGACACTGTTGTAATACACAGTTGTAATTGTACCATTCACTTTATAGTATTTAGGTAATAATTTTACAAGAAAAGATTATTGTAATTAAATATTTGTAAAAATACCTTAATGTGCAATTAATTACTTATGTTATCTAAACAGAAACTATATATAATATTCAAGCGTTGAACAAAAAAAGCATTCACTTTCTCATTGGTTAAAGTCAATGTCTTAATCTTAAAGAATATAAGATTTAGTTCATTAGTCCAAGATAATGGACCGTTGTACTTAAACTATAGGGAACTGATGGTAGTGCGGTTAAAAGTCTACTAAGGATGACCAGTATATAGGGGACTGATGGTCGTGCGGTCAAAAGTCTACTAAGGATGACCAGTATGTAGGGGACTGATGGTCGTGCGGTTAAATGTCTACTAAGGGATCAGTATGTAGGGGACTGATGGTCGTGCGGTTAAAAGTCTACTAAGGATGACCAGAATGTAGGGAACTGATGGTCGTGCGGTTAAAAGTCTACTAATGATGACCAGTATGTAGGGAACTGATGGTCGTGCGGTTAAAAGTCTACTAAGGATGACCAGTATGTAGGGGACTGATGGTCGTGCGGTTAAAAGTCTACTAAGGATGACCAGTATGTAGGGGACTGATGGTCGTGCGGTTAAAAGTCTACTAAGGATGACCAGTATGTAGGGGACTGATGGTCGTGCGGTTAAAAGTCTACTAAGGATGACCAGTATGTAGGGGACTGATGGTCGTGCGGTTAAAAGTCTACTAAGGATGACCAGTATGTAGGGGACTGATGGTCGTGCGGTTAAAAGTCTACTAATGAGGACCAGTATGTATTTCAGGTCATGGTGAAAGTTATATTTCCCGTAGTGCCTCCATAGCCATTGCATTATGGCTATTGTGGGGTATGAAAGAAAAGCAGCACAAGAAGAGTGCAATAAGTGGCTGATATTCATCGTTACAGGAACACCACACACATTTAAACTATCGATTTCTTTTGCATAAACTTCAATTCGAATTTGAGATGCGGTCAATTTAGTTTTCATTGGATACATATGTAGGTTTTCATTGGATACAGATGTAAGTTTTCATTGGATACAGATGTAAGTTATCATTGGGTACAGATATAAGTATTCAATGAATACAGATGTAAGTTGTCATTGGGTACAGATGTACGTTGTCATTGGATACATATGTAAGTTGTCATTGGGTACATATGTAAATTGTCATTGGGTACAGATTGAGCTGTCATTGGATACAGATGTAAGTTGTCATTGAGTACAGATTAAGTTGTCATTGGACACAGATGTAAGTTATCATTGGATACAGATTAAGTTGTCATTAGTTACAGATGTAAGTTGTCATTGGATACACATTAAGTTGTCATTTGATACAGATGTAAGTTGTCATTGGATACACATTAAGTTGTCATTTGATACAGATGTAAGTTTTCATTGGATACAGATTAAGTTGTCATTGGGTACAGATGTAAGTTGTCATTGGATACAGATTAATTTGTCATTGGGTACAGAAGTAAGTTGTCATTGAATACATATGTAATTTGGCATTGAGTACAGATGTAAGCTGTCATTGTATACAGATGTAAGTTGTCATTGGATACAGATTAAGTTGTCATTGGGTACAGATGTAAGTTGTCATTGGATACAGATTAATTTGTCATTGGGTACAGATGTAAGTTGTCAATGGATACAGATTAATTTATCATTGGATACAGATGTAAGTTGTCATTGGATACAGATTAAGTTGTCATTGGGTACAGATGTAAGTTTTCATTGGATACAGATTAAGTTGTCATTGGGTACAGAAGTTAGTTGTCATTGGATACATATGTAATTTGGCATTGGGTACAGATGTAAGATGTCATTGGATATAGATTAAGTTGCCATAGGTACATATGTAAGTTCTGATTGGATACAGATGTAAGGCTTAACACTTATATAATTATTTGGCGATTCAATCGTTTTATCTATTATCCATTATTGTTGGTTTTTTTAATTTTTTTAAGTACATGTTTCCTATTGAATACGACGTTTTTTTCGAGAGATGACGTTATTTGATTTTATAACAGTACAGTGTTAAACTCATCTACATCAGTGGAACTTTGAGAAAATAAATGATCCTGAAATTGTGTTCATTAAAAATGTCAGAATAAGTGAGCAACAAAGTATTTTCTTTTGCTATGTGTAGTTTAGTCATTATATGACATAGTTATTGATTAATTTTAAAACAGTCTTCTATTAAAATGTAAGAAAAAGTAAGAAAAAATTATACATGTTATCAATGTATTTAGTTTATAAGACAAAATTTAAACATTTTTTTATACAATCAATCTAATTAATATACATATTTTTATTTTATTTTATAATTTTTAGTGTTGAAAAATGAACATACCACCTTCTCGCAATAATCAAATATTGAAACATATGAATTACATTTATTTAAAGTATATAAACTATACTACATCTATTTACTTTTATACTTGTCTCATCCAGTGCGTCACACTAGAAGTCTAATTGGCGCCTCTCTCCCGGGGGGGGGGGAAACTTTTCAACTATGACGGCCACACTGATCGATCTATTCCAGTTAGGAAGGCCATAAAACTTATTTATTTCTTTATATTTATTTATTTTTCCTTTTTCAGTGCAACAATCGAAATCTCCTAAACAGATGGTTGTGCGACAATGCTCTTACCGGTGAGTTTTGAGAAATAAAATTCTTCTATACGGATTACATCTAGCAGTATCCTGATTTCCCCGTCTGTTATTCTTATTTACCATTGTTTCATGTATTCTACCTGGTCGGTACTCGGGACTGATGACACTCTGGTCCAACCTCTAAACATTCTATTGTTTATAGATTGAGGACCAATTTTACACTCACTTTGACGGAAGTAATGTAAAGTTTATAAATATATATCATTTACTGGACACTACACTGACATGTTTTTTCTTGAGATATCAATAATAATATCCATGAATATATACTGAGAGTGTCTAGACACAGCAAGTTAGAGTGCCCAGACACAGACTGTTAGAGTGTCAAGACACAGACAGTTAGAGTATCCAGACACAGACAGTTAGAGTATCCAGACACAGACAGTTAGAGTGTCCAGACACAGACAGTTAGAGTATCCAGACACAGACAGTTAGAGTATCCAGACACAGACATTTAGAATGTCCAGAAACAGCAAGTTATAGTGTCCAGACATCGACAGAGTGTCCGGACACAGTAATGTTAAAAGTTTTAAACTCAAAATAAGTTAATTTTAAAACGATGGCGTTTAACTAGCCCCCCCCCAACCCCCGGACAAAGGACAATAGATAAAAACTTTTCCAATTCAAAAATTGCCAGATTTACATACACATATTTTATAATCGTTTTTATATTAGCCATGTCATTTCTGACAAAAGTTTTGTTATTTATACTTATCTGAGCAGGTTTTAAAACAAGTCAGCAAAACGAAGCTGATAATTTGTACGAATGTTTGTCCCATGACAATTGCAAAACGATTACTTTTTTGCTGAACATTTTTTTCTCAGAGTGTGACTTAATCTCTTTTCTTAGTCTCGAATTAAATTGAATTTTTTGAAGATATTAATAAAAAAAGACTCAGATAAGCAGATCGAGTTTACTGATAAACACATAAAAAAAAATGAGCTGCATATAATGCAGCTGACCTTTTGTTAAGACACAGTATATAGAATCTAGTCCAGAATTTTCGTCTTCATCTTTCAGTTGTCTACAGTGTAGTGACGTGAAATTGTCTACAGTGTAGTGATGTGAAATTGTCTACAGTGTAGTGATGTGAAAATATCTACAGTGTAGTGATGTGAAAATTTCTACAGTGCAGTGATGTGAAATCGTCTACAGTGCAGTGATGTGAAAATGTCTACAGTGTAGTGACGTGAAATAGTCTACAGTGTAGTGATGTGAAATTGTCTACAATGTAGTGATGTGAAAATGTCTACAGTGCAGTGATGTGAAATTGTCTACAGTGCAGTGATGTGAAATTGTCTACAGTGTAGTGATGGGAAATTACCAACATTCTGGCTGATTTCGATAGTACATCTATGACGGTGGCTAGACGTGAGAGTTTAGATACATTTCATGGCAGTTTACTTAGAAAACGTCCCAGTGTTCACATAGTTCATAGCGGCTTCATTGAAAGGTCAAGAAATACCCCTGACTTAATTGTTTTTCTTATACTAATCAAAATCATTATTTCTAATGAATCTAATCCCTGACTGACATAAAGATTTTGGGACTTTAATAGAATACAGCATAAAATTTATAATTGTCAATTATTGTATTGCTCAAAATGTAGTTAGACAATTTATGTTTGAATGATTTCTCATTGTGTTTGACTTGTACATCAAAATCCTAAGTTTGCGGCAGTAATCAGCCATTGTGGGGGTGGGGGTTGGGTGGGGGGTAATCTCCTTTGGGCTGACCCAGTGAATATGTTACCGGCAATGTGTGAAATCCGGCATACTATGGAATGCCTAGGCAATGCATAGAATGCCTGAATGCCAAATTCCCGTGCGGCAAAGTATGTAACTGTCCTTGTTCGGAACTAGAGTAGATTTAGAGAGAGACAATTCTTCGACGTTGTAAGATAAGAAGATATATAAAAAGTAGGAGTAATGCAAATAATTGTTGACAAGTGACAGACGACTTAGAACAAAGTAAGCAGAAAACAATAGAATAGTAGACAGCAAAGGTGTAACGACTCTAGAAGTGGCATAGCCATGGTTATTGAAGAGACTTCCCATTCCTTGGTTACCAAAGACCCTTCTTCTTCCTCTGCCTGCTGCGTTTGCTTAAAATAAACCAACGGTGCTCATACATGTCGAAAGTGTAGCCGAAATGTTTATGTTATATGTGGGCTCTCCCCTAAAGACTATGACGACAACCAAGAAAAAGGTTATGGGGTTGGCATTTTGTGCACTGTTTGCGTCAATATTGAGAAAGCTATAAAAATAAAATATTAAAATACGTTTTTATCAATAAAGGCTTTTGTTGTTCTTTTCTGATACTTTGCCTAAACGACAATAGTCATTTTATATAACGCCTAGGAATTGTATAGAATGCCTAGGAAATGTATGCAAAATTAAAAAAAAATACTTTGCCTAAAACCACTAGGCATTCTATACATTGCCTAGGCATTCTATAGAATGCCGGAATTTCACACATTGCCGGTAACAAATACAATGCTTTTCCCCCATTGGACTCCTTCCCCAACCAACCCACGAATGTTTATTTCCATTTACAGTAATTTCATTTTTTACAAATTAAAAAAAAAATTAATAATAATAATAATAATAAAAAACAAACAAGAAAAAAAATACGTCTTTAAAACTAAACTTATTATGTATTTGATATTTCTGTTGCTCTTTAGATTGGTCAGGGACATATTCAGACATACAATAAAAAGTATATGCGCCATATTTTGAAAGAAAATTTTCAACTTTGATTAAACTTTGTTCACTTAAGCATTAATTAATAGCATTTTATATCGCATTTCATGATGTCAATAGAGCACGTAATGTAGGACCAGCAATAACATTTCTAATTGTGGCTTCATTTTTTCGTAATGGCTCAAATTCGTCTAAATTATTTTTTTTTTCAATTGCAGTTGATTTTCCCCAGTTTTCCAATTGATCTAAAATTGCAATTTGCATTGCAAGTGAAATCGCTTGTCTTCTATGTAATTATATCTTTAAAAATTTGTTTAAAATTTCACCTCACCATATGATCCTTGATAGGACAGGAATTTACTAATGTCCATTCACTAAAAATGACGAGACACACATTTTGAAAAAGGCTTATAACCAATTAAATTGCGTATTTATCATCATCTTCATCGATACCTTAACGGCTTAACCGATGTGGTCGTTTTGGGGAATTCATGGACACCTTAGCTTAGCAGACATTCTCTACAGTTACCTATCCTGCGCGGCTGTCCTTAGTTCGTATTTCCTTTAATTTTAACTTAATTTAGAACAAATACAAACATTTTCACATTACCATTAATACAGGATTTAATTGCAGAACAAATGCTGCTGAATGTTTCAGATTGAGGTTAAAATGTTTGAATAAACGACTAGTGATTCATATGAAGGTTATGAAATCCTTAAGCTACAAACGATAACTGAAGTAATATTAAATTCTGGCAGGCGTATATATTATTCCCCTTTTTTCATTTGTTAATTACGAAAATACCAGTAAAAGTGTTCTATTTTATGTTGCTTTAGTAAAGAGATTTTCATAATAAAATAAACAAAGTAGTTTGTACGACTTTTGTGGACTATCAATAAAAGTTTTTTTTCATACTTTTCCAAAAATAAAATTTAAAAAAATCAAAGTCACATAAAAAATACTTGACAGTATTTACTTTTCATCTTTTTAAAATAAAATTTGATATATTCCATAATTTATTAAAAATGTATCAATTAATATATATATATATATATATATATAGTAGACACACATACATATCTACTGAACATTATTAAAAACTTAAATGATTTAATTTTTCAGATAACTGATTTATTTTGGTGAAACTTGAGGGCAACATTGTAAAGCAGTAAATTTGATAACTAATGCATCAATTATTTGTAAATGTATTTTTATATGAATACATATGTGTGTTTTCGGTTTTGTTGAATTAGTTATATTGTTTATAATTGATAATGAGATTATTGAAATAAGTTGCACGTGTTAAGACATTAACTATCTCAGATGATTTTATTTTTATGGATTTTTTATACTTGTTGCTGCTTTCGACTCTAAAATCATGTCTGTTGTTGCAGTCTTCTCACTTGTAGTGGATATTATACTTGTATTTGTAGTTGGAGTATTTGTCGCCATGTTATTAGTTGCAGGTGGAGTATATGTCGCCATGCTATTAGTTGCAGGTGGAGTATATGTCGCCATGCTATTAGTTGCAGGTGGAGTATATGTGGCCATGCTATTAGTTGCAGGTGGAGTATATGTCGCCTTGCTATTAGTTGCAGGTGGAGTATATGTCGCCATGCTGTTAGTTGCAGGTAGAGTATATGTCACCATGCTGTTAGTTGCAGGTGGAGTATATGTCGCCATGCTGTTAGTTGCAGGTGGAGTATATGTCGCCAAGGCTGATGACGTGTTTGTAGGTGATGAAGTGACTGCAGTATCAGTCAGGTATAGATGTACCATCAGACATCCAGCATCAGTAATAGGAATTTGTGCCTGGAAAGGTCCGCGATCTTTGTCGGTGTGCACACGACTTCTGGAGATTCCCACTCACCATTGTACACACAATGACACTCACGCCCATCTGGCATCACGTGGGTTACATGGAATGGAATCAAGTGATTGTCTACCATACAATTATGTCCTATCAAGAAACAAAAATATATTTTAGATGATGCTGTTAGGCAATTTAATTACAACATGCACATACACATAACCAGAAATACAGACAGGGTCGGAGTTCTGAAATATGAACCACATTTGAAGTACAAGGCCTCGCTGGATCCCAAACAGAGAAGTGGCCCCAAAACAGCAAACAGTTTCATTGAACTGTTCTGCATTGTCACGTATATTATTATTAAACTCTGGACTAATGTCCTATAGATAAAAGCAAACTGCTTTATTTAATATATGTTAAAGACATCCATTTATTGTTCATACATTCTTTTCATGGTCAGAGCGACATAACAGTTCAATAGACCTAATCAAATTGTCAACATAACTAATCAATGTTGTCAACAGACCTAATCAATGTTGTCAATAGACCCAATCAATGTTGTCAATAGACCTAATCAATGTTGTCAACAAACCTAATCAAATTGTCAATAGGCCTAATCAATATTGTCAACAGACCTAATCAAATTGTCAATAGACCTAATCAATGTTGTCAATAGACCCAATCAATGTTGTCAATAGACCTAATCAATGTTGTCAATAGACCTAATCAATGTTGTCAATAGACCTAATCAATGTTGTCAACAGACCTAATCAAATTGTCAACAGACCCAATCAATGTTGTCAATAGACCTAATCAATGTTGTCAACAGACCTAATCAATGTTGTCAATAGAACCAATCAATGTTGTCAATAGATCCAATCAATGTTGTCAATAGACCTAATCAATGTTGTCAACAGACCTAATCAAATTGTCAACAGACCTAATCAATGTTGTCAACAGACCTAATCAATGTTGTCAACAGACCCAATCAATGTTGTCAATAGACCTAATCAATGTTGTCAACAGACCTAATCAATGTTGTCAATAGACCTAATCACTGTTGTCAATAGACCTAATCAATGTTGTCAACAGACCCAATCAATGTTGTCAACAGACCTAATCAATGTTGTTAATAGACCTAATCAATGTTGTCAACATACCCAATCAATGTTGTCAATAGACCTAAGCAATGTTGTCAATAGACCCAATCAATGTTGTCAACAGACCTAATCAATGTTTACATTTTTTGAGTCGATCGATGCAAAGAAATAGTCAAGAAAAACTGTAGAACATTTTGATATTAAAACTTGAAATTTCATAAAACTTGTGTACAAATACTATATAATTAGAGAATTATTTCTGTACAATCTCAAACTGTCTTAAATGATGCGATTTTTGTTTATGTAATCTTTTTTTTTTCAATCGGGTTCAAAGGGCAGAGGTCATATGCATAAATATTAGCCGTTAGGGCGTTGGAATCTTAACTAAGGAAATACTCTTTTTTTTAAAAGTAAGCATCTATATAAATATTTCCCATCTCACAACTGAAGATCGAAAGTAAGAATATTGTTTCCTGTTTCAATATCAATTGCCTTCGTCTCTAATCGATTTTTTTTTTTTTAAATCTCGTAACATAAAATAATTAAACTCATATAAACATAAATTTACCAATTCATGAAAACTTCAAAGCTGAATTATGATATATTTCTATATAAAGGTTTCTCAGGATTCACATAGGACAGAATTAATCTTTATGTTTCCTTTTCCAAATAAATATATTAAATTTAATAATTATTAATTTATTTATTTAAATTTTATCTGCTTTATTCATGAGCTTTTTGTATATATTAGAAGTGACAACTTAAAAACCTAAATAAAAATAAAACTATTTTTGTTCAAGAAAAAACATTTTTCCTAACTATTTCAGAATCTAAAAACTTCTCATACACAATTATTTATTTTTTTTATATTGAGAATAACTTGGATCTCCAGTTCATCACTATGTGCTATGTACGAAGACATTTTAGACCTCTCTTTACTTTTAGATCGAATAGGACTTTGATTTTTGCAATTTTTTTCTAAAATTTTAAGATATCAGCTTTACAGTTGTCAGTATAGGGTGATAATACGAAGCTGTATAATCATCGTATAAAATAAGTTAAGGAAGTTGAGACTGTGGCAGAAAAAGATGATGTAACCTGGCTCTGTGTTTTTTCTAAGCAAATGTTAAATTCAGTCTGGTAGAACAAAAACTGTTTGAACAACTAAAGACAGGACTTGGTTTGAATTCAGTCTGGTAGAACAAAAACTGTTTGAACAACTAAAGACAGGACTTGGTTTGAATTCAGTCTGGTAGAATAAAAACTGTTTGAACAACTAAAGACAGGACTTGGTTTGAATTCAGTCTGGTAGAACAAAAACTGTTTGAACAATTAAAGACAGGACTTGGTTTGAATTCAGTCTGGTAGAACAAAACTGTTTGAACAACTAAAGACAGGACTTGGTTTGAATTCAGTCTGGTAGAACAAAAACTGTTTGAGCAATTAAAGACAGGACTTGGTTTGAATTCAGTCTGGTAGAACAAAACTGTTTGAACAACTAAAGGCAGGACTTGGTTTGAATTCAGTCTGGTAGAACAAAAACTGTTTGAACAATTAAAGACAGGACTTGCTTTGCTGGAGAATTCAACTATTTTTGTTTTATTTTGTTTACTACTTGATATGATATAGATTAATTTAAGGTTACGCCTATCGTCATAAGTATCAGTGTACAGAATATTAGTATAGATATCAGTCCAGTCTTGATCTAAAGATCAGTTGAAGTTAGATTTAGAATTTTACTAGTGTAGAGAGATAGGATTTGTAGATAGATTAGTTATAGAAGTTGTAGTCTTTATTTAAATTTAGTATTTAGTTACTGTTAACATCAATCAAGTAGTAAAATACATATCACCATCAAACTATAGATGGTTTTCACTCTTGTCTCGTGTGATGTCATTGAGAGTATATTGCTACATCACAAATGCTACAAGTGAAAGTGCCTCTGACTAAAATAGAACTGCTACAGATTGTAAGTGTGATCCTAAGCAGCTCTCTGAGATCTTATCTCGAATATTCTTGTCAGGTCAAATATGGCCGGCCAATGTCGAAGTGACGGTATGAACAGTATCGTGTGTTCACAATGGCTGGCCAATGTCGAAGTGACGGTGTGAATAGTATCGTATAGATTCAGTATAGAGGAAATAACATCAATTACGAGCCTTTTGAGTCAAGGGAAACAATAAAGCAATAGAAGTTTATTGCAAGCCCAGTAAGAATCGTCCCCCTTGTTGACTATAATCCTTTTTACTTTTTCGTAAGCTGGGCATCAAAATGCAAGCATTCAAGTAAATATTAAATTAAATAAAAAAATCATATTTTGACTGTCTAAAAAATACTGTTTTCGTGTGTTTGTGGTAAAATTGTATCCATGATTTACTATTAAATATTGACCTGTTCTACTCAACTCTGTGGCAAGAGTCATCTTTGTTTGAAATACTCCTAACATAGGTTACTCCATATTACTTTAAAGTAAACTGATCTGATAAAAATAAACGATGTCAAGGTAACATTTACTGTAACTAAAAATTCTACACGGCGAGGTTTGAAATGTATGCTTATTGTAATCTTTTTTTTTATTAAACTTATTGAATTGTGTCTCACAGATTGTGCACATTTTATACATTCAAACAACTTATTGAAATATAAACTCTCATACATGAAAATTCGTTCTAATGCAAACATCAACATGCTTAATTCAGATGTTTTCATAACTGATATGTCCTTATGTCTAAATGTATTTTGAACTACATAATCGGAGTTCCTGGAGTTAAATCATCTCCACCACCTAACATACTGGGGTATGCTGCACATGGTTTAAAAGACGTCCTTGAAGATGCCCTGGAAGGTAAAGAACATGCCTGCATTAGCTCCCGTACGGCCTGAAATACAGTCACTACATACAGGAGAGAAGGGAAGAGAGTATGCACTACCTTCTTCCTTTTCCCTAGTTAGGCCTATCTTTTTTCAATCTTTAAAGTTGGAATGAATTTTATATTACTTCCGCACGTTTATTTTTATCATATTTTGATGGATCCTGTTTCCATCCTTACCATAGCAGTGGTGGAAACACAGTAGACATAGGGTACTTTCGACAGGAACAGAAAAAACTATGTGTTCGAACCCGGGACATTATTGAGTGGCGTCAATAGATATTTAAAGCCAATAACACTTGATTTTTCTGTTTGTGATGGGGGGGAGGGGGGGGGTCATTGTCGTTAAACAAATGACACTTGATTTGTCTGTTTGTGATGTCATTGTCGTTAAACAAATGACACTTGATTTGTCTGTTTGTGATGTCATTGTCGTTAAACAAATGACACTTGATTTGTCTGTTTGTGATGTCATTGTCGTTAAACAATGGACACTTGATTTGTCTGTTTGTGATGTCATTGTCGTTAAACAAAGGACACTTGATTTGTCTGTTTGTGATGTCATTGTCGTTAAACAATGGACACTTGATTTGTCTGTTTGTGATGTCATTGTCGTTAAACAAATGACACTTGATTTGTCTGTTTGTGATGTCATTGTCGTTAAACAAATGACACTTGATTTGTCTGTTTGTGATGTCATTGTCGTTAAACAAATGACACTTGATTTGTCTGTTTGTGATGTCATTGTCGTTAAACAATGGACACTTGATTTGTCTGTTTGTGATGTCATTGTCGTTAAACAAATGACACTTGATTTGTCTGTTTGTGATGTCATTGTCGTTAAACAAACGACACTTGATTTGTCTGTTTGTGATGTCATTGTCGTTAAACAAACGACACTTGATTTGTCTGTTTGTGATGTCATTGTCGTTATCAAATGACACTAGATTTGTCTGTTTGTGATGTCATTGTCGTTAAACAAATGACACTTGATTTGTCTGTTTGTGATGTCATTGTCGTTAATCAAATGACACTTGATTTGTCTGTTTGTGATGTCATTGTCGTTAAACAATGGACACTTGATTTGTCTGTTTGTGATGTCATTGTCGTTAAACAAATGACACTTGATTTGTCTGTTTGTGATGTCATTGTCGTTAAACAAATGACACTTGATTTGTCTGTTTGTGATGTCATTGTCGTTAAGCAAATGACACTTGATTTGTCTGTTTGTGATGTCATTGTCGTTAAACAAATGACACTTGATTTGTCTGTTTGTGATGTCATTGTCGTTAAACAATTGACACTTGATTTGTCTGTTTGTGATGTCATTGTCGTTAAACAATGGACACTTGATTTGTCTGTTTGTGATGTCATTGTCGTTAAACAATGGACACTTGATTTGTCTGTTTGTGATGTCATTGTCGTTAAACAATGGACACTTGATTTGTCTGTTTGTGATGTCATTGTCGTTAAACAAATGACACTTGATTTGTCTGTTTGTGATGTCATTGTCGTTAAACAATGGACACTTGATTTGTCTGTTTGTGATGTCATTGTCGTTAAACAATGGACACTTGATTTGTCTGTTTGTGATGTCATTGTCGTTAAGCAAATGACACTTGATTTGTCTGTTTGTGATGTCATTGTCGTTAAACAAATGACACTTGATTTGTCTGTTTGTGATGTCATTGTCGTTAAACAAATGACACTTGATTTGTCTGTTTGTGATGTCATTGTCGTTAAACAAATGACACTTGATTTGTCTGTTTGTGATGTCATTGTCGTTAAACAAATGACACTTGATTTGTCTGTTTGTGATGTCATTGTCGTTAAACAAATGACACTTGATTTGTCTGTTTGTGATGTCATTGTCGTTAAACAAATGACACTTGATTTGTCTGTTTGTGATGTCATTGTCGTTAAACAAATGACACTTGATTTGTCTGTTTGTGATGTTATTGTCGTTAAACAAATGACACTTGATTTGTCTGTTTGTGATGTCATTGTCGTTAATCAAATGACACTTGATTTGTCTGTTTGTGATGTCATTGTCGTTAAACAAATGACACTTGATTTGTCTGTTTGTGATGTCATTGTCGTTAAACAAATGACACTTGATTTGTCTGTTTGTGATGTCATTGTCGTTAAACAAATGACACTTGATTTGTCTGTTTGTGATGTCATTGTCGTTAAACAAATGACACTTGTTTTGTCTGTTTGTGATGTCATTGCCGTTAAACAAATGACACTTGATTTGTCTGTTTGTGATGTTATTGTCGTTAAACAAATGACACTTGATTTGTCTGTTTGTGATGTCATTGTCGTTAAGCAAATGACACTTGATTTGTCTGTTTGTGATGTCATTGTCGTTAAACAAATGACACTTGATTTGTCTGTTTGTGATGTCATTGTCGTTAAACAATGGACACTTGATTTGTCTGTTTGTGATGTCATTGTCGTTAAACAAATGACACTAGATTTGTCTGTTTGTGATGTCATTGTCGTTAAACAAATGACACTTGATTTGTCTGTTTGTGATGTCATTGTCGTTAAACAATGGACACTTGATTTGTCTGTTTGTGATGTCATTGTCGTTAAACAAATGACACTTGATTTGTCTGTTTGTGATGTCATTGTCGTTAAACAAATGACACTTGATTTGTCTGTTTGTGATGTCATTGTCGTTAAACAATGGACACTTGATTTGTCTGTTTGTGATGTCATTGTCGTTAAACAATGGACACTTGATTTGTCTGTTTGTGATGTCATTGTCGTTAAACAATGGACACTTGATTTGTCTGTTTGTGATGTCATTGTCGTTAAACAATGGACACTTGATTTGTCTGTTTGTGATGTCATTGTCGTTAAGCAAATGACACTTGATTTGTCTGTTTGTGATGTCATTGTCGTTAAACAAATGACACTTGATTTGTCTGTTTGTGATGTCATTGTCGTTAAACAAATGACACTTGATTTGTCTGTTTGTGATGTCATTGTCGTTAAACAAATGACACTTGATTTGTCTGTTTGTGATGTCATTGTCGTTAAACAATGGACACTTGATTTGTCTGTTTGTGATGTCATTGTCGTTAAACAAATGACACTTGATTTGTCTGTTTGTGATGTCATTGTCGTTAAACAAATGACACTTGATTTGTCTGTTTGTGATGTCATTGTCGTTAAACAATTGACACTTGATTTGTCTGTTTGTGATGTCATTGTCGTTAAACAAATGACACTTGATTTGTCTGTTTGTGATGTCATTGTCGTTAAACAAATGACACTTGATTTGTCTGTTTGTGATGTCATTGTCGTTAAACAAAGGACACTTGATTTGTCTGTTTGTGATGTCATTGTCGTTAAACAATGGACACTTGATTTGTCTGTTTGTGATGTCATTGTCGTTAAACAATGGACACTTGATTTGTCTGTTTGTGATGTCATTGTCGTTAAACAAAGGACACTTGATTTGTCTGTTTGTGATGTCATTGTCGTTATGCAAATGACACTTGATTTGTCTGTTTGTGATGTCATTGTCGTTAAGCAAATGACACTTGATTTGTCTGTTTGTGATGTCATTGTCGTTAAGCAAATGACACTTGATTTGTCTGTTTGTGATGTCATTGTCGTTAAGCAAATGACACTTGATTTGTCTGTTTGTGATGTCATTGTCGTTAAGCAAATGACACTTGATTTGTCTGTTTGTGATGTCATTGTCGTTAAACAAATGACACTTGATTTGTCTGTTTGTGATGTCATTGTCGTTAAACAATTGACACTTGATTTGTCTGTTTGTGATGTCATTGTCGTTAAACAAATGACACTTGATTTGTCTGTTTGTGATGTCATTGTCGTTAAACAAATGACACTTGATTTGTCTGTTTGTGATGTCATTGTCGTTAAACAAATGACACTTGATTTGTCTGTTTGTGATGTCATTGTCGTTAAACAAATGACACTTGATTTGTCTGTTTGTGATGTCATTGTCGTTAAACAAAGGACACTTGATTTGTCTGTTTGTGATGTCATTGTCGTTAAACAAATGACACTTGATTTGTCTGTTTGTGATGTCATTGTCGTTAAACAAATGACACTTGATTTGTCTGTTTGTGATGTCATTGTCGTTAAACAAATGACACTTGATTTGTCTGTTTGTGATGTCATTGTCGTTAAACAAATGACACTTGATTTGTCTTTTTGTGATGTCATTGTCGTTAAACAAATGACACTTGATTTGTCTGTTTGTGATGTCATTGTCGTTAATCAAATGACACTTGATTTGTCTGTTTGTGATGTCATTGTCGTTAAACAAATGACACTTGATTTGTCTGTTTGTGATGTCATTGTCGTTAAACAAATGACACTTGATTTGTCTGTTTGTGATGTCATTGTCGTTAAACAAATGACACTTGATTTGTCTGTTTGTGATGTCATTGTCGTTAAACAAATGACACTTGATTTGTCTGTTTGTGATGTCATTGTCGTTAAACAAATGACACTTGATTTGTCTGTTTGTGATGTCATTGTCGTTAAACAAACGACACTTGATTTGTCTGTTTGTGATGTCATTGTCGTTAAACAAATGACACTTGATTTGTCTGTTTGTGATGTCATTGTCGTTAAACAATTGACACTTGATTTGTCTGTTTGTGATGTCATTGTCGTTAAACAAATGACACTTGATTTGTCTGTTTGTGATGTCATTGTCGTTAAACAAATGACACTTGATTTGTCTGTTTGTGATGTCATTGTCGTTAAACAAATGACACTTGATTTGTCTGTTTGTGATGTCATTGTCGTTAAACAATGGACACTTGATTTGTCTGTTTGTGATGTCATTGTCGTTAAACAATGGACACTTGATTTGTCTGTTTGTGATGTCATTGTCGTTAAACAAATGACACTTGATTTGTCTGTTTGTGATGTCATTGTCGTTAAACAAATGACACTTGATTTGTCTGTTTGTGATGTCATTGTCGTTAAGCAAATGACACTTGATTTGTCTGTTTGTGATGTCATTGTCGTTAAACAAATGACACTTGATTTGTCTGTTTGTGATGTCATTGTCGTTAAACAAATGACACTTGATTTGTCTGTTTGTGATGTCATTGTCGTTAAACAAACGACACTTGATTTGTCTGTTTGTGATGTCATTGTCGTTAAACAAATGACACTTGATTTGTCTGTTTGTGATGTCATTGTCGTTAAACAAATGACACTTGATTTGTCTGTTTGTGATGTCATTGTCGTTAAACAAATGACACTTGATTTGTCTGTTTGTGATGTCATTGTCGTTAAACAAATGACACTTGATTTGTCTGTTTGTGATGTCATTGTCGTTAAACAAATGACACTTGATTTGTCTGTTTGTGATGTCATTGTCGTTAAACAAATGACACTTGATTTGTCTGTTTGTGATGTCATTGTCGTTACCAAATGACACTTGATTTGTCTGTTTGTGATGTCATTGTCGTTAAACAAATGACACTTGATTTGTCTGTTTGTGATGTCATTGTCGTTAAACAAATGACACTTGATTTGTCTGTTTGTGATGTCATTGTCGTTAAACAAATGACACTTGATTTGTCTGTTTGTGATGTCATTGTCGTTAAACAAATGACACTTGATTTGTCTGTTTGTGATGTCATTGTCGTTAAACAAATGACACTTGATTTGTCTGTTTGTGATGTTATTGTCGTTAAACAAATGACACTTGATTTGTCTGTTTGTGATGTCATTGTCGTTAAACAAATGACACTTGATTTGTCTGTTTGTGATGTCATTGTCGTTAAACAAATGACACTTGATTTGTCTGTTTGTGATGTCATTGTCGTTAAACAATGGACACTTGATTTGTCTGTTTGTGATGTCATTGTCGTTAAACAAATGACACTTGATTTGTCTGTTTGTGATGTCATTGTCGTTAAACAAATGACACTTGATTTGTCTGTTTGTGATGTCATTGTCGTTAAACAATGGACACTTGATTTGTCTGTTTGTGATGTCATTGTCGTTAAACAAATGACACTTGATTTGTCTGTTTGTGATGTCATTGTCGTTAAACAAATGACACTTGATTTGTCTGTTTGTGATGTCATTGTCGTTAAACAATGGACACTTGATTTGTCTGTTTGTGATGTCATTGTCGTTAAACAATGGACACTTGATTTGTCTGTTTGTGATGTCATTGTCGTTAAACAATGGACACTTGATTTGTCTGTTTGTGATGTCATTGTCGTTAAACAATTGACACTTGATTTGTCTGTTTGTGATGTCATTGTCGTTAAACAAATGACACTTGATTTGTCTGTTTGTGATGTCATTGTCGTTAAACAAATGACACTTGATTTGTCTGTTTGTGATGTCATTGTCGTTAAGCAAATGACACTTGATTTGTCTGTTTGTGATGTCATTGTCGTTAAACAAATGACACTTGATTTGTCTGTTTGTGATGTCATTGTCGTTAAACAAATGACACTTGATTTGTCTGTTTGTGATGTCATTGTCGTTAAACAAATGACACTTGATTTGTCTGTTTGTGATGTCATTGTCGTTAAACAAATGACACTTGATTTGTCTGTTTGTGATGTCATTGTCGTTAAACAATTGACACTTGATTTGTCTGTTTGTGATGTCATTGTCGTTAAACAAATGACACTTGATTTGTCTGTTTGTGATGTCATTGTCGTTAAACAAATGACACTTGATTTGTCTGTTTGTGATGTCATTGTCGTTAAACAATGGACACTTGATTTGTCTGTTTGTGATGTCATTGTCGTTAAACAATTGACACTTGATTTGTCTGTTTGTGATGTCATTGTCGTTAAACAATGGACACTTGATTTGTCTGTTTGTGATGTCATTGTCGTTAAACAATGGACACTTGATTTGTCTGTTTGTGATGTCATTGTCGTTAAGCAAATGACACTTGATTTGTCTGTTTGTGATGTCATTGTCGTTAAGCAAATGACACTTGATTTGTCTGTTTGTGATGTCATTGTCGTTAAGCAAATGACACTTGATTTGTCTGTTTGTGATGTCATTGTCGTTAAGCAAATGACACTTGATTTGTCTGTTTGTGATGTCATTGTCGTTAAGCAAATGACACTTGATTTGTCTGTTTGTGATGTCATTGTCGTTAAACAAATGACACTTGATTTGTCTGTTTGTGATGTCATTGTCGTTAAACAATGGACACTTGATTTGTCTGTTTGTGATGTCATTGTCGTTAAACAAATGACACTTGATTTGTCTGTTTGTGATGTCATTGTCGTTAAACAAATGACACTTGATTTGTCTGTTTGTGATGTCATTGTCGTTAAACAAATGACACTTGATTTGTCTGTTTGTGATGTCATTGTCGTTAATCAAATGACACTTGATTTGTCTGTTTGTGATGTCATTGTCGTTAAACAAACGACACTTGATTTGTCTGTTTGTGATGTCATTGTCGTTAAACAAATGACACTTGATTTGTCTGTTTGTGATGTCATTGTCGTTAAACAATGGACACTTGATTTGTCTGTTTGTGATGTCATTGTCGTTAAACAATGGACACTTGATTTGTCTGTTTGTGATGTCATTGTCGTTAAACAAATGACACTTGATTTGTCTGTTTGTGATGTCATTGTCGTTAAGCAAATGACACTTGATTTGTCTGTTTGTGATGTCATTGTCGTTAAACAAATGACACTTGATTTGTCTGTTTGTGATGTCATTGTCGTTAAACAAACGACACTTGATTTGTCTGTTTGTGATGTCATTGTCGTTAAACAAATGACACTTGATTTGTCTGTTTGTGATGTCATTGTCGTTAAACAATGGACACTTGATTTGTCTGTTTGTGATGTCATTGTCGTTAAACAAATGACACTTGATTTGTCTGTTTGTGATGTCATTGTCGTTAAACAAATGACACTTGATTTGTCTGTTTGTGATGTCATTGTCGTTAAACAAATGACACTTGATTTGTCTGTTTGTGATGTCATTGTCGTTAAACAATGGACACTTGATTTGTCTGTTTGTGATGTCATTGTCGTTAAACAATGGACACTTGATTTGTCTGTTTGTGATGTCATTGTCGTTATGCAAATGACACTTGATTTGTCTGTTTGTGATGTCATTGTCGTTAAGCAAATGACACTTGATTTGTCTGTTTGTGATGTCATTGTCGTTAAACAAATGACACTTGATTTGTCTGTTTGTGATGTCATTGTCGTTAAACAATTGACACTTGATTTGTCTGTTTGTGATGTCATTGTCGTTAAACAAAGGACACTTGATTTGTCTGTTTGTGATGTCATTGTCGTTAAACAATTGACACTTGATTTGTCTGTTTGTGATGTCATTGTCGTTAAACAATGGACACTTGATTTGTCTGTTTGTGATGTCATTGTCGTTAAACAAATGACACTTGATTTGTCTGTTTGTGATGTCATTGTCGTTAAACAATGGACACTTGATTTGTCTGTTTGTGATGTCATTGTCGTTAAACAATGGACACTTAATTTGTCTGTTTGTGATGTCATTGTCGTTATGCAAATGACACTTGATTTGTCTGTTTGTGATTTTATTGTCGTTAAACAAATAACACTTGATTTGTCTGTTTGTGATGTCATTGTCGTTAAACAAATGACACTTGATTTGTCTGTTTGTGATGTCATTGTCGTTAAAAAAATGACACTTGATTTGTCTGTTTGTGATGTCATTGTCATTAAACAAATGACACTTGATTTGTGTGTTTGTGATGTCATTGTCATTAAACAAATGACACTTGATTTGTCTGTTTGTAATGTCATTGTCGTTAAACAAATGACACTTGATTTGTCTGTTTGTGATGTCATTGTCGTTAAACAAATGACACTTGATTTGTCTGTTTGTGATGTTATTGTCGTTAAACAAATGACACTTGATTTATCTGTTTGTGATGTCATTGTCGTTATCAAATGACACTAGATTTGTCTGTTTGTGATGTCATTATCGTTAAACAAATGACACTTGGTTTGTCTGTTTGTGATGTCATTGTCGTTAAACAAATGACACATGATTTGTCTGTTTGTGATGTCATTGTCGTTATACAAATGACACTTGATTTGTCTGTTTGTGATGTCATTGTCGTTAAACAAATGACACTTGTTTTGTCTGTTTGTGATGTCATTGCCGTTAAACAAATGACACTTGATTTGTCTGTTTGTGATTTTATTGTCGTTAAACAAATGACACTTGATTTGTCTGTTTGTGATGTCATTGTCGTTAAGCAAATGACACTTGATTTGTCTGTTTGTGATGTCATTGTCGTTAAGCAAATGACACTTGATTTGTCTGTTTGTGATGTTATTGTCGTTAAACAATGGACACTTGATTTGTCTGTTTGTGATGTCATTGTCGTTATCAAATGACACTAGATTTGTCTGTTTGTGATGTCATTGTCGTTAAACAAATGACACTTGATTTGTCTGTTTGTGATGTCATTGTCGTTAAACAATGGACACTTGATTTGTCTGTTTGTGATGTCATTGTCGTTAAACAAATGACACTTGATTTGTCTGTTTGTGATGTCATTGTCGTTAAACAAATGACACTTGATTTGTCTGTTTGTGATGTCATTGTCGTTAAACAATGGACACTTGATTTGTCTGTTTGTGATGTCATTGTCGTTAAACAATGGACACTTGATTTGTCTGTTTGTGATGTCATTGTCGTTAAACAATGGACACTTGATTTGTCTGTTTGTGATGTCATTGTCGTTAAACAATGGACACTTTATTTGTCTGTTTGTGATGTCATTGTCGTTATGCAAATGACACTTGATTTGTCTGTTTGTGATGTCATTGTCGTTAAGCAAATGCCACATGATTTGTATGTTAGTGATGTCATTGTCGTTAAGCAAATGACACTTTATTTGTCTGTTTGTGATGTCATTGTCGTTAAGCAAATGACACTTGATTTGTCTGTTTGTGATGTCATTGTCGTTAAGCAAATGACACTTGATTTGTCTGTTTGTGATGTCATTGTCGTTAAACAAATGACACTTGATTTGTCTGTTTGTGATGTCATTGTCGTTAAACAATGGACACTTGATTTGTCTGTTTGTGATGTCATTGTCGTTAAACAAATGACACTTGATTTGTCTGTTTGTGATGTCATTGTCGTTAAGCAAATGACACTTGATTTGTCTGTTTGTGATGTCATTGTCGTTAAGCAAATGACACTTTATTTGTCTGTTTGTGATGTCATTGTCGTTAAGCAAATGACACTTGATTTGTCTGTTTGTGATGTCATTGTCGTTAAGCAAATGACACTTGATTTGTCTGTTTGTGATGTCATTGTCGTTAAACAAATGACACTTGATTTGTCTGTTTGTGATGTCATTGTCGTTAAACAATGGACACTTGATTTGTCTGTTTGTGATGTCATTGTCGTTAAACAAATGACACTTGATTTGTCTGTTTGTGATGTCATTGTCGTTAAACAAATGACACTTGATTTGTCTGTTTGTGATGTCATTGTCGTTAAACAAACGACACTTGATTTGTCTGTTTGTGATGTCATTGTCGTTAAACAAATGACACTTGATTTGTCTGTTTGTGATGTCATTGTCGTTAAACAAATGACACTTGATTTGTCTGTTTGTGATGTCATTGTCGTTAAACAAATGACACTTGATTTGTCTGTTTGTGATGTTATTGTCGTTAAACAATGGACACTTGATTTGTCTGTTTGTGATGTCATTGTCGTTATCAAATGACACTAGATTTGTCTGTTTGTGATGTCATTGTCGTTAAACAAATGACACTTGATTTGTCTGTTTGTGATGTCATTGTCGTTAAACAAATGACACTTGATTTGTCTGTTTGTGATGTCATTGTCGTTAAACAAATGACACTTGATTTGTCTGTTTGTGATGTCATTGTCGTTAAACAAATGACACTTGATTTGTCTGTTTGTGATGTCATTGTCGTTAAACAAATGACACTTGATTTGTCTGTTTGTGATGTCATTGTCGTTAAACAATGGACACTTGATTTGTCTGTTTGTGATGTCATTGTCGTTAAACAATGGACACTTGATTTGTCTGTTTGTGATGTCATTGTCGTTAAACAATGGACACTTGATTTGTCTGTTTGTGATGTCATTGTCGTTAAACAATGGACACTTGATTTGTCTGTTTGTGATGTCATTGTCGTTATGCAAATGACACTTGATTTGTCTGTTTGTGATGTCATTGTCGTTAAGCAAATGACACTTGATTTGTCTGTTTGTGATGTCATTGTCGTTAAGCAAACGACACTTGATTTGTCTTTTTGTGATGTCATTGTCGTTAAACAAACGACACTTGATTTGTCTTTTTGTGATGTCATTGTCGTTAAACAAACGACACTTGATTTGTCTGTTTGTGATGTCATTGTCGTTAAACAATGGACACTTGATTTGTCTGTTTGTGATGTCATTGTCGTTAAACAAATGACACTTGATTTGTCTGTTTGTGATGTCATTGTCGTTAAACAAATGACACTTGATTTGTCTGTTTGTGATGTCATTGTCGTTAAACAAATGACACTTGATTTGTCTGTTTGTGATGTCATTGTCGTTAAACAAATGACACTTGATTTGTCTGTTTGTGATGTCATTGTCGTTAAACAATGGACACTTGATTTGTCTGTTTGTGATGTCATTGTCGTTAAACAAATGACACTTGATTTGTCTGTTTGTGATGTCATTGTCGTTAAACAAATGACACTTGATTTGTCTGTTTGTGATGTCATTGTCGTTAAACAAACGACACTTGATTTGTCTGTTTGTGATGTCATTGTCGTTAATCAAATGACACTTGATTTGTCTGTTTGTGATGTCATTGTCGTTAAACAAACGACACTTGATTTGTCTGTTTGTGATGTCATTGTCGTTAATCAAATGACACTTGATTTGTCTGTTTGTGATGTCATTGTCGTTAAACAATGGACACTTGATTTGTCTGTTTGTGATGTCATTGTCGTTAAACAAAGGACACTTGATTTGTCTGTTTGTGATGTCATTGTCGTTAAGCAAATGACACTTGATTTGTCTGTTTGTGATGTCATTGTCGTTAAGCAAATGACACTTGATTTGTCTGTTTGTGATGTCATTGTCGTTAAACAAATGACACTTGATTTGTCTGTTTGTGATGTCATTGTCGTTAAACAATGGACACTTGATTTGTCTGTTTGTGATGTCATTGTCGTTAAACAATGGACACTTGATTTGTCTGTTTGTGATGTCATTGTCGTTAAACAATTGACACTTGATTTGTCTGTTTGTGATGTCATTGTCGTTAAACAATGGACACTTGATTTGTCTGTTTGTGATGTCATTGTCGTTAAACAAATGACACTTGATTTGTCTGTTTGTGATGTCATTGTCGTTAAACAAATGACACTTGATTTGTCTGTTTGTGATGTCATTGTCGTTAAACAATTGACACTTGATTTGTCTGTTTGTGATGTCATTGTCGTTAAGCAAATGACACTTGATTTGTCTGTTTGTGATGTCATTGTCGTTAAACAAATGACACTTGATTTGTCTGTTTGTGATGTCATTGTCGTTAAACAAATGACACTTGATTTGTCTGTTTGTGATGTCATTGTCGTTAAACAAATGACACTTGATTTGTCTGTTTGTGATGTCATTGTCGTTAAACAAATGACACTTGATTTGTCTGTTTGTGATGTCATTGTCGTTAAACAAATGACACTTGATTTGTCTGTTTGTGATGTCATTGTCGTTAAACAAATGACACTTGATTTGTCTGTTTGTGATGTCATTGTCGTTAAACAAATGACACTTGATTTGTCTGTTTGTGATGTCATTGTCGTTAAACAATGGACACTTGATTTGTCTGTTTGTGATGTCATTGTCGTTAAACAATGGACACTTGATTTGTCTGTTTGTGATGTCATTGTCGTTAAACAATGGACACTTGATTTGTCTGTTTGTGATGTCATTGTCGTTAAACAATGGACACTTGATTTGTCTGTTTGTGATGTCATTGTCGTTAAGCAAATGACACTTGATTTGTCTGTTTGTGATGTCATTGTCGTTAAGCAAATGACACTTGATTTGTCTGTTTGTGATGTCATTGTCGTTAAGCAAATGACACTTGATTTGTCTGTTTGTGATGTCATTGTCGTTAAGCAAATGACACTTGATTTGTCTGTTTGTGATGTCATTGTCGTTAAGCAAATGACACTTGATTTGTCTGTTTGTGATGTCATTGTCGTTAAACAAATGACACTTGATTTGTCTGTTTGTGATGTCATTGTCGTTAAACAATGGACACTTGATTTGTCTGTTTGTGATGTCATTGTCGTTAAACAAATGACACTTGATTTGTCTGTTTGTGATGTCATTGTCGTTAAGCAAATGACACTTGATTTGTCTGTTTGTGATGTCATTGTCGTTAAGCAAATGACACTTGATTTGTCTGTTTGTGATGTCATTGTCGTTAAGCAAATGACACTTGATTTGTCTGTTTGTGATGTCATTGTCGTTAAACAAATGACACTTGATTTGTCTGTTTGTGATGTCATTGTCGTTAAACAAATGACACTTGATTTGTCTGTTTGTGATGTCATTGTCGTTAAACAATGGACACTTGATTTGTCTGTTTGTGATGTCATTGTCGTTAAACAAATGACACTTGATTTCTCTGTTTGTGATGTCATTGTCGTTAAACAAATGACACTTGATTTGTCTTTTTGTGGTGTCATTGTCGTTAAACAAACGACACTTGATTTGTCTGTTTGTGATGTCATTGTCGTTATCAAATGACACTTGATTTGTCTTTTTGTGGTGTCATTGTCGTTAAACAAACGACACTTGATTTGTCTGTTTGTGATGTCATTGTCGTTAAACAAATGACACTTGATTTGTCTGTTTGTGATGTTATTGTCGTTAAACAATGGACACTTGATTTGTCTGTTTGTGATGTCATTGTCGTTACCAAATGACACTAGATTTGTCTGTTTGTGATGTCATTGTCGTTAAACAAATGACACTTGATTTGTCTGTTTGTGATGTCATTGTCGTTATCAAATGACACTAGATTTGTCTGTTTGTGATGTCATTGTCGTTAAACAAATGACACTTGATTTGTCTGTTTGTGATGTCATTGTCGTTAAACAAATGACACTTGATTTGTCTGTTTGTGATGTCATTGTCGTTAAACAAATGACACTTGATTTGTCTGTTTGTGATGTCATTGTCGTTAAACAATGGACACTTGATTTGTCTGTTTGTGTTGTCATTGTCGTTAAACAATGGACACTTGATTTGTCTGTTTGTGATGTCATTGTCGTTAAACAATGGACACTTGATTTGTCTGTTTGTGATGTCATTGTCGTTAAACAATGGACACTTGATTTGTCTGTTTGTGATGTCATTGTCGTTATGCAAATGACACTTGATTTGTCTGTTTGTGATGTCATTGTCGTTAAGCAAATGACACTTGATTTGTCTGTTTGTGATGTCATTGTCGTTAAGCAAACGACACTTGATTTGTCTTTTTGTGATGTCATTGTCGTTAAACAAACGGCACTTGATTTGTCTGTTTGTGATGTCATTGTCGTTAAACAAATGACACTTGATTTGTCTGTTTGTGATGTCATTGTCGTTAAACAATGGACACTTGATTTGTCTGTTTGTGATGTCATTGTCGTTAAACAAATGACACTTGATTTGTCTGTTTGTGATGTCATTGTCGCTAAACAAATAACACTTGATTTGTCTGTTTGTGATGTCATTGTCGTTAAACAAATGACACTTGATTTGTCTGTTTGTGATGTCATTGTCGTTAAACAATGGACACTTGATTTGTCTGTTTGTGATGTCATTGTCGTTAAACAAATGACACTTGATTTCTCTGTTTGTGATGTCATTGTCGTTAAACAAATGACACTTGATTTGTCTTTTTGTGGTGTCATTGTCGTTAAACAAACGACACTTGATTTGTCTGTTTGTGATGTCATTTTCGTTATCAAATGACACTTGATTTGTCTTTTTGTGGTGTCATTTTCGTTAAACAAACGACACTTGATTTGTCTGTTTGTGATGTCATTGTCGTTATCAAATGACACTAGATTTGTCTGTTTGTGATGTCATTGTCGTTAAACAATGGACACTTGATTTGTCTGTTTGTGATGTCATTGTCGTTAAACAATGGACACTTGATTTGTCTGTTTGTGATGTCATTGTCGTTATGCAAATGACACTTGATTTGTCTGTTTGTGATGTCATTGTCGTTAAACAAATGACACTTGATTTGTCTGTTTGTGATGTCATTGTCGTTAAACAAATGACACTTGATTTGTCTGTTTGTGATGTCATTGTCGTTAAACAATGGACACTTGATTTGTCTGTTTGTGATGTCATTGTCGTTAAACAATGGACACTTGATTTGTCTGTTTGTGATGTCATTGTCGTTAAACAATGGACACTTGATTTGTCTGTTTGTGATGTCATTGTCGTTAAACAATGGACACTTGATTTGTCTGTTTGTGATGTCATTGTCGTTATGCAAATGACACTTGATTTGTCTGTTTGTGATGTCATTGTCGTTAAGCAAATGACACTTGATTTGTCTGTTTGTGATGTCTTTGTCGTTAAGCAAATGCCACATGATTTGTCTGTTAGTGATGTCATTGTCGTTAAGCAAATGACACTTGATTTGTCTGTTTGTGATGTCATTGTCGTCAAGCAAATGACACTTGATTTGTCTGTTTGTGATGTCATTGTCGTTAAACAAATGACACTTGATTTGTCTGTTTGTGATGTCATTGTCGTTAAACAATGGACACTTGATTTGTCTGTTTGTGATGTCATTGTCGTTATGCAAATGACACTTGATTTGTCTGTTTGTGATGTCATTGTCGTTAAACAAATGACACTTGATTTGTCTGTTTGTGATGTCATTGTCGTTAAGCAAATGACACTTGATTTGTCTGTTTGTGATGTCATTGTCGTTAAGCAAATGACACTTGATTTGTCTGTTTGTGATGTCATTGTCGTTAAGCAAATGACACTTGATTTGTCTGTTTGTGATGTCATTGTCGTTAAACAAATGACACTTGATTTGTCTGTTTGTGATGTCATTGTCGTTAAGCAAATGACACTTGATTTGTCTGTTTGTGATGTCATTGTCGTTAAACAAACGACACTTGATTTGTCTGTTTGTGATGTCATTGTCGTTAAACAAACGACACTTGATTTGTCTTTTTGTGATGTCATTGTCGTTAAACAAACGACACTTGATTTGTCTGTTTGTGATGTCATTGTCGTTAAACAATGGACACTTGATTTGTCTGTTTGTGATGTCATTGTCGTTAAACAATGGACACTTGATTTGTCTGTTTGTGATGTCATTGTCGTTAAACAAATGACACTTGATTTGTCTGTTTGTGATGTCATTGTCGTTAAACAAATGACACTTGATTTGTCTGTTTGTGATGTCATTGTCGTTAAACAAATGACACTTGATTTGTCTGTTTGTGATGTCATTGTCGTTAAACAAATGACACTTGATTTGTCTGTTTGTGATGTCATTGTCGTTAAACAAATGACACTTGATTTGTCTGTTTGTGATGTCATTGTCGTTAAGCAAATGACACTTGATTTGTCTGTTTGTGACTTTATTTTCGTTAAACAAATGACACTTGATTTGTCTGTTTGTGATATCATTGTTATTAAACAATGGACACTTGATTTGTCTGTTTGTGATGTCATTGTCGTTAAACAAATGACACTTGATTTGTCTGTTTGTGATTTTATTGTCGTTAAACAAATGACACTTGATTTGTCTGTTTGTGATGTCATTGTCGTTAAACAAATGACACTTGATTTGTCTGTGATGTCATTGTCGTTAAATAAATTCATCGCTTACACTGCTACAGTCATACCGTGACAGTGTCCTTATATCAATAATGTAGCCGTTTCTTCTATCAGTCTTTCTATACAGGCATCTATAATGTGATATATATGTATATATATATATATATACATATATATATATACGAGAAATGCATTAACGATTGGCCATACTATGTTGTTATTCTCAAGGACACATTAATTTACCATAAAAAACACATAATAAATACATTATCAGAACTGACCATTTGGACAAACTCTGCAGCATTCCCCAGGTACAGCAATACTGTCCGAGCACTGTTTTTCAAAACAGTCTCCGTGTATACATACCCAGCCTAACTGACCTTCCATGTTTGTCTGACATTCACAGACGTCACACACCGTCTCCTCTGGTCTTGTCTCAGGCTGTTGACATAAGTACCGAGAGTGTCAATAAGTTAAATAATACATACTCGTTATTTTATAAGAAATAACAAACATATAACATACAGGGCATTGGTCGGATGTTGGGGACAATAATTCTAGCGAGTTTGTAGATAGCTCGGTTGTCTGTGTCTGTATCTCTGTTGTCTGTAGCTCTGGCATCTGTGTCTGTATCTCTGTTGTCTGTAGCTCTGGTATCTGTGTCTGTATCTCTGCTGCCTGTAGCTCTGGTATCTGTGTCGGTATCTCTGCTGTCTGTAGCTCTGGTATCTGTGTCTGTATCTCAGTTGTCTGTAGCTCTGGTCTATGTGTCTGCATCTCAGTTGTCCGTAGCTCTGGTATCTGTGTCTGTATCTCTGTTGTCTGTAGCTCTGGTATCTGTGTCTGTATCTCTGTTGTATGTAGCTCTGTTGTCTGTAGCTCTGGTATACGTGTCTGCAACTCTGCTATCTGTAGCTCTGGTATCTGCGTCTGTATCTCTGTTGTCTGTAGCTCTGGTATCTGTGTCTGTATCTCTGTTGTCTGTAGCTCTGGTATCTGTGTCTGTATCTCTGTTGTCTGTAGCTCTGGCATCTGTGTCTGTATCTCTGTTGTCTGTAGCTCTGGCATCTGTGTCTGTATCTCTGTTGTCTGTAGCTCTGGTATCTGTGTCTGTATCTCTGTTGTCTGTAGCTCTGGTATCCGTGTCTGCAACTCTGCTGTTTGTAGCTCTGGTATCTGCGTCTGTATTTCAGTTGTCTGTTGCTCTGGTATCCGTGTCTTTATCTCAGTTGTCTGTAGCTCTGGTATCTGTGTCGGTAGATAAGGCGCCTGCATCAGTAATTCTGGCATCTGTGACAGTAGCTTTATGGTTTGTGACTCCGATATTTGTGACAGTGAATCGGTTGTTTGTGACTCTGATATCTGTGACAGTGAATCGGTTGTTTGTGACTCTGATATCTGTGACAGTGAATCGGTTGTTTGTGACTCTGATATCTGTGACAGTGAATCGGTTGATTGTGACTCTGATATCTGTGACAGTGACTCTGTTGTCTGTGGGTGTAGCAACACTATTGTTCGTTGCTGAGATGTATTATTTGGTCGTTGAGCTATGAAATTTATTTCTCCATAGGTTACACCAACGATTGGTACAGCAACGGTGATCTGAGAGAAACATGATACCAAGGTGAACATTCTTATCAATTGATACATCCGTAAGCTCTGTATGCCACAGCAATTACCGAAATATTTATCAGGTGTACAGCTTGATAGATGAGTCATTCGGTATTAAACACTTCAGTTTAAATAGACAATCGAACTGTCCAGGCACACAAGTGTCCAGGTAAACATTAACTCAGTTGCGAGAAACTGATGTTGACTTGTATTTGATTAATAACAGGATGAAACAGAATGGGAGAAAAACTGAGAGAAAAAACAAGTGCATGAGACACAATGCAATTAGAGCATAATTAAATGTTCAGATAACATGCAATTAATTTTTCTAGAGTCATATGATTGATTTTTACTCATGGAATGCTAATTAACGTTTTTCAATTAGACAGAGAGCTGCCAGAATTAGACCAAAGGTTTAGTTTAGATTGGAGGCGATAAAGAGAGACATATAGATGTGGACAGGTAAAGGCATATATATATATATATATATATACATGTATGTATGTCTATACAGCTAGAGAGAGATAGATAGAAAGAGAGAGAGATATAGACAAATACACAAGTATGACAAACAGAAAATAGAAATATACTCTGAGGAATTAAAGATAGAAGTTTTATACAAAGAGATATTTTATCAAGTGATTTTTTTATGCCTAAGTAATGAGAAATAATGAAAATTGAGTTGTTAAATTTCAGGTGGATAGAGATAGATAATTACACTCTAATTACACAAATATTTGACATAGATAGATAATTACACTTTAATTACACATATGTTTATTTAGTGAAAGCGAATATAAAGAAAGCAGCAATAGAATACTTTTGTTACATTTAAAATTTTCCTTTATTTCTTTATTTAACCAATCAATTAATGGTACAATTCATACATTATTTATAAACAATGTTTATTAGCTGTTTTTCTAAGTATGGGTTTGTGTGCGTGTGTGAGAGAGAGTGTATGGGTGTGTTAGAATTCTTAGTTTTATCAGATTGTAGCATCACTGCCATATATAGAGTCGCTGTGTTTAGACAACTATGATTTTTTTGGATTTCCTTTATTCGCCGCTTTTGTGTCTTTAGCGTTTTCGGGTGGTCCTCTTTTAGGCTCAGGTGTCTCAGCAGTGGTCTTAGTTTTCCTTGTTCTAGTTGTAGTTGATTTTGTTGTTGTAATTGTAGCCACGGGTGGTGGTGGAGGTGTCGTCGTGGTTGTTGTGGTTGTCGTGGTTGTAGTCTCAGGCGGTGGGGGAGGTATTGTCGTGGTTGTAGTGGTTGTTGTAGTCTCAGGTGGTGGAGGTGATAACACTGAGCAGACAGCTTTGGGAAGGTTCCAATAGCCATCACGTTCACAGTGACACTCCCGTCCGTCGGGCAACACCCTGGTCTCATGGAATGGAATCAACTGGTTGTCCACCATACAGTTGGGTCCTATGGCAATAAAAAAAGATATGATACTGTTCAATAAACGCATAAACCGATGAGTATGGAATACTTAACTGATTCTATACTTTTGAAGTTTTGGTAATTTTCTATTAAACTAAAAACTAAACTATTAAAAAATTTTCTATTAAACTACACACTTAACTATCACTTAAACTAAACACTAAACTATCACAAATTTCTATTAAATTAAACACTTAACTATCACTTAAACCAAACAATAAACTATCACAATTTTTTATTAAACTAAACACTAAACTATCACTTAAACCAAACACTAAACTATCACAATTTTCTATCAAACTAAACACTAAACTATCACTTAAACTAAACACTAAACTATCACTTAAACTAAACACTAAACTATCACTTAAACTAAACACTAAACTATCACTTAAACTAAACACTAAACTATCACTTAAACTAAACACTAAACTATCACTTAAACTAAACACTAAACTATCACTTAAACTAAACACTAAACTATCACTTAAACTAAACACTAAACTATCACAATTTTTCCGGCGAAAAAAACAACAACATAAATAACAAACTTTGACATCATATTCCTAGTGAAAAATATTTTAAAACGGAGGCCAGATGCAACCTGTAGAGCTGCATGTGTCTCTTCGCTGTGTTTGTTTAAAAATTAAATACCTTAATTATTTTTATTTAGAGACTTTTTTTTGGCTAAATTGTACTAAATTAACTATGGTGTAGTAATTTGAAATATATATATAACAGGAACAGGTCACTCAATGATTCCATTTGTAGTCAACTCCAATCAATAACATATTACTTTATGGCAGAGATCTTAGAAAGGCTGGGGTATTGGTCAAATTCTGGTCTGACTCCTGTGTCGGGTATTCTGTCAGTCACCGACACCTCGAGACATAGTTTTAAGCTTTAACAGGATTTGTCTGTTTGTGATGTCATTGTCGTTAAACAAACGACACTTGATTTGTCTGTTTGTGATGTCATTGTCGTTAAACAAATGACACTTGATTTGTCTGTTTGTGATGTCATTGTCGTTAAACAAACGACACTTGATTTGTCTGTTTGTGATGTCATTGTCGTTAAACAAATGACACTTGATTTGTCTGTTTGTGATGTCATTGTCGTTAAACAAATGACACTTGATTTGTCTGTTTGTGATGTCATTGTCGTTAAACAAATGACACTTGATTTGTCTGTTTGTGATGTCATTGTCGTTAAACAATGGACACTTGATTTGTCTGTTTGTGATGTCATTGTCGTTAAACAAATGACACTTGATTTGTCTGTTTGTGATGTCATTGTCGTTAAACAAATGACACTTGATTTGTCTGTTTGTGATGTCATTGTCGTTAAACAAATGACACTTGATTTGTCTGTTTGTGATGTCATTGTCGTTAAACAATGGACACTTGATTTGTCTGTTTGTGATGTCATTGTCGTTAAACAATGGACACTTGATTTGTCTGTTTGTGATGTCATTGTCGTTAAACAATGGACACTTGATTTGTCTGTTTGTGATGTCATTGTCGTTAAGCAAATGCCACATGATTTGTATGTTAGTGATGTCATTGTCGTTAAGCAAATGACACTTGATTTGTCTGTTTGTGATGTCATTGTCGTTAAGCAAATGACACTTGATTTGTCTGTTTGTGATGTCATTGTCGTTAAGCAAATGACACTTGATTTGTCTGTTTGTGATGTCATTGTCGTTAATCAAATGACACTTGATTTGTCTGTTTGTGATGTCATTGTCGTTAAACAAATGACACTTGATTTGTCTGTTTGTGATGTCATTGTCGTTAAACAAATGACACTTGATTTGTCTGTTTGTGATGTCATTGTCGTTAAACAAATGACACTTGATTTGTCTGTTTGTGATGTTATTGTCGTTAAACAAATGACACTTGATTTGTCTGTTTGTGATGTCATTGCCGTTAAACAAATGACACTTGATTTGTCTGTTTGTGATGTTATTGTCGTTAAACAAATGACACTTGATTTGTCTGTTTGTGATGTCATTGTCGTTATCAAATGACACTAGATTTGTCTGTTTGTGATGTCATTGTCGTTAAACAAATGACACTTGATTTGTCTGTTTGTGATGTCATTGTCGTTAAACAAATGACACTTGATTTGTCTGTTTGTGATGTCATTGTCGTTAAACAAATGACACTTGATTTGTCTGTTTGTGATGTTATTGTCGTTAAACAAATGACACTTGATTTGTCTGTTTGTGATGTCATTGTCGTTAAGCAAATGACACTTGATTTGTCTGTTTGTGATGTCATTGTCGTTAAGCAAATGACACTTGATTTGTCTGTTTGTGATGTCATTGTCGTTAAACAAATGACACTTGATTTGTCTGTTTGTGATGTCATTGTCGTTAAACAAATGACACTTGATTTGTCTGTTTGTGATGTCATTGTCGTTAAACAATGGACACTTGATTTGTCTGTTTGTGATGTCATTGTCGTTAAACAAATGACACTTGATTTGTCTGTTTGTGATGTCATTGTCGTTAAACAAACGACACTTGATTTGTCTGTTTGTGATGTCATTGTCGTTAAACAAATGACACTTGATTTGTCTGTTTGTGATGTCATTGTCGTTAAACAAATGACACTTGATTTGTCTGTTTGTGATGTCATTGTCGCTAAACAAATAACACTTGATTTGTCTGTTTGTGATCTCATTGTCGTTAAACAAATGACACTTGATTTGTCTGTTTGTGATATCATTGTTATTAAACAATGGACACTTGATTTGTCTGTTTGTGATGTCATTGTCGTTAAACAAATGACACTTGATTTGTCTGTTTGTGATTTTATTGTCGTTAAACAAATGACACTTGATTTGTCTGTTTGTGATGTCATTGTCGTTAAACAAATGACACTTGATTTGTCTGTGATGTCATTGTCGTTAAATAAATTCATCGCTTACACTGCTACAGTCATACCGTGACAGTGTCCTTATATCAATAATGTAGCCGTTTCTTCTATCAGTCTTTCTATACAGGCATCTATAATGTGATATATATGTATATATATATATATATATATATATATATACATATATATATACGAGAAATGCATTAACGATTGGCCATACTATGTTGTTATTCTCAAGGACACATTAATTTACCATAAAAAACACATAATAAATACATTATCAGAACTGACCATTTGGACAAACTCTGCAGCATTCCCCAGGTACAGCAATACTGTCCGAGCACTGTTTTTCAAAACAGTCTCCGTGTATACATACCCAGCCTAACTGACCTTCCATGTTTGTCTGACATTCACAGACGTCACACACCGTCTCCTCTGGTCTTGTCTCAGGCTGTTGACATAAGTACCGAGAGTGTCAATAAGTTAAATAATACATACTCGTTATTTTATAAGAAATAACAAACACATAACATACAGGGCATTGGTCGGATGTTGGGGACAATAATTCTAGCGAGTTTGTAGATAGCTCGGTTGTCTGTGTCTGTATCTCTGTTGTCTGTAGCTCTGGCATCTGTGTCTGTATCTCTGTTGTCTGTAGCTCTGGTATCTGTGTCTGTATCTCTGCTGCCTGTAGCTCTGGTATCTGTGTCGGTATCTCTGCTGTCTGTAGCTCTGGTATCTGTGTCTGTATCTCAGTTGTCTGTAGCTCTGGTCTATGTGTCTGCATCTCAGTTGTCCGTAGCTCTGGTATCTGTGTCTGTATCTCTGTTGTCTGTAGCTCTGGTATCTGTGTCTGTATCTCTGTTGTATGTAGCTCTGTTGTCTGTAGCTCTGGTATCCGTGTCTGCAACTCTGCTATCTGTAGCTCTGGTATCTGCGTCTGTATCTCTGTTGTCTGTAGCTCTGGTATCTGTGTCTGTATCTCTGTTGTCTGTAGCTCTGGTATCTGTGTCTGTATCTCTGTTGTCTGTAGCTCTGGTATCTGTGTCTGTATCTCTGTTGTCTGTAGCTCTGGTATCTGTGTCTGTATCTCTGTTGTCTGTAGCTCTGGCATCTGTGTCTGTATCTCTGTTGTCTGTAGCTCTGGTATCTGTGTCTGTATCTCTGTTGTCTGTAGCTCTGGTATCCGTGTCTGCAACTCTGCTGTTTGTAGCTCTGGTATCTGCGTCTGTATTTCAGTTGTCTGTTGCTCTGGTATCTGTGTCTTTATCTCAGTTGTCTGTAGCTCTGGTATCTGTGTCGGTAGATAAGGCGCCTGCATCAGTAATTCTGGCATCTGTGACAGTAGCTTTATGGTTTGTGACTCCGATATTTGTGACAGTGAATCGGTTGTTTGTGACTCTGATATCTGTGACAGTGAATCGGTTGTTTGTGACTCTGATATCTGTGACAGTGAATCGGTTGTTTGTGACTCTGATATCTGTGACAGTGAATCGGTTGATTGTGACTCTGATATCTGTGACAGTGACTCTGTTGTCTGTGGGTGTAGCAACACTATTGTTCGTTGCTGAGATGTATTATTTGGTCGTTGAGCTATGAAATTTATTTCTCCATAGGTTACACCAACGATTGGTACAGCAACGGTGATCTGAGAGAAACATGATACCAAGGTGAACATTCTTATCAATTGATACATCCGTAAGCTCTGTATGCCACAGCTATTACCGAAATATTTATCAGGTGTACAGCTTGATAGATGAGTCATTCGGTATTAAACACTTCAGTTTAAATAGACAATCGAACTGTCCAGGCACACAAGTGTCCAGGTAAACATTAACTCAGTTGCGAGAAACTGATGTTGACTTGTATTTGATTAATAACAGGATGAAACAGAATGGGAGAAAAACTGAGAGAAAAAACAAGTGCATGAGACACAATGCAATTAGAGCATAATTAAATGTTCAGATAACATGCAATTAATTTTTCTAGAGTCATATGATTGATTTTTACTCATGGAATGCTAATTAACGTTTTTCAATTAGACAGAGAGCTGCCAGAATTAGACCAAAGGTTTAGTTTAGATTGGAGGCGATAAAGAGAGACATATAGATGTGGACAGGTAAAGGCATATATATATATATATATATATATACATGTATGTATGTCTATACAGCTAGAGAGAGATAGATAGAAAGAGAGAGAGATATAGACAAATACACAAGTATGACAAACAGAAAATAGAAATATACTCTGAGGAATTAAAGATAGAAGTTTTATACAAAGAGATATTTTATCAAGTGATTTTTATGCCTAAGTAATGAGAAATAATGAAAATTGAGTTGTTAAATTTCAGGTGGATAGAGATAGATAATTACACTCTAATTACACAAATATTTGACATAGATAGATAATTACACTTTAATTACACATATGTTTATTTAGTGAAAGCGAATATAAAGAAAGCAGCAATAGAATACTTTTGTTACATTTAAAATTTTCCTTTATTTCTTTATTTAACCAATCAATTAATGGTACAATTCATACATTATTTATAAACAATGTTTATTAGCTGTTTTTCTAAGTATGGGTTTGTGTGCGTGTGTGAGAGAGAGTGTATGGGTGTGTTAGAATTCTTAGTTTTATCAGATTGTAGCATCACTGCCATATATAGAGTCGCTGTGTTTAGACAACTATGATTTTTTTGGATTTCCTTTATTCGCCGCTTTTGTGTCTTTAGCGTTTTCGGGTGGTCCTCTTTTAGGCTCAGGTGTCTCAGCAGTGGTCTTAGTTTTCCTTGTTGTAGTTGTAGTTGATTTTGTTGTTGTAATTGTAGCCACGGGTGGTGGTGGAGGTGTCGTCGTGGTTGTTGTGGTTGTCGTGGTTGTAGTCTCAGGCGGTGGGGGAGGTATTGTCGTGGTTGTAGTGGTTGTTGTAGTCTCAGGTGGTGGAGGTGATAACACTGAGCAGACAGCTTTGGGAAGGTTCCAATAGCCATCACGTTCACAGTGACACTCCCGTCCGTCGGGCAACACCCTGGTCTCATGGAATGGAATCAACTGGTTGTCCACCATACAGTTGGGTCCTATGGCAATAAAAAAAGATATGATACTGTTCAATAAACGCATAAACCGATGAGTATGGAATACTTAACTGATTCTATACTTTTGAAGTTTTGGTAATTTTCTATTAAACTAAAAACTAAACTATTAAAAAATTTTCTATTAAACTACACACTTAACTATCACTTAAACTAAACACTAAACTATCACAAATTTCTATTAAATTAAACACTTAACTATCACTTAAACCAAACAATAAACTATCACAATTTTTTATTAAACTAAACACTAAACTATCACTTAAACCAAACACTAAACTATCACAATTTTCTATCAAACTAAACACTAAACTATCACTTAAACTAAACACTAAACTATCACTTAAACTAAACACTAAACTATCACTTAAACTAAACACTAAACTATCACTTAAACTAAACACTAAACTATCACTTAAACTAAACACTAAACTATCACTTAAACTAAACACTAAACTATCACTTAAACTAAACACTAAACTATCACTTAAACTAAACACTAAACTATTACAATTTTTCCGGCGAAAAAACAACAACATAAATAACAAACTTTGACATCATATTCCTAGTGAAAAATATTTTAAAACGGAGGCCAGATGCAACCTGTAGAGCTGCATGTGTCTCTTCGCTGTGTTTGTTTAAAAATTAAATACCTTAATTATTTTTATTTAGAGACTTTTTTTTGGCTAAATTGTACTAAATTAACTATGGTGTAGTAATTTGAAATATATATATAACAGGAACAGGTCACTCAATGATTCCATTTGTAGACAACTCCAATCAATAACATATTACTTTATGGCAGAGATCTTAGAAAGGCTGGGGTATTGGTCAAATTCTGGTCTGACTCCTGTGTCGGGTATTCTGTCAGTCACCGACACCTCGAGACATAGTTTTAAGCTTTAACAGGATTTGTCTGTTTGTGATGTCATTGTCGTTAAACAATGGACACTTGATTTGTCTGTTTGTGATGACATTGTCGTTAAACAAATGACACTTGATTTGTCTGTTTGTGATGTCATTGTCGTTAAACAAACGACACTTGATTTGTCTGTTTGTGATGTCATTGTCGTTAAACAAATGACACTTGATTTGTCTGTTTGTGATGTCATTGTCGCTAAACAAATGACACTTGATTTGTCTGTTTGTGATGTCATTGTCGTTAAACAAATGACACTTGATTTGTCTGTTTGTGATGTCATTGTCGTTAAACAATGGACACTTGATTTGTCTGTTTGTGATGTCATTGTCGTTAAACAAATGACACTTGATTTGTCTGTTTGTGATGTCATTGTCGTTAAACAAATGACACTTGATTTGTCTGTTTGTGATGTCATTGTCGTTAAACAAATGACACTTGATTTGTCTGTTTGTGATGTCATTGTCGTTAAACAATGGACACTTGATTTGTCTGTTTGTGATGTCATTGTCGTTAAACAATGGACACTTGATTTGTCTGTTTGTGATGTCATTGTCGTTAAACAATGGACACTTGATTTGTCTGTTTGTGATGTCATTGTCGTTAAGCAAATGCCACATGATTTGTATGTTAGTGATGTCATTGTCGTTAAGCAAATGACACTTTATTTGTCTGTTTGTGATGTCATTGTCGTTAAGCAAATGACACTTGATTTGTCTGTTTGTGATGTCATTGTCGTTAAGCAAATGACACTTGATTTGTCTGTTTGTGATGTCATTGTCGTTAAACAAATGACACTTGATTTGTCTGTTTGTGATGTCATTGTCGTTAAACAAATGACACTTGATTTGTCTGTTTGTGATGTCATTGTCGTTAAACAATGGACACTTGATTTGTCTGTTTGTGATGTCATTGTCGTTAAACAATGGACACTTGATTTGTCTGTTTGTGATGTCATTGTCGTTAAGCAAATGCCACATGATTTGTATGTTAGTGATGTCATTGTCGTTAAGCAAATGACACTTGATTTGTCTGTTTGTGATGTCATTGTCGTTAAGCAAATGACACTTGATTTGTCTGTTTGTGATGTCATTGTCGTTAAGCAAATGACACTTGATTTGTCTGTTTGTGATGTCATTGTCGTTAAGCAAATGACACTTGATTTGTCTGTTTGTGATGTCATTGTCGTTAAACAAATGACACTTGATTTGTCTGTTTGTGATGTCATTGTCGTTAAACAAATGACACTTGATTTGTCTGTTTGTGATGTCATTGTCGTTAAACAAATGACACTTGATTTGTCTGTTTGTGATGTCATTGTCGTTAAACAATGGACACTTGATTTGTCTGTTTGTGATGTCATTGTCGTTAAACAAATGACACTTGATTTGTCTGTTTGTGATGTCATTGTCGTTAAACAAATGACACTTGATTTGTCTGTTTGTGATGTCATTGTCGTTAAACAAATGACACTTGATTTGTCTGTTTGTGATGTCATTGTCGTTAAACAAATGACACTTGATTTGTCTGTTTGTGATGTCATTGTCGCTAAACAAATGATACTAGATTTGTCTGTTTGTGATGTCATTGTCGTTAAACAAATGACACTTGATTTGTCTGTTTGTGATGTCATTGTCGTTAAACAATGGACACTTGATTTGTCTGTTTGTGATGTCATTGTCGTTAAACAAATGACACTTGATTTGTCTGTTTGTGATTTTATTGTCGTTAAACAAATTACACTTGATTTGTCTGTTTGTGATGTCATTGTCGTTAAACAAATGACACTTGATTTGTCTGTGATGTCATTGTCGTTAAATAAATTCATCGCTTACACTGCTACAGTCATACCGTGACGGTGTCCTTATATCAATAATGTAGCCGTTTCTTCTATCAGTCTTTCTATACAGGCATCTATAATGTGATATATATATATATATATATATATATATATATATATATACATATATATATATACGAGAAATGCATTAACGATTGGCCATACTATGTTGTTATTCTCAAGGACACATTAATTTACCATAAAAAACACATAATAAATACATTATCAGAACTGACCATTTGGACAAACTCTGCAGCATTCCCCAGGTACAGCAATACTGTCCGAGCACTGTTTTTTCAAAACAGTCTCCGTGTATACATACCCAGCCTAACTGACCTTCCATGTTTGTCTGACATTCACAGACGTCACACACCGTCTCCTCTGGTCTTGTCTCAGGCTGTTGACATAAGTACCGAGAGTGTCAATAAGTTAAATAATACATACTCGTTATTTTATAAGAAATAACAAACACATAACATACAGGGCATTGGTCGGATGTTGGGGACAATAATTCTAGCGAGTTTGTAGATAGCTCGGTTGTCTGTGTCTGTATCTCTGTTGTCTGTAGCTCTGGCATCTGTGTCTGTATCTCTGTTGTCTGTAGCTCTGGTATCTGTGTCTGTATCTCTGCTGCCTGTAGCTCTGGTATCTGTGTCGGTATCTCTGCTGTCTGTAGCTCTGGTATCTGTGTCTGTATCTCAGTTGTCTGTAGCTCTGGTCTATGTGTCTGCATCTCAGTTGTCCGTAGCTCTGGTATCTGTGTCTGTATCTCTGTTGTCTGTAGCTCTGGTATCTGTGTCTGTATCTCTGTGTATGTAGCTCTGTTGTCTGTAGCTCTGGTATCCGTGTCTGCAACTCTGCTATCTGTAGCTCTGGTATCTGCGTCTGTATCTCTGTTGTCTGTAGCTCTGGTATCTGTGTCTATATCTCTGTTGTCTGTAGCTCTGGTATCTGTGTCTGTATCTCTGTTGTCTGTAGCTCTGGCATCTGTGTCTGTATCTCTGTTGTCTGTAGCTCTGGTATCTGTGTCTGTATCTCTGTTGTCTGTAGCTCTGGCATCTGTGTCTGTATCTCTGTTGTCTGTAGCTCTGGTATCTGTGTCTGTATCTCTGTTGTCTGTAGCTCTGGTATCCGTGTCTGCAACTCTGCTGTTTGTAGCTCTGGTATCTGCGTCTGTATTTCAGTTGTCTGTTGCTCTGGTATCTGTGTCTTTATCTCAGTTGTCTGTAGCTCTGGTATCTGTGTCGGTAGATAAGGCGCCTGCATCAGTAATTCTGGCATCTGTGACAGTAGCTTTATGGTTTGTGACTCCGATATTTGTGACAGTGAATCGGTTGTTTGTGACTCTGATATCTGTGACAGTGAATCGGTTGTTTGTGACTCTGATATCTGTGACAGTGAATCGGTTGTTTGTGACTCTGATATCTGTGACAGTGAATCGGTTGATTGTGACTCTGATATCTGTGACAGTGACTCTGTTGTCTGTGGGTGTAGCAACACTATTGTTCGTTGCTGAGATGTATTATTTGGTCGTTGAGCTATGAAATTTATTTCTCCATAGGTTACACCAACGATTGGTACAGCAACGGTGATCTGAGAGAAACATGATACCAAGGTGAACATTCTTATCAATTGATACATCCGTAAGCTCTGTATGCCACAGCGATTACCGAAATATTTATCAGGTGTACAGCTTGATAGATGAGTCATTCGGTATTAAACACTTCAGTTTCAATAGACAATCGAACTGTCCAGGCACACAATTGTCCAGGTAAACATTAACTCAGTTGCGAGAAACTGATGTTGACTTGTATTTGATTAATAACAGGATGAAACAGAATGGGAGAAAAACTGAGAGAAAAAAACAAGTGCATGAGACACAATGCAATTAGAGCATAATTAAATGTTCAGATAACATGCAATTAATTTTTCTAGAGTCATATGATTGATTTTTACTCATGGAATGCTAATTAACGTTTTTCAATTAGACAGAGAGCTGCCAGAATTAGACCAAAGGTTTAGTTTAGATTGGAGGCGATAAAGAGAGACATATAGATGTGGACAGGTAAAGGCATATATATATATATATATATATATACATGTATGTATGTCTATACAGCTAGAGAGATAGATAGAAAGAGAGATATAGACAAATACACAAGTATGACAAACAGAAAATAGAAATATACTCTGAGGAATTAAAGATAGAAGTTTTATACAAAGAGATATTTTATCAAGTGATTTTTATGCCTAAGTAATGAGAAATAATGAAAATTGAGTTGTTAAATTTCAGGTGGATAGAGATAGATAATTACACTCTAATTACACAAATATTTGACATAGATAGATAATTACACTTTAATTACACATATGTTTATTTAGTGAAAGCGAATATAAAAGAAAGCAGCAATAGAATACTTTTGTTACATTTAAAATTTTCCTTTATTTCTTTATTTAACCAATCAATTAATGGTACAATTCATACATTATTTATAAACAATGTTTATTAGCTGTTTTTCTAAGTATGGGTTTGTGTGCGTGTGTGAGAGAGTGTATGGGTGTGTTAGAATTCTTAGTTTTATCAGATTGTAGCATCACTGCCATATATAGAGTCGCTGTGTTTAGACAACTATGATTTTTTTGGATTTCCCTTATTCGCCGCTTTTGTGTCTTTAGCGTTTTCGGGTGGTCTCTCTTTTAGGCTCAGGTGTCTCAGCAGTGGTCTTAGTTTTCCTTGTTGTAGTTGTAGTTGATTTTGTTGTTGTAATTGTAGCCACGGGTGGTGGTGGAGGTGTCGTCGTGGTTGTTGTGGTTGTCGTGGTTGTAGTCTCAGGCGGTGGGGGAGGTATTGTCGTGGTTGTAGTGGTTGTTGTAGTCTCAGGTGGTGGAGGTGATAACACTGAGCAGACAGCTTTGGGAAGGTTCCAATAGCCATCACGTTCACAGTGACACTCCCGTCCGTCGGGCAACACCCTGGTCTCATGGAATGGAATCAACTGGTTGTCCACCATACAGTTGGGTCCTATAAGCAATAAAAAAAGATATGATACTGTTCAATAAACGCATAAACCGATGAGTATGGAATACTTAACTGATTCTATACTTTTGAAGTTTTGGTAATTTTCTATTAAACTAAAAACTAAACTATTAAAAAATTTTCTATTAAACTACACACTTAACTATCACTTAAACTAAACACTAAACTATCACAAATTTCTATTAAATTAAACACTTAACTATCACTTAAACCAAACAATAAACTATCACAATTTTTTATTAAACTAAACACTAAACTATCACTTAAACCAAACACTAAACTATCACAATTTTCTATCAAACTAAACACTAAACTATCACTTAAACTAAACACTAAACTATCACTTAAACTAAACACTAAACTATCACTTAAACTAAACACTAAACTATCACTTAAACTAAACACTAAACTATCACTTAAACTAAACACTAAACTATCACTTAAACTAAACACTAAACTATCACTTAAACTAAACACTAAACTATCACTTAAACTAAACACTAAACTATCACTTAAACTAAACACTAAACTATCACTTAAACTAAACACTAAACTATCACAATTTTTCCGGCGAAAAAACAACAACATAAATAACAAACTTTGACATCATATTCCTAGTGAAAAATATTTTAAAACGGAGGCCAGATGCAACCTGTAGAGCTGCATGTGTCTCTTCGCAGTGTTTGTTTAAAAATCAAATACCTTAATTATTTTTATTTAGAGACTTTTTTTTGGCTAAATTGTACTAAATTAACTATGGTGTAGTAATTTGAAATATATATATAACAGGAACAGGTCACTCAATGATTCCGTTTGTAGTCAACTCCAATCAATAACATATTACTTTATGGCAGAGATCTTAGAAAGGCTGGGGTATTGGTCAAATTCTGGTCTGACTCCTGTGTCGGGTATTCTGTCAGTCACCGACACCTCGAGACATAGTTTTAAGCTTTAACAGGATTTGTCTGTTTGTGATGTCATTGTCGTTAAACAAACGACACTTGATTTGTCTGTTTGTGATGTCATTGTCGTTAAACAAATGACACTTGATTTGTCTGTTTGTGATGTCATTGTCGCTAAACAAATAACACTTGATTTGTCTGTTTGTGATCTCATTGTCGTTAAACAAATGACACTTGATTTGTCTGTTTGTGATGTCATTGTCGTTAAACAATGGACACTTGATTTGTCTGTTTGTGATGTCATTGTCGTTAAACAAATGACACTTGATTTGTCTGTTTGTGATTTTATTGTCGTTAAACAAATGACACTTGATTTGTCTGTTTGTGATGTCATTGTCGTTAAACAAATGACACTTGATTTGTCTGTGATGTCATTGTCGTTAAATAAATTCATCGCTTACACTGCTACAGTCATACCGTGACAGTGTCCTTATATCAATAATGTAGCCGTTTCTTCTATCAGTCTTTCTATACAGGCATCTATAATGTGATATATATATATATATATATATATATATATATATATATATATATATATATATATATACATATATATATATACGAGAAATGCATTAACGATTGGCCATACTATGTTGTTATTCTCAAGGACACATTAATTTACCATAAAAAACACATAATAAATACATTATCAGAACTGACCATTTGGACAAACTCTGCAGCATTCCCCCAGGTACAGCAATACTGTCCGAGCACTGTTTTTCAAAACAGTCTCCGTGTATACATACCCAGCCTAACTGACCTTCCATGTTTGTCTGACATTCACAGACGTCACACACCGTCTCCTCTGGTCTTGTCTCAGGCTGTTGACATAAGTACCGAGAGTGTCAATAAGTTAAATAATACATACTCGTTATTTTATAAGAAATAACAAACACATAACATACAGGGCATTGGTCGGATGTTGGGGACAATAATTCTAGCGAGTTTGTAGATAGCTCGGTTGTCTGTGTCTGTATCTCTGTTGTCTGTAGCTCTGGCATCTGTGTCTGTATCTCTGTTGTCTGTAGCTCTGGTATCTGTGTCTGTATCTCTGCTGCCTGTAGCTCTGGTATCTGTGTCGGTATCTCTGCTGTCTGTAGCTCTGGTATCTGTGTCTGTATCTCAGTTGTCTGTAGCTCTGGTCTATGTGTCTGCATCTCAGTTGTCCGTAGCTCTGGTATCTGTGTCTGTATCTCTGTTGTCTGTAGCTCTGGTATCTGTGTCTGTATCTCTGTTGTATGTAGCTCTGTTGTCTGTAGCTCTGGTATCCGTGTCTGCAACTCTGCTATCTGTAGCTCTGGTATCTGCGTCTGTATCTCTGTTGTCTGTAGCTCTGGTATCTGTGTCGGTATCTCTGCTGTCTGTAGCTCTGGTATCTGTGTCTGTATCTCTGTTGTCTGTAGCTCTGGTATCTGTGTCTGTATCTCTGTTGTCTGTAGCTCTGGCATCTGTGTCTGTATCTCTGTTGTCTGTAGCTCTGGTATCTGTGTCTGTATCTCTGTTGTCTGTAGCTCTGGCATCTGTGTCTGTATCTCTGTTGTCTGTAGCTCTGGTATCTGTGTCTGTATCTCTGTTGTCTGTAGCTCTGGTATCCGTGTCTGCAACTCTGCTGTTTGTAGCTCTGGTATCTGCGTCTGTATTTCAGTTGTCTGTTGCTCTGGTATCTGTGTCTTTATCTCAGTTGTCTGTAGCTCTGGTATCTGTGTCGGTAGATAAGGCGCCTGCATCAGTAATTCTGGCATCTGTGACAGTAGCTTTATGGTTTGTGACTCCGATATTTGTGACAGTGAATCGGTTGTTTGTGACTCTGATATCTGTGACAGTGAATCGGTTGTTTGTGACTCTGATATCTGTGACAGTGAATCGGTTGTTTGTGACTCTGATATCTGTGACAGTGAATCGGTTGATTGTGACTCTGATATCTGTGACAGTGACTCTGTTGTCTGTGGGTGTAGCAACACTATTGTTCGTTGCTGAGATGTATTATTTGGTCGTTGAGCTATGAAATTTATTTCTCCATAGGTTACACCAACGATTGGTACAGCAACGGTGATCTGAGAGAAACATGATACCAAGGTGAACATTCTTATCAATTGATACATCCGTAAGCTCTGTATGCCACAGCGATTACCGAAATATTTATCAGGTGTACAGCTTGATAGATGAGTCATTCGGTATTAAACACTTCAGTTTCAATAGACAATCGAACTGTCCAGGCACACAATTGTCCAGGTAAACATTAACTCAGTTGCGAGAAACTGATGTTGACTTGTATTTGATTAATAACAGGATGAAACAGAATGGGAGAAAAACTGAGAGAAAAAACAAGTGCATGAGACACAATGCAATTAGAGCATAATTAAATGTTCAGATAACATGCAATTAATTTTTCTAGAGTCATATGATTGATTTTTACTCATGGAATGCTAATTAACGTTTTTCAATTAGACAGAGAGCTGCCAGAATTAGACCAAAGGTTTAGTTTAGATTGGAGGCGATAAAGAGAGACATATAGATGTGGACAGGTAAAGGCATATATATATATATATATATATATATATACATGTATGTATGTCTATACAGCTAGAGAGAGATAGATAGAAAGAGAGAGAGATATAGACAAATACACAAGTATGACAAACAGAAAATAGAAATATACTCTGAGGAATTAAAGATAGAAGTTTTATACAAAGAGATATTTTATCAAGTGATTTTTTTATGCCTAAGTAATGAGAAATAATGAAAATTGAGTTGTTAAATTTCAGGTGGATAGAGATAGATAATTACACTCTAATTACACAAATATTTGACATAGATAGATAATTACACTTTAATTACACATATGTTTATTTAGTGAAAGCGAATATAAAGAAAGCAGCAATAGAATACTTTTGTTACATTTAAAATTTTCCTTTATTTCTTTATTTAACCAATCAATTAATGGTACAATTCATACATTATTTATAAACAATGTTTATTAGCTGTTTTTCTAAGTATGGGTTTGTGTGCGTGTGTGAGAGAGAGTGTATGGGTGTGTTAGAATTCTTAGTTTTATCAGATTGTAGCATCACTGCCATATATAGAGTCGCTGTGTTTAGACAACTATGATTTTTTTGGATTTCCCTTATTCGCCGCTTTTGTGTCTTTAGCGTTTTCGGGTGGTCCTCTTTTAGGCTCAGGTGTCTCAGCAGTGGTCTTAGTTTTCCTTGTTGTAGTTGTAGTTGATTTTGTTGTTGTAATTGTAGCCACGGGTGGTGGTGGAGGTGTCGTCGTGGTTGTTGTGGTTGTCGTGGTTGTAGTCTCAGGCGGTGGGGGAGGTATTGTCGTGGTTGTAGTGGTTGTTGTAGTCTCAGGTGGTGGAGGTGATAACACTGAGCAGACAGCTTTGGGAAGGTTCCAATAGCCATCACGTTCACAGTGACACTCCCGTCCGTCGGGCAACACCCTGGTCTCATGGAATGGAATCAACTGGTTGTCCACCATACAGTTGGGTCCTATGGCAATAAAAAAAGATATGATACTGTTCAATAAACGCATAAACCGATGAGTATGGAATACTTAACTGATTCTATACTTTTGAAGTTTTGGTAATTTTCTATTAAACTAAAAACTAAACTATTAAAAAATTTTCTATTAAACTACACACTTAACTATCACTTAAACTAAACACTAAACTATCACAAATTTCTATTAAATTAAACACTTAACTATCACTTAAACCAAACAATAAACTATCACAATTTTTTATTAAACTAAACACTAAACTATCACTTAAACCAAACACTAAACTATCACAATTTTCTATCAAACTAAACACTAAACTATCACTTAAACTAAACACTAAACTATCACTTAAACTAAACACTAAACTATCACTTAAACTAAACACTAAACTATCACTTAAACTAAACACTAAACTATCACTTAAACTAAACACTAAACTATCACTTAAACTAAACACTAAACTATCACTTAAACTAAACACTAAACTATCACTTAAACTAAACACTAAACTATCACTTAAACTAAACACTAAACTATCACTTAAACTAAACACTAAACTATCACTTAAACTAAACACTAAACTATCACTTAAACTAAACACTAAACTATCACAATTTTTCCGGCGAAAAAACAACAACATAAATAACAAACTTTGACATCATATTCCTAGTGAAAAATATTTTAAAACGGAGGCCAGATGCAACCTGTAGAGCTGCATGTGTCTCTTCGCAGTGTTTGTTTAAAAATCAAATACCTTAATTATTTTTATTTAGAGACTTTTTTTTGGCTAAATTGTACTAAATTAACTATGGTGTAGTAATTTGAAATATATATATAACAGGAACAGGTCACTCAATGATTCCGTTTGTAGTCAACTCCAATCAATAACATATTACTTTATGGCAGAGATCTTAGAAAGGCTGGGGTATTGGTCAAATTCTGGTCTGACTCCTGTGTCGGGTATTCTGTCAGTCACCGACACCTCGAGACATAGTTTTAAGCTTTAACAGGATTTGTCTGTTTGTGATGTCATTGTCGTTAAACAAACGACACTTGATTTGTCTGTTTGTGATGTCATTGTCGTTAAACAAATGACACTTGATTTGTCTGTTTGTGATGTCATTGTCGTTAAACAAACGACACTTGATTTGTCTGTTTGTGATGTCATTGTCGTTAAACAAATGACACTTGATTTGTCTGTTTGTGATGTCATTGTCGCTAAACAAATGACACTAGATTTGTCTGTTTGTGATGTCATTGTCGTTAAACAAATGACACTTGATTTGTCTGTTTGTGATGTCATTGTCGTTAAACAAATGACACTTGATTTGTCTGTTTGTGATGTCATTGTCGTTAAACAAATGACACTTGATTTGTCTGTTTGTGATGTCATTGTCGTTAAACAAATGACACTTGATTTGTCTGTTTGTGATGTCATTGTCGTTAAACAAATGACACTTGATTTGTCTGTTTGTGATGTCATTGTCGTTAAACAATGGACACTTGATTTGTCTGTTTGTGATGTCATTGTCGTTAAGCAAATGACACTTTATTTGTCTGTTTGTGATGTCATTGTCGTTAAGCAAATGACACTTGATTTGTCTGTTTAGGATGTCATTGTCGTTAAGCAAATGACACTTGATTTGTCTGTTTGTGATGTCATTATCGCTAAGCAAATGACACTTGATTTGTCTGTTTGTGATGTCATTGTCGTTAAGCAAATGACACTTGATTTGTCAGTTTGTGATGTCATTGTCGTTAAACAAATGACACTTGATTTGTCTGTTTGTGATGTCATTGTCGTTAAACAAACGACACTTGATTTGTCTGTTTGTGATGTTATTGTCGTTAAACAAACGACACTTGATTTGTCTTTTTGTGATGTCATTGTCGTTAAACAAACGACACTTGATTTGTCTGTTTGTGATGTCATTGTCGTCAAACAATGGACACTTGATTTGTCTGTTTGTGATGTCATTGTCGTTAAACAATGGATACTTGATTTGTCTGTTTGTGATGTCATTGTCGTTAAACAATGGACACTTGATTTGTCTGTTTGTGATGTCATTGTCGTTAAACAAATGACACTTGATTTGTCTGTTTGTGATGTCATTGTCGTTAAACAAATGACACTTGATTTGTCTGTTTGTGATGTCATTGTCGTTAAACAAATGACACTTGATTTGTCTGTTTGTGATGTCATTTTCGTTAAACAAATGACACTTGATTTGTCTGTTTGTAATGTCATTGTCGTTAAGCAAATGACACTTGATTTGTCTGTTCGTGATGTCATTGTCGTTATGCAAATGACACTTGATTTGTCAGTTTGTGATGTCATTGTCGTTAAGCAAATGCCACATGATTTGTCTGTTTGTGATGTCATTGTCGTTAAACAAATGACACATGATTTGTCTGTTTGTGATGTCATTGTCGTTAAACAAATGACACTTGATTTGTCTGTTTGTGATGTCATTGTCGTTAAACAAATGACACTTGATTTGTCTGTTTTTGATTTTATTGTCGTTAAACAAATGACACTTGATTTGTCTGTTTGTGATGTCATTGTCGTTAAACAAATGACACTTGATTTGTCTGTTTGTGATGTCATTGTCGTTAAACAAATGACACTTGATTTGTCTGTTTGTGATGTCATTGTCGCTAAACAAATAACAGTTGATTTGTCTGTTTGTGATGTCATTGTCGTTAAACAAATGACACTTGATTTGTCTGTTTGTGATGTCATTGTCGTTAAACAATGAACACTTGATTTGTCTGTTTGTAATGTCATTGTCATTAAACAAATGACACTTGATTTGTCTGTTTGTGATGTCATTGTCGTTAAACAAATGACACTTGATTTGTCTGTTTGTGATGTCATTGTCGTTAAACAAATGACACTTGATTTGTCTGTTTGTGATGTCATTGTCGTTATCAAATGACACTAGATTTGTCTGTTTGTGATGTCATTGTCGTTAAACAAATGACACTTGGTTTGTCTGTTTGTGATGTCATTGTCGTTAAACAAATGACACATGATTTGTCTGTTTGTGATGTCATTGTCGTTAAACAAATGACACTTGATTTGTCTGTTTGTGATTTTATTGTCGTTAAACAAATGACACTTGATTTGTCTGTTTGTGATGTCATTGTCGTTAAGCAAATGACACTTGATTTGTCTGTTTGTGATGTTATTGTCGTTAAACAAATGACACTTGATTTGTCTGTTTGTGATGTCATTGTCGTTATCAAATGACACTAGATTTGTCTGTTTGTGATGTCATTGTCGTTAAACAAATGACACTTGGTTTGTCTGTTTGTGGTGTCATTGTCGTTAAACAAATGACACATGATTTGTCTGTTTGTGATGTCATTGTCGTTAAACAAATGACACTTGATTTGTCTGTTTGTGATTTTATTGTCGTTAAACAAATGACACTTGATTTGTCTTTTTGTGATGTCATTGTCGTTAAGCAAATGACACTTGATTTGTCTGTTTGTGATGTCATTGTCGTTAAGCAAATGACACTTGATTTGTCTGTTTGTGACTTTATTTTCGTTAAACAAATGACACTTGATTTGTCTGTTGGTAATGTCATTGTCGTTAAACAAACGACACTTGATTTGTCTGTTTGTGATGTCATTGTCGTTAAACAAATGACACTTGATTTGTCTGTTTGTGATTTTATTGTCGTTAAACAAATGACACTTGATTTGTCTGTTTGTGATGTCATTGTCGTTAAACAAATGACACTTGATTTGTCTGTGATGTCATTGTCGTTAAATAAATTCATCGCTTACACTGCTACAGTCATACCGTGACAGTGTCCTTATATCAATAATGTAGCTGTTTCTTCTATCAGTCTTTCTATACAGGCATCTATAATGTGATATATATATATATATATATATATATACATATATATATATACGAGAAATGCATTAACGATTGGCCATACTATGTTGTTATTCTCAAGGACACATTAATTTACCATAAAAAACACATAATAAATACATTATCAGAACTGACCATTTGGACAAACTCTGCAGCATTCCCCAGGTACAGCAATACTGTCCGAGCACTGTTTTTCAAAACAGTCTCCGTGTATACATACCCAGCCTAACTGACCTTCCATGTTTGTCTGACATTCACAGACGTCACACACCGTCTCCTCTGGTCTTGTCTCAGGCTGTTGACATAAGTACCGAGAGTGTCAATAAGTTAAATAATACATACTCGTTATTTTATAAGAAATAACAAACACATAACATACAGGGCATTGGTCGGATGTTGGGGACAATAATTCTAGCGAGTTTGTAGATAGCTCGGTTGTCTGTGTCTGTATCTCTGTTGTCTGTAGCTCTGGCATCTGTGTCTGTATCTCTGTTGTCTGTAGCTCTGGTATCTGTGTCTGTATCTCTGCTGCCTGTAGCTCTGGTATCTGTGTCGGTATCTCTGCTGTCTGTAGCTCTGGTATCTGTGTCTGTATCTCAGTTGTCTGTAGCTCTGGTCTATGTGTCTGCATCTCAGTTGTCCGTAGCTCTGGTATCTGTGTCTGTATCTCTGTTGTCTGTAGCTCTGGTATCTGTGTCTGTATCTCTGTTGTATGTAGCTCTGTTGTCTGTAGCTCTGGTATCCGTGTCTGCAACTCTGCTATCTGTAGCTCTGGTATCTGCGTCTGTATCTCTGTTGTCTGTAGCTCTGGTATCTGTGTCTGTATCTCTGTTGTCTGTAGCTCTGGTATCTGTGTCTGTATCTCTGTTGTCTGTAGCTCTGGCATCTGTGTCTGTATCTCTGTTGTCTGTAGCTCTGGTATCTGTGTCTGTATCTCTGTTGTCTGTAGCTCTGGCATCTGTGTCTGTATCTCTGTTGTCTGTAGCTCTGGTATCTGTGTCTGTATCTCTGTTGTCTGTAGCTCTGGTATCCGTGTCTGCAACTCTGCTGTTTGTAGCTCTGGTATCTGCGTCTGTATTTCAGTTGTCTGTTGCTCTGGTATCTGTGTCTTTATCTCAGTTGTCTGTAGCTCTGGTATCTGTGTCGGTAGATAAGGCGCCTGCATCAGTAATTCTGGCATCTGTGACAGTAGCTTTATGGTTTGTGACTCCGATATTTGTGACAGTGAATCGGTTGTTTGTGACTCTGATATCTGTGACAGTGAATCGGTTGTTTGTGACTCTGATATCTGTGACAGTGAATCGGTTGTTTGTGACTCTGATATCTGCGACAGTGAATCGGTTGATTGTGACTCTGATATCTGTGACAGTGACTCTGTTGTCTGTGGGTGTAGCAACACTATTGTTCGTTGCTGAGATGTATTATTTGGTCGTTGAGCTATGAAATTTATTTCTCCATAGGTTACACCAACGATTGGTACAGCAACGGTGATCTGAGAGAAACATGATACCAAGGTGAACATTCTTATCAATTGATACATCCGTAAGCTCTGTATGCCACAGCAATTACCGAAATATTTATCAGGTGTACAGCTTGATAGATGAGTCATTCGGTATTAAACACTTCAGTTTAAATAGACAATCGAACTGTCCAGGCACACAATTGTCCAGGTAAACATTAACTCAGTTGCGAGAAACTGATGTTGACTTGTATTTGATTAATAACAGGATGAAACAGAATGGGAGAAAAACTGAGAGAAAAAACAAGTGCATGAGACACAATGCAATTAGAGCATAATTAAATGTTCAGATAACATGCAATTAATTTTTCTAGAGTCATATGATTGATTTTTACTCATGGAATGCTAATTAACGTTTTTCAATTAGACAGAGAGCTGCCAGAATTAGACCAAAGGTTTAGTTTAGATTGGAGGCGATAAAGAGAGACATATAGATGTGGACAGGTAAAGGCATATATATATATATATATATATATACATGTATGTATGTCTATACAGCTAGAGAGAGATAGATAGAAAGAGAGAGAGATATAGACAAATACACAAGTATGACAAACAGAAAATAGAAATATACTCTGAGGAATTAAAGATAGAAGTTTTATACAAAGAGATATTTTATCAAGTGATTTTTTTATGCCTAAGTAATGAGAAATAATGAAAATTGAGTTGTTAAATTTCAGGTGGATAGAGATAGATAATTACACTCTAATTACACAAATATTTGACATAGATAGATAATTACACTTTAATTACACATATGTTTATTTAGTGAAAGCGAATATAAAGAAAGCAGCAATAGAATACTTTTGTTACATTTAAAATTTTCCTTTATTTCTTTATTTAACCAATCAATTAATGGTACAATTCATACATTATTTATAAACAATGTTTATTAGCTGTTTTTCTAAGTATGGGTTTGTGTGCGTGTGTGAGAGAGAGTGTATGGGTGTGTTAGAATTCTTAGTTTTATCAGATTGTAGCATCACTGCCATATATAGAGTCGCTGTGTTTAGACAACTATGATTTTTTTGGATTTCCTTTATTCGCCGCTTTTGTGTCTTTAGCGTTTTCGGGTGGTCCTCTTTTAGGCTCAGGTGTCTCAGCAGTGGTCTTAGTTTTCCTTGTTGTAGTTGTAGTTGATTTTGTTGTTGTAATTGTAGCCACGGGTGGTGGTGGAGGTGTCGTCGTGGTTGTTGTGGTTGTCGTGGTTGTAGTCTCAGGCGGTGGGGGAGGTATTGTCGTGGTTGTAGTGGTTGTTGTAGTCTCAGGTGGTGGAGGTGATAACACTGAGCAGACAGCTTTGGGAAGGTTCCAATAGCCATCACGTTCACAGTGACACTCCCGTCCGTCGGGCAACACCCTGGTCTCATGGAATGGAATCAACTGGTTGTCCACCATACAGTTGGGTCCTATGGCAATAAAAAAAGATATGATACTGTTCAATAAACGCATAAACCGATGAGTATGGAATACTTAACTGATTCTATACTTTTGAAGTTTTGGTAATTTTCTATTAAACTAAAAACTAAACTATTAAAAAATTTTCTATTAAACTACACACTTAACTATCACTTAAACTAAACACTAAACTATCACAAATTTCTATTAAATTAAACACTTAACTATCACTTAAACCAAACAATAAACTATCACAATTTTTTATTAAACTAAACACCAAACTATCACTTAAACCAAACACTAAACTATCACAATTTTCTATCAAACTAAACACTAAACTATCACTTAAACTAAACACTAAACTATCACTTAAACTAAACACTAAACTATCACTTAAACTAAACACTAAACTATCACTTAAACTAAACACTAAACTATCACTTAAACTAAACACTAAACTATCACTTAAACTAAACACTAAACTATCACTTAAACTAAACACTAAACTATCACTTAAACTAAACACTAAACTATCACTTAAACTAAACACTAAACTATCACAATTTTTCCGGCGAAAAAGCAACAACATAAATAACAAACTTTGACATCATATTCCTAGTGAAAAATATTTTAAAACGGAGGCCAGATGCAACCTGTAGAGCTGCATGTGTGTCTTCGCTGTGTTTGTTTAAAAATTAAATACCTTAATTATTTTTATTTAGAGACTTTTTTTTGGCTAAATTGTACTAAATTTACTATGGTGTAGTAATTTGAAATATATATATAACAGGAACAGGTCACTCAATGATTCCATTTGTAGTCAACTCCAATCAATAACATATTACTTTATGGCAGAGATCTTAGAAAGGCTGGGGTATTGGTCAAATTCTGGTCTGACTCCTGTGTCGGGTATTCTGTCAGTCACCGACACCTCGAGACATAGTTTTAAGCTTTAACAGGAATAAACCATTGAATGCAATAATTTCTAAAATAAAACTTCCTAATAATTTTAGATATCCTTAATCCAAACAAAAAAAAAGTGTTGATGTTGACATGGATAATGCCATAAGACTTACTTTAGTCATAATGTGCAGTTTAAAATATTATGAGCGACGTAAGATTAAGTGATTATATGTCTGAAAGGAATAATATTTACACACTACGCGCATCATTTTCTCTTCGATTTTTTTTTTAAATTATTCACTTTAATAAACATTGAATTTGAGTACACAACGCTTTATTCTGTGATATTTATACTTTTCCAGGGAAATGTTGATATATTTTTAATTACCTAATCGCTGTGGATGATTTCATGTGTTTTTTCTCGAGTGTATTATGAGAGATTTGAAATCTATTTTTACCAAATTTTAGAATTCCAATAAATTAGAATTTTCAAAAATGTGTATTCTAAATGACAATACGTTGTTTTCAAATGTTCTATCTTTTAGTCTTACTCTTATAGAGTCGGATGGTGATAACTTTTTTTTTTTTACAGTAAATGTTGATATAGTAGGGGAAATACGGAAATAGATTATGTTGATATGGAAGGCGGAAATACGGAAATAGATTATGTTGATATGGAAGACGGAAATACGGAAATAGATTATGTTGATATGGAAGGCCTAAATACGGAAATAGATTATGTTGATATGGAAGGCCTAAATACGGAAATAGATTATGTTGATATGGGAGGGAAAATACGGAAATAGATTATGTTGATATGGGAGGGGAAATACCGAAATAGATTATGCTTGAAAAGCATCATTGTAAATCATTATCATTTTTTCTGTGTCCACCCATAAACAAATTATGTTAGTATGAATGTATGTACACAATTACGTGTTATAACAGTATGAATGTATGTACACATTTATATTCTCATTATGCAAGTGTATGCATGTACACATTTATCTACGTATGATTCTATATGGAATGTATGCACACATTTATATCACATTACGTTAGTGTGAATGTATGTAAAATTTAATCCACTCATTTTTTAATGTGAATGCATGTACAAACGCACACATAGAGAAGACACAGAGGCCAAAGGAGTATCAGTGAGGGACCAACTCACTTATAGAATGAACCCATAGTGCAAGGGACAGTTTAGAGTTGGTCACCGGAGAACCCAAGTTCTGCTTGCACATCGCTATAACACATTTAACTCGTTCAACAAGATCAGTTGTACACAGAGTACAACACTTTTATCTCCTTCAACATTATCATATGTACACAGATTACAACACTTTTAACTCGTTCAATAAGATCAGTTGTACACAGAGTACAACACGTGTAACTCCTTCAACAATATCAGTTTTACACAGAGTACAACACTTTTAACTAATTCAACAATATCAGTTTTACACATAGTACAACACTTTTAACTTTTTCAACAATATCAGTTTTACACAGAGTAACTCTAGTCTCGACTGTACTATTATACCTGTACATTTAAATTGGATTGTCAATAAATGATGAAATAAATATTATGTATCTAACAAGCACACCTCTCACTGTGTGTCTACCGTAGAACTTCTTTACAGTAATGTTTAAATACCGTATTTCCCCATGTATAAGCCACCCCCTTTTTTCCAAAATTTTCAAGCCCAAAAAGTAGGAGGGGGGGGTAGCATATACAAAGCAGGTACATTTTTATACGTGAAAAATGCATAAAATAAGGATCATTAACTAACGCTGGAAAAAGCGGTCAGTACTTGTCAGATTTTCGAGCAGACTACAAAAAGCTTGAGAGAAATGAAAACTTAGCAAACTGAAGAAGATAAGATTGTAGTGGATAAAGTGGACAGGAAAACGGAGGGAAAACCCAAGCTAATGAGAGGATGAAACCTCACAGAAAGCACTGGATATAGATTTTTTGGTTGGACCCACGAAATGAAAAAAACAAGCTTGTCCAGCATGGGGTAAAACGTGCCACAACTGTGGCCTCAGAAACCATTTTGGCGGAAAGTTTAGAACGGTTGTGAACGAGATCCAGGTGCAAGGGTCTGAGGATATGAAAGACAAGTGGCTGTGTGCTATGTCAAGCCTGAACAGTCGATTGAGTGCCGTATTTGAAGTCAACAACTGTGAAGTAAGGTTTAAAATAGACACAGGCGCAGATTTCAATACCATTTGTTTCGAAGTGGGTAAAGAAAGCTTGGGACAGTGCGAAGATCGAGATCATTGTCAAAGCCTTTAAAAAATTTGGAATATATCTAATTCTCTTGATGGTTCAGAAGATCATTTGATATATGAAGATGACACAGAGGAAGAAGTAGAACTGTTAGCTAAATTAGATGATAATAATATTGAAGAAGACGTGGAATGTGATGGACCAGACATTCATGATGAGTGTATGAGTGATTATTATGAATTTTGAATTTTGTTTCTTTGTAAATGTTCTTTCTTTATAACTTGTTTCTCTAATAAAATATTTTTTTTCAAAACTTCACAGTCCAAAAATTTAGAAAAGTGGTGGGGGGGTGCTTTTACATGGGGAAATACGGTATATCTCCTTGTATATTTGCACATTTGTTTGTGTAAGTCAGCCATACACATGTGATTGTGATGTTTACATCCATATATGTGTAATATAATCAACTATTATTTGTAATCATTTTTGAATAAAACAAACAAACATCAGAACTGACCATCAGGACAGACTCTACAACACTCCCCAGCCACTGCGACACTGTTCCAACACTGTGGCTCAAAACAGTCTCCATGGATACATTGCCATTCCAACTGTCCCCACCAGTTGGATCCACACTCACACGAGACACACGCATTTTCTTCTGGCTTGTTCTCAGGCTAGAAACATTCAAACACACAGTATAATTTAAAGGAATTTCTGTACTATGCAATAATAATTTAATAAAGCAATGTTCTTATATGATTAAATATCGTCACACGTTTTACTTATTTTAATTCAGTGTTAAAAAATTAAAGTACCAAATGAACATTAAGTCCGATAGTAAGAAATGATTTCTAATAAAATGTAATCAATTCTGAGTATGGGCAAGTATTTGATGATATATACATGAGGTTTTATTGTTTATCAAACGACAAAACATATCATACCAGACAGAAGTTGGGTTGTGTTGTTGTTGGTAGATATTCCGGTGTCTGCTCATAAAACTCTTGTGTCTGTTCCTGAACATCATTAGTCTGTTCCTGATTCTCATTTTCTTGTTCCTGAACAACATTTGTCTGTTCCTGAACATCAATTGTCTGTTCCTGATTCTCGTTTTCTTGTTCCTGGACATCATGTGTCTGTTCCTGATTCTCATTTACTTGTTCCTGAACATCATTTGTCTGTTCCTGAACATCATTTGTCTGTTCCTGATTCTCGTTTTCTTGTTCCTGGACATCATGTGTCTGTTCCTGATTCTCGTTTACTTGTTCCTGAACATCATTGACCTGTTTCTGATTGTCGTTTACTTGTTCCTGAGCATCATTTGTCTGTTCCTGAACATCATTTGTCTGTTCCTGATTCTCGTTTACTTGTTCCTGAACATCATTTGTCTGTTCCTGATTGTCGTTTACTTGTTCCTGAGCATCATTTGTCTGTTCCTGAACATCATTTGTCTGTTCCTGATTCTCGTTTACTTGTTCCTGAACATCATTTACTTGTTTCTGAACATCATTTGTCTGTTCCTGAATATCATTTGTCTGTTCCTGATTCTCATTTACTTGTTCCTGAACATCATTTGTCTGTTCCTGAAAATCATTTGTGTTTTCCTGAACATCATTTGTCTGTTCCTGATTGTCGTTTACTTGTTCCTGAGCATCATTTGTCTGTTCCTGAATATCATTTGTCTGTTCCTGATTCTCATTTACTTGTTCCTGAACATCATTTGTCTGTTCCTGAAAATCATTTGTGTTTTCCTGAACATCATTTGTCTGTCCCTGAACATCATTTGTCTGTTCCTGATTCTCGTTTACTTGTTCCTGAACATCATTTGTCTGTTCCTGATTGTCGTTTACTTGTTCCTGAGCATCATTTGTCTGTTCCTGAACATCATTTGTCTGTTCCTGATTCTCATTTACTTGTTCCTGAACATCATTTGTCTGTTCCTGAAAATCATTTGTGTTTTCCTGAACATCATTTGTCTGTTCCTGAACATCATTTGTCTGTTCCTGATTCTCGTTTACTTGTTCCTGAACATCATTTGTCTGTTCCTGATTGTCGTTTACTTGTTCCTGAGCATCATTTGTCTGTTCCTGAACATCATTTGTCTGTTCCTGATTCTCGTTTACTTGTTCCTGAACATCATTTGTCTGATCCTGAACATCATTTGTCTGTTCCTGAACCTCATTTGTCTGTTCCTGAACATCATTTGTCTGTTCTTGATTCTCATTTACTTGTTCCTGAACATCATTTGTCTGTTCCTGAACATCATTTGTCTGTTCCTGATTCTCATTTACTCGTTCCTGAACATCATTTGTCTGTTCCTGAATATCATTTGTGTTTTCCTGAACATCATTTGTCTGTCCCTGAACATCATTTGTCTTTTCCTGAACAACACTCGTCTGTTCCTGAACATCATTGACCTGTTCCTGAAAAACATTTGTCAGTTCTTGAAGATCATTTGTCTGTTCCTGAACATCATTGGTTTGTTTCTGAATCACATTTGTTCCTTTCTGAATCTTAACATCATTGGATCCATTGAGTGGTACAGCAAGAGAAAGTACTGGAAGACATGCTAGCGCGATGAAGATGTTCATCAACCGAAACATGACTGAATAATTACTTCACAAAGGTTTGTTCTAGTTGGCTGACTTCTTGTTATATGAGTAATTTGGTACTAGACACTTCACTTTATATAGACATCTGTCAAAGTAATTTAAATTGCACCGTGACCAGTAAATGAAGCCACGAATTTATTCAACCACGTGACGAAATTTGACTTGACTTTAATTTAAAAAAGAAAGTAAAAAGTAAAAACTAAATTGCAATGAATTTGCCAGAGAAAATTTATGTGCAGAATTCAACAAGGCGAATATTTTTTTAAAATAAAACTCAATCAATATTCTTTGTGTAAGATAATTGATTTTTTTAAATTTTTTTTTATTTTTCTAGTTTCGTGGAATGTAAATTAGTAACAGAGGGCGTTAGAAAGGGGATTTTGTCTTGTCTTATTTTGTGATAAACCGATTGTTAAACCCATTGTTAAAATTATTGTTAAATCCTTTGTTAAACCCATTGTTAAACCCATTGTTAAACCCATTGTTAAATCCTTTGTTAAACCCATTGTTAAATCCATTGTTTAACCCATTGTTAAACAATGGTCTAGAGAGATATAAACAAATATCCGGTGTTTCATTGTTGCCAATCACTCACTATTTTCAGTTTTTGCTACTCAGGAGAAAAGAAGAAAAAAATTAAAAGTATTAAATGCAACTAATTTTGATTCAGCAATTATTTTTATTAACATTCTGGCGGCCCACTTGAAATCAGGTCGTGTGTGTGTCGCGACCTGCACTTTGGGAACCACTGACTATTGCAATAATCTTTAGAATTACTGGGATTCCTCGAGATACTGAAATCAATCACAGAGTTTCCGGTGAGGTTGTTTTTGTTTTTCAGAAGTTCATGAAGAATGTTGAACATCTAATAATAAAATTGTCACTTCGCAGGAATAACAAAATTTTGCTCAAACTCAAATATTTATTAAAAAAAAAATACATTATTAAAAAAAAAGAATAGGCAATAATTCAGTCGTAGAAATAGAAGATGTTTATGTAAGTGACACATGCTGCAGTCTGCAGGATTAATCTTCGCGGATTATCTCAATTGATAAGGACTAGATATACAAGTGATGATAATCCCATCCACACCTGGTACACAGACTGTCTTGTTAATTTACTTTTTCTTTTACAATGATCATTGATATGATATATATATATATATATATATATATACATATAAACATAAAGCACGAAACACCCACGCTTATAATGCATCTATCAATCAATACATTGACTAATGTAAATATCCAGGAGGCGTGTTGACAGTCAGATTTATAAATAATAACCCACTGAGACATTCTTGACTTACTTGGTATGTTGTATTGAATTACATTTTTAACGTATGAAGTTGGATGTTTCAATGCTAGTTTGTACAGATACATGCATTAATGAACTTCTTTATTATACAGGGTGGCCCTAAAGTAGGTTTACAGTAGACTATATGTTTAGAAATTTGACACTAGATCATTGGGAAATTTGTTCTACCTATGAACATTAAGTTAGCTTGACATAAAAATAAATCACAATCAGTCAGGAATGTTTTGTATAGGTATTATTTGGCAAGTAACTTCAACCAAATAAAAGATAGTTTAATAACTGCAAACCAACTTTAAGGGCTAACGTGTATTAAATCAGCGATTCGTCCAACAGCCAAAACTAATAAATAGGCCAACTATTTGTGAAGTACACAAACATAATGCCACCTCAGACTGTATCTATGTCTCCTTATGTCACACTGTCTCATTCATGCAACTATGTCTCACTATGTAATACTGTCTTAATCATGTACCGATGTCTCAATATGTAACCCTGTCTCAATCATGTACCAATGTTTCAATATGTCACACTGTCTCAATAATTTAGCGATGTCTCAATGTGTATCACAATGTCTCAATCATGTAGCTTTGTCTCAATATGTAATAATGTCTCAATCATGTACAGATGTTTAATTATGTAACACTGTGTCAATCATGTAACTATGTCTCAATATGTAATACTGTGTCAATCATGTACAGATGTTTAATTATGTAACACTGTCTCAATCAAGTACGGATGTCTCAATATGTAACACTGTCTCAATTATGTACAGATGTTTAATTATGTAACACTGTCTCAATCATGTACCAATGTCTCACTATGTAACACTATGTCAATCATATACCGATGTCTCAATATGTCACACTGTCTCACATTTAACACTGTTTTAAACATGTAACTATATTTTAAATGTAACACCATCCCTAGGGTTTATACAAAAATCGACGTTTAAAAAAAAACCGGTCTTCGAATCTCAATTTCTTAAAAAAACAGGAGAAAACCGGTTGTCGGTTTTACCAAAAAAATAAGTGAAATAACGGATATTTAAGGCATTCCATAAATAGCTATTTTCAATTTATGTTGTAAAATATTAAAGTTCATGATAAAGAATAAAGTATAATTTAATTATGTGAACCATTTTTACGTAAAACAATAAATACAAGAAAAAAATTATCAATATGACAAAAAAAAAAGTATTACTATTGTCTACTGGGTACACATATATTCATTTAAATCGCGTTAAGTCTAAACCTGTTTCTATCATGACCTTTGAACTGTTCAACTTTATTCGGCAGTCACGAATTAGACTGAATTCTTTCCCGTGTTTCATTTATGCTATAAATATACGGTTCTCTTTTTACTCATTTGAGTCTCTCTCTCTCTCTCTCTCTCTCTCTCTCTTTCACCCTCTCTCTCTCCCACATCGAGTGCCCATTTCAAAACATTCTTCCACTGTTGCAATCTAAATTCACAGATGATGTACGACGATCCTGCCATGTGAATGCTTTGTTTATGTTTGGTTGGTGGTGGTGGAGGTGTTGGATGGCGAACACAAGTTTAGTCAAATTAAAAAAAAAATAGCCTCCTTCTGTCTATTATTTAGTAATGAACTAAGGAGATACCAATTATTTATCCCCCCCCTCCCGTCTCAATAAGATACCCGTTTCAAGTTGTATACTTCCCGCAAGTCAAATTTATGCGCTGAAAAGTACATCGGTTGTTCGGTGGAAGTAGTAAATGGCTTCTATCTAGCCCTCTTTTTAGGATAAGGAAACGGATGCAATAAATATCTCTGTGTGTAATATATATATTTATACCTACCCCCCACTTTCCCCCAACCCTCAAATTACACATGAACCACTTGGTCACGCCTACTCTCTTGTATCACTTAACAATTACTTTCTAACAATGACAATGTACACTGGTAGGACTGACGAGGGAGTTCATTGGGAAGTCACAGTTTGCCAGGTTTCTCTGTAATTTAGTGCAATGTTTCAACATTTTTGCTAATGGTTTAATTCTTGGCTAAAACCGGCTTTTAAAGCCCAAAAAGCCGGTTGTCGAATGCTTAGAAAAATGGTCGAAAAAACGTCCCCAAATATAAATGCTGTCGCAGACATTTTGCATAGTTTACAAAAGTGCGACATTGTCTCAAATATATAACAATTTTTCAAAAGGTAACTCTGTCTTAAACATATATTATTGTATTAAGCATGTAGCATTGTCTCAAAAATTTAACACCGTCTTTAATATGTACTAATATCTGAAAATAGTTTACATTCTCTCACAGCTCAAATCACCAAATACACAGGCATAGGTTCAATAAAGAGCATTTAATAATTCATAAACGATCAACAATTACAATGTCCACTGTTCTTGTCGGCTTTATCACTCTTCTGCTCTCTGCTGCTGTTACGTCATACCGTCACCGCTTTCAATATAAGGTACAAAATATAGGTGCGCTTGTCTACGGGAATTTCCTATTCACAGCGCACCGCCGAGGGCAGGGAAGGATTCAAGGCCGTAGCCTTAAATTATATTATAAAATATACTTCTTTATCATTGCGTTCCAATTTTTCTTATATAAAACTCTCCGCACAGCCCCACCCCCCCCCCCAAAAAAAAAAATCTGGCTACGGTTTTGGAAGGAGTAATAACAATATAAAACTGGTTCATAATTTAACAATGTTTTAGACTTTTAACACTGTCTCAAACAAGATAAGTAACCAAAATTAGTGAAACCAATATGTCCTTTAATTTAATTACCTGTACAAATTTACTTTACACCCAAGCCTCTTAAATTTTGCTTCCATTTTTCTTCCATTAGTTCCACTGGGCAATTAAACTGCAAACTGTTTCAACATGGTGCCAAAATTGCTCAGTATGCTAATTACTTAATTACACCTACATGTACTTATGTTTGTAAAATGCTCTTTATGCAATGATGAAATGTTATAGAGGTGAAATACTATAATGATGAATTGCTATAATGTTCAAATGTTTCAATGATGAAATGTCTCGAATGATGAGATGTCTGGGAACCGTCTCAAACATGTAGCAATATTTCAAAAGTAACATTGTCTCAAATATACAAAGTTGTCTCAGACATTTTACACATTTTGACGCTAGTCAGCAATTTAACACTGTCTCAAATATGTAACGATCTTACCAATGTAAGTGTTTGAAACAACAGAACTATTACTTAAGCATGTAACACTGTTTCATACATATAACAATGCGTATATTTTAAAACGTATAGAGTTAGGGGTTATGAGTTAGGGTTATCATACCCAACACTCCCCCCCCCCAAACTTTTAAAGAAATTGTATGATAGGCGTAACAATAAATAACAGCGAAATAATTAAATTAACATTTATTTTATTTTGAAATATTGTACACAATGTGAAACATACACAATGTGGGACTTATGAAATTTCAAAATTATATTTTGTCATTTTAGTTAGGTTTAGTGCTCAGCATTTTAATAAAATGGTCAGTTTGCTCATCACCTTGAGGAATATATATATATATATATATATATATATATATATATATATATATATATGCTTTTGACTAATGACAAAATGATGTTTCTAATATATTTGGTACAGTATTTGTAATTTAACTCAGTATTTACAAAACCTTTTTTATATACTTCGAATTTTATTTTATTTCGCATTTTTTGTTGTTTTGATGGCAAATGTTATCGAATTAAATTTTGATATTTGTTATGACTATTTTGCTGTTGTTGTACTTTTGGTATGTCACATTTTTGTTTATGTAGATTTATTAGCTCATTTAACAGTTTTTTGCGTAGCTGGTTCGCTTGTGAAAGTCTCCGTAGGTGTTGTAGTTAAAGTGGTTTTTTGGTGTTTTAATCTTTGTCGAAGTAGTGGATTTATTTGTTGTAACTTTCGTAGATTTTGTAGATGGAGTTTTTGTTGGTTCGACCTTTTTCGGAGTGGTTAGTTTTACTTATGTATTCTCTGTTGATGATTTTGTTGAAGGACGTTTTGTTGGTTTGACCTTTTTCGGAGTAGTTAGTTTTATTGTTGTATTCTCTGTTGATGATTTCGTTGAAAGAATTTTTGTTGGTTTGACCTTTTTTGGAATAATTGGTTTTGTTGAACTGATGTTATTGAACGGCTCTGTAGACGGCGGGTTTGTTAATTTGGCTTCTGTCGATTCGGCTGAGCTGGATTTCGTTACGCTATCTGGGTCTATCGTGGTGGATTTACTTGTGGATTTACTTGTTGATTTACTTGTGGATTTACTTGTGGATTTCACAGCTGGGATGATTTCGCTAACATGCTGAGCAAAGAATGTTTGTGTGGAATGTAGTTCAACTGTCGTAGAAGGTGTAGGGTCGGACAGTATGGCTGCACTCGGTATGTTTTTAAATGACGTAATCGGGATTGGTCCAGGTGTCAGTGTCGATGTAACCTCATTTAGAAAACTGTTTGTCTTTCCATCCACTCCCATTGTGGCTGTAGATGGGGTCAGTTTCATAGCGTTAAACAGTACAGTTTTCCTGGATGCAGGGGTCAGATGGTTGTTGACCAGGTAGGAAGAACACGTTGACCTGAACAACAAACTTGCAGGCGTGCGACACAGGAAAAACAGCATCAGTTGGTACTGAAACAAAAGAAGGAAGAGACACGGTGAGTGAGATGAATAGCCACTTCATATAGTTGTGCAATAAATAGTTTACCTAACATCAGACCTACATTATGTAGGTTACTGGAAGTATAGGCGGTTCCCAACTTCATCGCTAACTGAACTTCTGGTAGGTAAATAAATGCTTCAATACACTGTGTTTATATTATATTGTGTTACGTAGTAAATGACTGAACTTCTATTCAAACGTTACTTTATATTGTACTATACATGCCCCACAGTTGTAGAGGTAGCGCCCTACGATAAAATATCCCTTTTCAACGTTAGGGTCAGTTATGCAGAGACCCCCGCCTACCACAGCAATGTGAAGCTTCAGTACACCTATGAGACACTATTAATCTATTAATAAACATCTTCACAAGTATTTTACACTATTATTTAATAGACTAAAGGTGGGGGGGGGAGCAACAATACCCTAAGTGACATAAGCCTTTATAGTCAGTTCTAATCATAGATTCGTTGTGGCACTAAATGATGGGGGCATATTTTACCCTTTGACCAATGATTCGTTGTGGCACTAAATGATGTGGCACACTTTAGCCTTTGACCAAGGATTCGTTGTGGCACTAAATGATGTGGCACACTTTAGCCTTTGACCAAGGATTCGTTGTGGCACTAAATGATGTGGCACACTTTAACCTTTTACCAAGGATTCGTTGTGGCAATAAATGATGGGGCACATTTTAACCTTTGACCAATGATTCGTTGTGGCACTAAATGATGGGGGCATATTTTACCCTTTGACCAATGATTCGTTGTGGCACTAAATGATGTGGCACACTTTAGCCTTTGACCAAGGATTCGTTGTGGCACTAAATGATGTGGCACACTTTAGCCTTTGACCAAGGATTCGTTGTGGCACTAAATGATGTGGCACACTTTAACCTTTTACCAAGGATTCGTTGTGGCAATAAATGATGGGGCACATTTTAACCTTTGACCAATGATTCGTTGTGGCACTAAATGATGGGGGCATATTTTACCCTTTGACCAATGATTCGTTGTGGCACTAAATGATGTGGCACATTTTAGCCTTTGACCAAGGATTCGTTGTGGCACTAAATGATGTGGCACACTTTAACCTTTGACCAGGGATTCGTTGTGGGACTAAATGATGTGGCACACTTTAACCTTTGACCAAGGATTCGTTGTGGCACTAAATGATGTGGCACACTTTAACCTTTTACCAAGGATTCGTTGTGGCAATAAATGATGGGGCACATTTTAACCTTTGACCAATGATTCGTTGTGGCACTAAATGATGGGGGCATATTTTACCCTTTGACCAATGATTCGTTGTGGCACTAAATGATGTGGCACATTTTAGCCTTTGACCAAGGATTCGTTGTGGCACTAAATGATGTGGCACACTTTAACCTTTGACCAGGGATTCGTTGTGGGACTAAATGATGTGGCACACTTTAACCTTTGACCAAGGATTCGTTGTGGCAATAAATGATGGGGCACATTTTAACCTTAGACCAATGATTCGTTGTGGCACTAAATGATGGGGCACAATTTACCCTTTGACCAGGGATTCGTTGTGGCACTAAATGATGGGGCATATTTTAACCTTTGACAACAGATTCGTTGTGGCACTAAATAATGGGGGCATATTTTACCCTTTGACCAGGGATTACTTTTTTCAATAAGAGTCTATGTGATGTGCTCATTTCTTTTTTTTTGTTATATAGCTTGCTAAGCTTTACAGCAATAATTAATTGTACAAATAACACAACAAATAAGTAGAACAATACATATACCAAATTAAATAAATACAAAGTAGCTGAATATTGAGGTTTAACATAATAAAAAGTTCACTAAAGATAAATTATGTTGATACAAAATTACACAAATAATTAATTACATGAATCCAAAAGTACACCAACACAATAGTAAACTAATGTAAAAGTGTACCAATACAAAAGTACACCAATTCAAGAGTACATATATACAACAGTACATGTCTACATAGTACACCTGTACAACAGTACACCTATAAAACAGTACACCTATACAACAGTACACGTCTATATAGTACACTTATACAACAGAACACCTATACAACAGTACACCTATACAACAGTACACAACTATATAGTACACCAATACACCTATACAACAGTACACTAATATAAAAGTTCACTGATTCAGCAGTGCACTAATACAAGAGTACTTACCGTTGATGTTATGGGATTAAAAACTACACAGTCTACACCAGCAATGTAAAGACAAGTGAGCAGAAAACAAAGTCTAGTTACCACAGACATGTCTGTCTATAGCTGGTGGACACCTTGTCCCTGGACTAAACAATGTCAGCTTCTAACAGCTATACGTTTTTGAGATGTAAACAGACAGTACGAAATGTTTACTGTATTTCTCTGCAAGTTGACATTGTACAAACATTTTTTATTATAATCTTACCTTGTTTATTAATAAGATCAATCAAAATTTCGCGGAAATGTTACGATACAATTTGTATCCCATTAAAAGAATGTACTAAGACAAATTCATTTGTTTTAAACTTAACTGATATTTCTTAATTAGCTTTTGAACTTGATGGATAATAACAATACACCAAAATAAACATACAGGAAAAAAAACATAAAAAAGGTTTACAAATCAACTATGTTACTGACATATTATTTCGACGATTGGTGATACAAATGGTGTACAACTAACAGGTAGTTAGTTACTTATATTACACCAACTTCCACGTAAGTAACACATTGACTGATGAAATGTGTCTAGAATTGAAAGTACTTTAGTTACCCCTTCTGTAAGATCTTTTAAAAACTAGTGAATAAATAAATTGATAGCCCCATCAGCTTGTCAGTCAATACTCACATTTCAACTGAATGACCATCTGTTCAGCTGAATTTCTAGCAAACTGGGTAAATACTTTAAAATGTAATAGTAGCCAGAACAAGTAGATGCGTAAGTGTGTGTGTGTGTTTTTGTGTGTGTGTGCGGGGCGGGTTCTCTTGTATAGATAATTAAATACATTATGTGATGATGAATAAATAAAAAGAGCTACGTGTATCTTATTTTCAATTTAGTAACACTTGTTGTTGACAGACTTATATGTACTACAACTTGTTGTCAACAGACCTATATGTACTACAACTTGTTGTTGAAAGACCTATATGTACTAACTACAACGAGTTGTTGACAGACCTATATGTACTACAACTTGTTGTTGACAGACTTATATGTACTACAACTTGTTGTTGACAGACCTATATGTACTACAACTTGTTGTTGACAGACCTATATGTACTACAACTTGTTGTTGACAGACCTATATGTACTAACCACAACGAGTTGTTGACAGACCTATATGTACTACAACGTGTTGTTGACAGACCTATATGTACTACAACTTGTTGTTGACAGACCTATATGTACTAACCACAACGAGTTGTTGACAGACCTATATGTACTACAACGTGTTGTTGACAGACCTATATGTACTACAACTTGTTGTTGACAGACCTATAGGGGAAGTTGGGGTAATAGCGGCCACATTTTTATTTTCTAGTTTATTATTGTGACTGAAAGCATTATCAATGACATACTGTGTTATACAAATAGCCCTATGGAAGTATTACTATATACCAATAACAGTTGGTTATGACTAGTCTAAAACTAGTCAGGGTAATTTCGTCATAGGTGGCCAAAATTTCTCCAATCTGAAAACACATATATGCAACAATAACAAATATCAGTAGGAAGTTTTACTTTTTCATTTTATTTGTTTCAACTGTCATGTTCTAAAAGTTTATGAATCAGAATACTAAAAAATCTAGCGGCAGTATACAGTTTGTCAAGGGCCCCTTTCGGGGTCCATGCGGTCGTTGTCTAAGAGCTTGATCACCTACCGAGTTCTGGCCAGTATTTGTATTTGTCCCAGCCACGTGGTTCCGATCTCGCGGCTGATGCGTGCCGAGACTTCGCCGACCAATGGTCAGCGAGCCGTGTAGGTCACGCCCATCACGCGTGATCAGTTCCTACAAACCGTGGGGCGATAAAGGGACAAAGAGTGCCCGTCCCTCCCTCGCTTGAATGTAATGAGGGTACCAATCCCCCCTTCTATTTTAACCTTTCCCAGGTGACGGCAGCCACACTGACCACAGTGCAACACCTGAGAAGACCAAAGCCTTTGGCTATTTTCTTTACTATCTCCCTCTGAGTCGATGACGCAACATGAGGGGGGGAATAAGGAAGTGGGGCAAAGAAACAGCGGAGTGCCTAGATTTCATTAAAACCAACTCACAGAATGTGGCACAGTTATATTATAAAAAAAATTGTTTCAGTCACAAAGTGAAGTTTTTTTGTTTTCTGTCTGTACCAGCACAGCTTGTGTGAGCCCACTGCTGGCATACCTCGCATTTAATCCAGGGCTCTGAAGAAACTGACCATAATTCAGCCGGCCGAATTTACCCCTTAAACTCTGGCTTTTATTACCCCGTAACAAGGAGAGTGACATTTAGCGATTATTCGAAATAACCGGACAATATTGCCAATGAGCGATAACAGAGACCTCATATGTATAAGATTTCATTTTTAATCCTACTTTACTAACTCAAAATCTCGCGCCGTACAAAATAAAAATCTTCATTTTATGAAACAATAAAAAAAAACTCACTTTGCCCAAATTAGGATTTTGCTTTGTAAACAAGAAAAACTTTAATGAAATCGCGATAAAAAAAAATTGCTTTTCACTTCCGGTTATAAGAAGCACCGCCCACCGATAGTACGCGTCCAAAGATCCTACATACTAGAAGATAAGGGATGGACGAATTTACCCCGCGGCCGCTATTACCCCAATTTCCCCTATGTACTAACTACAACGAGTTGTTGACAGACTTATATGTACTACAACTTGTTGTTGACGGACGTATATGTACTACAACGAGTTGTTGACAGACCTAAATGTACTTCAACGATTTGTTGACAGACCTATATGTACTACAACGTGTTGTTGACAGACCTATATGTACTACAACTTGACAGACCTACATCTGATTTCAATTCAAAGGGAAACATTTTACTTCATTGAATTTATTTTTTTTTTGGTTTAGAGTTGAGACAAATAATTAACAAATTAAATTAGGAGCTTCATTTTAAAGAAAATTACTTTCATTTACCTATAAAAGGAATATTAATTAAAATAAAATTAACGTTTCAAAAATTGAAATATGATTTCCCTATGTTTGATTCTTACAAGGTTTAAAATAGAAAATTTTAAGTTTTAAAACTGGTATAAAGTATACATACTTTACACAACAATAGAAAGATTAGTGAATTCAAATTTTATTCGTATAAAATGAATACAAACATCTCTATGTAAAAAAACATTTAACAATTATAAAAACCTCACATAAAACAAGCCAAAACAATAATTTAAGCATACAAAATGTTAATAAAACCGCTAATATGCACACATATAAATGTGTTTAAAATAATTTCTACATTAATATATTTACAAGTACTGTAGATACTTAAAATTTCCAACTTCATTATTATTAGTCTAACAATGATAATTCATATAGTTTTATGATAACAGCGGTCAGAGGTTGACCATGATCAATTAAAGCCCAGGCAGAGACAAATACTTGTCCCAACAAAAAAGGAATAAAGAAAATGGGCAGTTGGACTTTGAGAGTCAAAGACCCTCATTAATCTGTTGCCCCAGGCCCACGTCCAGTTCTTCATCCGTTGATTGTTTGATTACGTTAGTGTGTATCAAATATCATCCATAGCTCAATAGTGAATATTACCAGTACACCCGTATTGCCAGAATAGAGTTTGGATATTTAATTGTGTTTAAAAGTATTACAGTATTTGCCATAATATTTGGGAGAAATGGAACAGCCAAGACGGTACACCACACAGTTTATCAACAAATAAACAACTTTTAGACAGCAGTGTTCACATTGACAATACAGAGTCAAGGTAGGTGTGTGTAATACATTTGTATACATGTATTTTAAATCATGAGTCAATGTTGTTGTCTGTAATACATTTGTATATATGTATTTTAAAACAACAAACAACAGATGACTGATATTACTTAATCGGAGATGAGCAAATAAATCAATAGGCTAAATAAAATAAAAATTCTCTGACGTTATAAACTTCTATATGCTAGAAAGTAAATGACTTCTTCCAAAATAATGTCTAATATGTAGGCCGTACGCCATCATAATAATACATACATATATGCACACATTCAAATCGATATTATTTTTTTAGATCTTACTTAAATATATCACAGGGCTGTTAAATAAATAATTACTTTAGAATGTAAGAATATTAAGTTATTACATATTACATTTGGACAAAAAGTTATGGACATTGAAATGTTGTATGTTTTTATAAAACAACAATAAATGATGTATTTTTGAGAAACGTAGAACTCAATACTAGATTTGTTCTATTAAAAAGTGGAATATTTTCTAAGTTTTTCATAAAGCCTTTGAATATTAGTCAGCGAAACAATTTTAAAAAGATGAAAAAGTTGTAAATCAAAGTCTATGTGAAATAGGCTGTACAGCTGAGTGATAATAATATATCACTTGTAAAGATGCAATTAAAAGGCGAACATACCATTTTAATTAAAAGGATTTGAGTTGGATGAAAACACAAAATAATAATAAATAGAATATCCATTGTTTAAAAATAAATCATTTTCAATGTAGATGAATTAGAAACAAAATCAATTATAAATATAAAACTATAATTTAATACCGCATGTTGCTCATAAGATAACAGTGTCGTATAAGTTAAAAGTATATTACCAGCAAAAATATCTTGTTAGCCAAAAGTATAATACAATCAATAAGTATCTTACTAGCTGCTGGGATATAGGATGACGTCACACAGGTCAGTTTTAAGGTTGATGAGGCTCAGACATGAATGGCTACACCATTTGATCACTTCATCTAAACACCTTGACCATCATTGTTTACTAAGAGTGAACTGTCTTCAGAACTTGTTTCGTGAAATTTGATCCCCGAGTCATCGCTCTGCAGACGTTTATACTGTTTGGTCTTAAACACAAACTGTTTCTCACTCACCATACCATATTTGGGCATCTGCAGAAGAAACAAGTTCAGCAGTTTAATAATATTTTATGTGAGCTGTATCCGAAGAGACTGTCGTAGTAGGAGATCAAAGTGTAAGTATTAGTCAATAATTTAATATTAAATGAAAGAACGGAAGTGTTTCAGGGCCGGCACCAACCCAATATATAAAGGGGGGAGGGCGTAACATGTTAAATTTGAATCTGGTAGAGAGCACTTTATGTAGTACTGTTTATACGTGGTTTAACATAATTTAACGCCTGACAACGTATTGATACATATTCAATACGTATTCCTAACAGTTAAAAATTAAAATCTAATAATTTAAAAATACAGAAGAAATGCATTTACTTTTTTACTTAAAAATGAAATAAAGCAAACAAATAAACATGTAGCCATACAATTTTACTTTTACTTATGTAAATAAAATGAGCATTGACCTTAATGGTAATGTGAAACTTAAACTTGAGTGCTATGTAGACCAGAGTGTACAGCAATATACTGATGACCAGGTTGGCCAGTAGATGAAGTCCGAACATAGCCTTGACATAGACCACATTGTTGGGGTCAGTTCTGTCTAAATTTGAAGGCTCTCCGCCTGGAAAAAATACCAAGGAATTTAATGATCGTAAAGTGAGACAATAATAAATCTAACCAGGCTTGGACAGACATTTAGGTAGCTTTATAACGTATATAGTATTGAGACGGATGGTCGTGTGGTTAAGCGCTCGACTGTCAACCTGAAGGTAACTGGTTCGATCTCCGGTGAGGAAAAATTTCAGGTCATGGCTCAAGTTTCCAATATATCTCCCGTGGTGCCTCCATGGCCATTGCACTATCGGCTATGGTGGGGATGAAAGAAGGGCACCATAAAAACTATCCCATTAGTGGTTTATAGGATCTAAGAGATTTCATCTCATTTTACAGTGACTTCAAACAATAATATACAGGTCGACAGATATATGTAACATTATACAGGTAAATAGACATATGTTACATATACATGTTGTCAAGGCCCCCTTGCGGGATCCCTGCGGTCGTTGTCTATTGGTATGATCACCTACTGAGTTCTGGCCAACATTTATATTTGTCCCAGCCACGTGGTTATACAGGACGCACAACACAACGAGCAAAGCAACTCAAATGTAAATGACGTTACGACATCTATTTATTTACATCAAAGAATATGCACATCAGCGTGTCCTAAAAAGGACAGTAGCGTTACCGGCTACTACAAACAATATTATAATACATACATCAAAATTAGAATAGTTACCTGGGGTGGGGTAGTTCTAAAGGAACTTAGGCTAACAGCCTATTTCCCCCACCCCGGTGAGAGAGTCTGAGTTCGTCCTCTCTGTTCGATTGTCCGACGCTCGCTGACTAACAAATACTCACTCGACCGGAAGGTGCGCCACGCACATCCGCTCTCGCTCGAGAGCGACTTCGCTGACCAATCGGCAGCGAGCCGGGTATAGCTCGCTCATCGTGCGTGATCTGCTTCCCCTCACTCGTGGACGGTTCCAGCCTTCAAGATAAAAGGGGGGGGGTAAAGGTCAAAGAACCCATCCCTCTCGCTCGTCTGAAGGTCAAGGGCACAGATTATCTCCCTTAGAGACATTTTCTCCCCAGGTGACAAAAAGTGATAGTGGGTGCTAGACAGACTGATCACAGTGGGGAAAAAACCTGGGAAGACAATGTCTTTGTCTATCCTATGTATTATCTTATCTCACCCTCGGGTGATGAAAGCAGGGTAGGGCTTGGACTTGATTTTATTCATTAAATCACAGAATGTGACATCATCCCCCCCCTAAAGATAAAATCAAGGGGAAAGTAACCCAGGGGTAAAAGGATAGGGGTGGGTATAATAAAGCCCACCTACCAACTAAAATTATGCCGTGTTACATCAACCCCGACACAAACATCTAATTACAAACAGAAAAATGCGCCCCTCTTAGTTTATTAAGGGGGCCAAACAAAAAATCAACTTTTCACACTACATTCACTCTTAGGTGGCCTTCTTACTAGCCTCCTCTTCTCTGACATGTGAGTGCCAAATGTAAATTAACTTGAATTTTAAATGTTGGAATCCCTAAAAAATCGGCCTATCGCGCAGATACGGCTAACATTAAATTTACACTATGCCTTACGGCGTAACTCGGCCACAAACTACAAATCGCGACCTGTCAAGATAAGACAAATGTTGACACCTTAGATTTGGACTTACACGGACACTCCTAGTTCCAAACGAGTCAAATACTAGAACCAGCAACCCATTACTTTAGGGACCCGTCAGAATGACTGTAAGCATTTCAACCCGGCGTCCACCTAATCTAAGACACGAATGGCCTCGAGGCCACGATCTTTTAACTTCCCAAGTAATGATTGCGCCGCCTTTAGTGTACAACAAATTGCCTAATATGACGGAACGAATGGCAACCGCCGAATCGCCTCTAGCAAAACACTCCCGAAAACAGTATGCACCGACCTTTCTACGTCGTACAACGGACCCCTGGGTCTCACAAATATCAACACCTCAAGTTTTGCAACGATAACTAACTGGCGCGCCCCTACAGGGCCGCCTAAACAAACAATCATTCATGACAACAGCATGCACATACATTTCTTCCTTGCTGTACAACCCCCTTGGGTTTCACCTACATCAAAACCCTCCAGTTTGATGGAATAGTTGAGCCAGCCACTCATTCACTTAAGGGACCCGTCAAGAAGAATACAAGCAACTAGCCCGGTGTCCGCCTAATCAATATGAGGCCCGCCTGCCCGTAGCGCACAACCTCTTAGCGTTAACAAGGAATGAGTATGCCGCGGCTCCATACAACCTTACTTCCCTACACATCAGACCTGGTCCACTCAATCATTTGGATAACTCTTCGCTGGCCGCACCAGACGAGGCGTTCTACTGCGCGGTTTCGAGGGCCCCCTGGCTCCTCTAGTCCCACGCCCAACCCTCGTGTTACCAAAGAGCAGCTGGACTTTAACTATCTAAGGGACATGTACCATGAGGTAGGTGGCATGGCATCAACAACATATAGTCATGGGCCCACCCAATCTATGAATGGTTCTAATGTGGCGCCCTGACAACAAACGAAAAAAGGGGAGGTACACAAACTCAGAAGAAATCTACCCAAAATCAAATGAAAGTAAGCAAAATCAAATGAAAGTAAGCAAAATCAAATGAAATAACACAACATCAATTCAAAATGATTACACCAACCAAAGTAAAAGAGAAAAAATATATAATGAATGAAAAGCATAAACATCCAATCAAAATCTAAAGTCTATTAGTGTTCACCGATTCTCTGGAATCTAGCATGAACAGCTAATTGGCGCCCCAAGGACCCATCTCCTGCCGCATGTACATGGCAGCGAGATGCCCTGCGCCCCAAACGACTTGATCGGTACCTTACCGCATCCTTTAAATCTCCTTTAGATTTCCCTGGGCCCTCCCATTATCTACGAATGGTTCTAACGTAGCCCACTAAAAACAAATGAGGCACCCGAAGTCCCGCCTGCTAATAGGCGACAATGACTCGGCCCTCACACACCATAATAAACACATGAATGTGCATACAATCAAAGAGAATGTACACAAAATCAGAATGAGTGTACCCTAAATAAAAATGACTACACAAAGTCAAAATTAAAGTATTCACCAAACAAAGAAGAAGGTATACAAAATTATAATGACTATACACACAAAGTCAAAATGAAAATACTCAACCAAATTCAAAATGACTACAGTTTCAAAATACCTTTACACAAAATCCAAATACATTTATGTCCATCGGTTACAATGAACCAGGCATGGACCAACAACAATGGCGCCTAAAAGGCCCATCTCCTGACGCATGCACATGGCAGCGAGATGCCTTGCACCATTAAAACAGCATGGCCGGTACCTTACTGCAACCCTACAACATTAAAATGCCATGGGCACTCCCATTATCTACGAATGGTACTAACGTGACCCACTGACAACAACTTAGGTCCCCGACCTCTTCTCTCTGTGAGCCCCGATCCGTACTATTTCCCTTTACAAAATTCAATCCCTCTAAACACGTGCGAAAAATATTCTTACTCGACAACACTCGATTTGTGATTTGTAAGTAAATATCAGTGTATAGTTCATGACGCCATTAGCATTTAACCACGTGTAACTAAAATATAATTTGTTACCTTCCTATGTTTGAAACTTATAACGAGCTTATTAAATGCGTATCAAGTTTAAACCTATACACACTTTTGATTTTTACCGCACGATAAAATGGGGTACACTAAAACTCAAATGAGTTAGTTTAAGAAAAGGAAATACGTTACTCAAAAAGAAAAAAAATATTTAGGCATCTCACAGGGGCAGAAAGAACAGACTAAACAAAAAAATAATTGGCCTACCTTGACGCTTCCAGTCCTCCAGTTTATGAATAAAAAAAACACAGAATCACATTCTCACCAAACAACTTAAACTAAAAGTCTATATAAAAAACAACGTTCATGAATTTGAAACTCTTGTCTGACTTCGGTTGGTGGAGGTTCCTTTCTCTTCTGGTTGATCTCTTCTGGCCCGAGGGAAGACGTACGAGTTGTTGTAGGTGGTTAAGCGTACCGCCATCGTTTACCATTTTTGCCACGTGTTTGACTAACACTAATGGCGCCACACCTGTGATTATGCGAATCACACCGGACTCAGTGACTCATCGAGCCACCTTTTGACTTAATGACAGCGTGTCATCCACTTTCGCCACATGGAGATCTGCCTCTCACCAGTGGGAACTCATTTGTACACGTGGCTGATTGAGCCCCCATGGCCGTGAACTCAGTAAGGTGATTAGCCCCGTCTGATTAATCAGATATTGGTAAAGATCCCGAAACGAGCCACCCAGAATGTCAAGGCCCCCTTGCGGGGTCCCTGCGGTCGTTGTCTATTGGTATGATCACCTACTGAGTTCTGGCCAACATTTATATTTGTCCCAACCACGTGGTTATACAGGACGCACAATACAACGATAAATTGAGCAAAGCAACTCAAATGTAAATGACGTTACGACATCTATTTATTTACATCAAAGAATATGCACATCAGCGTGTCCTAAAAAGGACAGTAGCGTTACCGGCTACTACAAACAATATTATAATACATACATCAAAATTAGAATAGTTACCTGGGGTGGGGTAGTTCTAAAGGAACTTAGGCTAACAGCCTATTTCCCCCACCCCGGTGAGAGAGTCTGAGTTCGTCCTCTCTGTTCGATTGTCCGACGCTCGCTGACTAACAAATACTCACTCGACCGGAAGGTGCGCCACGCACATCCGCTCTCGCTCGAGAGCGACTTCGCTGACCAATCGGCAGCGAGCCGGGTATAGCTCGCTCATCGTGCGTGATCTGCTTCCCCTCACTCGTGGACGGTTCCAGCCTTCAAGATAAAAGGGGGGGGTAAAGGTCAAAGAACCCATCCCTCTCGCTCGTCTGAAGGTCAAGGGCACAGATTATCTCCCTTAGAGACATTTTCTCCCCAGGTGACAAAAAGTGATAGTGGGTGCTAGACAGACTGATCACAGTGGGGAAAAAACCTGGGAAGACAATGTCTTTGTCTATCCTATGTATTATCTTATCTCACCCTCGGGTGATGAAATCAGGGTAGGGCTTGGACTTGATTTCATTCATTAAATCACAGAATGTGACACATGTATACTGATATTTGTAACAATATACATGAAGACAAACATATGTAAAATAACAGATAGACAGACATCATCATCATCATTATATATAAAACACAACTTCGAGACGCAAGAAGCAGGACTGTTTATAGATTGTGGAATTCCAGAACACGTCGACAACTCGCCACAGCGGAAAAAAAAGACTATAGTGTGGCGTGTTGTTTAAAGTGGGTCAAGAGATAGAAACTGGATAAAAAAATACAATTAAAAAAAATCATGACCTTACTAAAAAGGCAGTAATTATTACATCAACCTGCAAGACTATTTATAGCTGGATTCAGCAAGTCTAAAAAAATAACTCTATGTGGTTGAACAATACTATTTCATGTCTACACAGCTCCAGTAATTACATCAAGACTATTTATAAAACCTTCCGACTTCAGAGATATCTCAAACAAGATTATTTTAATTTCTTATATGACGTTTTGTTCTTTTATTTAGTTAAATATAAAATGGTCTAGACAGCTCCAGTAATAATTAAAACAGTATTGTTTGGTCGTAATCATGTTCAGGGGCGGATCTAGACAACTTTGACCCGGGGGTGGGGGGAAAAACTGAAATGTTAAAATTATAATCCGTCCGCCCGTCCTAGAACTAAAAAAATATTTCGATAATTTAATGATGTCTTACCTAAACTTGCGGAAACGGGGGATGGGGTCGCCCCCCCTAAATCCGCCCCTGATCATGTTTTTATGTGCTAAATACGAAACTATTTCATTTATCCCAAGTCACGGTAAATTCTGTATCCTTTTAACCGCGGAAATGTTGGAATTCTGAATGATAAAAATAAACAATACAATAAAAAAACAAGCAATTTAAGTCTTTTCCGTTTCGGCCAAAGGACATTTTAGAGCATTTTCGTGTAAGCAGTATGGGTTTTAATAAACAGAGAGGGAAGTAATCATGTTGAATAACCGTTACAAAAATAAATAATGATTACGCCCCTTTGATTAGCTTTTATTATTTATATTTAAAATATAAGCAAAAACGGTATCTAAGAAACTCTTATATTCAGCCCTGAGAGGTTATATCGCGAAATGAACTTTTGATGTACACTTGGCAGGCCAAGACCTACAAAATGATACATACATCATGGGTCTAGGACTTATGGTTGTTGAGATCTAGGGTGATGACGGACAGACAGACAGGCAGACAAAACGGGGACAATAGAGCCTTTTTTTTTTCGAAAATACTCTAACAAGTGCACACCATGTATTATTTCCGAAGATGTCAGCCTGTTATTTTGTTTGATTGCTTATTTAAAAATACAATTACAGTAATTATATTGATTGAAAAGGTGGTGTATGCTACGTAACGGGACGGCTAGTATTTAATAATCAACAGATAGACACACAAGCCGGGTAGACATAGCATTACAGCATGACAGGGATTCAAATATACTCTCAGAGAGATCATCAGAATTGTACAACTTTTAATCAGTAATCTCTCTCTCCCTCTCTCTCTCTCTCTCTCTCTTGGTACCCGGACCGGCGAGTAGGCACACAGTTGGAGTTGAAAATGGTGATATATATTTCAGCGTTAACGGCCCCAAGGACATGAACAGATTATTGTAGCCAAAATACATTTGAGAATAGGGACACCTAATAATACATCAAATAAAGTTTATATGTTAAATAGTTCCTCCCAAAGAAAATATGGGTAAACATAAACAACAACTCTTAAAATCATATTCCTTCATAATATTTTAATGGACTCCTTTCCAAACAGTTAATCATTTAATGTTTTATGATGTTCAACATGGCGTATTTTAAAAAAAAAAGAGAAACGTGAGTGAGTGCTTGTGTTAAGCAAAACGCTACATGTTTAACAGGTGGTTTATTTACTGTTATACACATCGTAGCATAGTACAATTAACTAAGAAAAATTGCCGACCCGGCAGTGCAGAACCTAGGGACTTAGGGGCCCGGTGGCTTCGCCTCTTTGGGAGATGCCCCTGAATTTTGACATGGGATAATTTTTTGATGCTTCTCAAGCTTCGTCCCGAGAAGAAAGAATCGTTGTGTATCTTTTAGCTGGCCTTCAATTAAAAACATAGTATTCCATCAATGCAGTTGAGGCCGCAGATGCAGAAAACATTAGGCCTCTTAAAAAAGAAAGACATCAAAGCTTTCAACATTATAGTTCTGTGAAGCCAATGCCCAACCAAGGGATTTTAGGCATCTTCGGAAGCCGCTACATTTTGACATGAGATAATGTACTTAATATTTAGTTTTAAAAATATTTTGGGGTCTCTCCTCAAACTGGGCCCCCTCCATACACCCTCTGTGTGAAGCCCCCATCATAAATGGGTTAGTTTGCATTGTAAACGTTGTGTACGGCGCTACTCAATCTCAACCCTTATTCAATTCATTCATGTGACGTAATAGTCAAAAAATTTTAAAAAGTGACGTATTTTAGGTTAGTAATAAAGGGAAATAATTGTACATTAGAAATAAACATATTTTAGAAATAAAAACAATTTAAACAATATAAATATTGCATTATATTGAGGTATCCATAATTATGGTTTAAAATTTAAATTGTGGAACATAACACAGAATATTAATTGAACGATTTCTGTAAATATTTCTTTTATGATAGCTTCTCATTTAATAACAAATTGAAACCATAAATTATTACGATACTGCGAGATATACATAAACCTATGGAATTAATATCGGGGAGTACCATGATATTTATGTTGTATGATTCTGTGTTACCTCTCCTATGATCGCTTTATTGATCTTTGTTAAAGATTGAGGCGGTCGAAAACGGTATTATATTGTGATTGCCATTTGTCATTCATGATCTTACCAGCTGTATGTTAGTGTACGGTGTTTTGTCACCTCGGCACTAAACATATGGCTGGTCCAATGTTATTTCTGGCAGCCATGTTGAGACAATTCTTACTCGGCTGGCCAGTTGGTAGCCGGATCATACATGTTAAGAAGAAAACAGTAAATGTTTCTGCCATCTTTGAATTGTTTATGCCGCCATGTTGGATGACAGACGGAAGTAGCGATGACAGACGGAAGTCGCGATGACAGACGGAAACCGGAACATATGATGTAAAATTTGTATTATATATATATATATATATATATATATATATATATATATACTATCAGTGTGCCTGGTGTTGCCCGGTAAGTCCAGAGTTAAAACATGACACTTGGAACATTTCTAACACACCATTGGTTAAAGATATGGGTGTTAATTTATGCCACCTACCTAAGGTCCAGATATGACCAACATTTCAGACGTCACAAATTACGTTTCACCCGTCAATGCTAATAACTTAGGATTATTTGTTGAAACAGTAAATAATTCTCTTAATGTTAAAATCCAAACGAAAAATTGCAATAATGATCAGAATAATTTTTGTTTCTCTGTCATTTTGCAACACAGAAGCAAGTTGGTGTGGCACGATACAGCATCCACGCGCAAGTTCATTTCGGCTTCTTCTTTTTAGAGCTTTATTGTCCCCGTTTTGTCTGTCTGTCTGTCTGTCTGTCATCACCCTAGATCTCAACAACCATAAGTCCTAGACCCATGATGTATATATCATTTTGTAGGTCTTGGCCTGCCATCTGTGCAGCAAAAGTTTATTTCGCGATCTGACCTCTGAAGGCCGTAAGAGGGGGTTTAGTACCGTTTTTTACTATATAAGCTATATTAAAAAAGGAGCGCCTATATCTCAGCAACTATATTTCCTAGACCCATAATGTATATATCATTTTGTAGGTCTTGGCCTGCCATGTGTACATCAAAAGTTTATTTTGCGATAGGACCTCTGAGGGCCGGGCATCAGGGCTCCTAAGGGGCTTATATAGTATATATACACCTTGTACGTTCAATAACCCATTCATTTGGTGCGAAATACTGCAGCACGTAGTTTCACCAAGATTTATTAAGAAACTCATCAAATGAAATAGTAAGCTTGTGTTCTGAGTTTAATTGAAAGTATCAGAGCTATGCAACAATTGACGGAGTTTTCGGACGATTATATGACTATAATTTCGAATGTTTTCAATTATGAGTCCTATTTCAGTAACCACAAACCACTTGTAGTTAGATTTAAGAGACAATATTTTTTTTCAAATATAAAGAAACGTCTTTATAATTTTTTTACAGATATATGTATTACACAACTGAATTTATAAACATTTACAAAATTTACAAATATTTACTGAAAGCTAACAAACGTACTGCTACATAACACGAAAATGCGCTAACACGTCCTGTGTCCAGAATGGAACAGGCTTAATTGCTTGTTTTCTTACACGCTGTCCTTATATATAGTGAAAGTTCATGTATCCATATTATATGGACGCACGTAAAGCAATGTTTCATATAGTGATAGTTCATGTATCCATATCATATAATATTACAGACGTACGTAAAAAAATGTTTCAATTTTCGACTCACCAGGAAACCTGTCATGGACATAAAGCATGAAGGCGACGTGAGAGAACCAAGTGCCCAGAGTGAGCACACCGTATGACCGGATGACCATTGTCCATACACCCTCTCTCCATTTGATCTCAAGTAAAACTGTTGACCGTACAAACATATTGATATATTGATATTGGATTACCTGTTGCATTTGGTTTAAAATATTATCTACTTATTATGACATTTATATTGTATATTGTAAATGTACCATGTAACTGTACAATTTAACTGTATAATGTAACTGTAACTGTATATTGCAACTGTACAATGTAACTTTACCCACATCGTATAGACATAACGGATGAAAGTAAGTCAGTTAAGTTATTTTGTCAGTAGCCAAACAAAAACCACAGATGGTCAGAGTCTGAATCTAATGACTGCTAGCCTCGTAAACCCATACTAGTTAACTATTCAACATTCTCCAAGTTTCACCACAGACCTATTATGTCCGTTAAAATGTGGACCTTTAGACTGCACAGACTATTTCTCTGAATATCTACATGTACAGCCAATGCTTTTTTTTTTGCGGAACGCACCGGAACGGCGTTACGGCCCCTTTTTTCCGTATTCAAAAGTGTACTGTTTAGTGCACTCTATTTTCAAAAGTGTACTGTTTACTGCACTCTATTTTCAAAAGTGTACTGTTTACTGCACTCTATTTTCAAAAGTGTACTGTTTACTGCACTCTATTTTCAAAAGTGTACTATTTACTGCACTATATGTTCAGTATTATTTCTTTATGACACGATGGACATAAAAAGGAGTTCCGGGTTTTTTTTAAAGAAAAAGTACACTTGGTACAGCTACGAATGCCTTGTTCGAAGAGGCACAGCTTATATCATCCATGGCTGGATTTAAAGGAATGGCAACATGTCAAAGCCATTTAGTGACCCATTTGAATATATTTCGTTTTAGCTCTTAGACATTTTCAATCGTCTGGTCTAATGTGTTGTCGTAATACTACATTATGATGTTGTTTTTAGAGCATTTTCGAAAGAAAAATGTTTCCCCGTTTTGTCTGTCTGTCCGTCATCACCCTAGATCGCAACAACCATAAGTCCTAGACCCATGATGTATATATGATTTAGTAGGTCTTGACCTGCCATGTGTGCAGCAAAAGCTCATTTCGCGATCTGACCTCTGAGGGCCGTAAAAGGGGGCTTATAAAGTACCGTTTTTTACTATATAAGTTACATTAACAAAGGAGCGCCCCATATCTCAGCAACCATAAGTCCTAGACCCATGATGTATAGATCATTTTGTAGGTTTTGGCCTGCCAAGTGTACATCAAAAGTCCATTTTGCAATCTGACCTTTCAGGGCCAAAATATAAGAGTTTCTTATATACCGTTTTTGCTTATATTTTAAATATAAATAATAAAAGCTAATCAAAGGGGCGTAATCATTATTTATCTTTGTAATAGTTATTCAACATGATTACTTCCCTCTCTAAATTTATCCTAATCCATACGCGTGGAGCAATATTTATGGCTGTAACCCGGAAAAAAAATACGGAATCCGTCCGGTGTAACCGTAGCCGTACACGAAAATGCTCTAAAATGTCCTTTGTCCGAAACGGAAAAGACTTAAATTGCTTGTTTTTTTTTTCTTTTTAAATTTGTAAATAATTATTTATTTTTTCCCGCGTAACGACTTATCTTAACGTCATTCTGTTATCGAACTAGACAATTCTGACAGTTATGACCTGAACAAGACTTACTGGCCACACTGATGACAAACATGACGAAGATGGGCAGTATGTGAACAATGGTTTCCACTGGTTCCTTGCCGTGCATGCTAGCGTGATAATAAAAGGCGACACCATACCACATGAAGGACAAGAAGGCAGTCATGTAGTTGAACTCTGGTGGATACATTCATAAAATAGTTCAATATTTCTGGTTTAATATGACCAGAGTTTTTCATAAATTATATCACGCTATGTAATTAAGAAAAGTTTAAAAAAAAAGTTTCAAATTAAATACAATACATTTTAAGGAAACAATATTTTAATATGTACTAGTAAACAAAGGCCCGGTACCCGGACCGGCGAGTAGGCACACAGATGGAGTTGAAAATGGTGATATATGAGCGGGTTAACAATCAGTCTATAGACAAAAAATAGCTTATCTATGTACTCGAGGTATCCCCAAAGGACATGAACAGAATATTTTAGCCTAAATAATTTGAGAATAGGGACACTTAATAGTACATCAAATAAAGTTCATATGTTATATAGTTCATCCCAAATAAAATAATCCTCATTATGGGTTCAGAAGCTTAACAAAAACATGTTAGACGGTTGATATATTACTGTATTTAGATATATTTAGATGGGTGACTTTAATGACAAATATTTTTTTTAAAAAGAAAAATTTAATTAAAACTCAACTCACGAGGTATTACAGGTAGCCTAAACCACACCATCAGGTCTGTGATGCCGTGAATAATGAAGATTCCATATATGGTCATGTGCTGTTGATAAACTAATTTTACAAAGTTCCCATGTTCGTCCTGAAATCGAATTCCGCCATCCAGGAACTCTCCAAGGAAACCTGAAGTATAGACCATGTAACAAGAAATAAAATAACGTAATTTAATAGGAGATTTAAATAAAATTAAAGGTAGTTAAAAAGAAATGTCGGGAGATAGTTATACTGCAGTTGATTCCCCTGCGTTATACTGGAGTTGTTTCACCTATGAGAGTACAGTATTTTTTGAAATTATAAATGCGTGTATATGTTGGCTTACTATTTCATGTCATAACACACTGGTACGTGGAGGTAATTATTTATCAACAATGTTTACGACATAAATCTTATATGAGCGAGATTTTTTATTCATATTTCTGGCTCCACATTATTAACTCCATATCCATTGTATTATTATGAATAATTTCTCTGAAGTGAGTGTAAACAAAAACATGTTTTTGTTAGTCATTTTTTTATTAAGGGAGGTAATTAATGTTTTGCATGAAATTTTACACTGTTATGTCCCTTGAAATTTTTTTTTTTTGCTGAAATCTTTTTCATAATACTTGTACTGTAAAAAATTTAAGCGAATTGAGCAAGCAAGAAAAAAATACTCCACATGAAACCTTTGTAAATAGAGTGTTATATAATTTAAACAACGGAGTGGCTACGGTTCTGTCCCTGACAGAACCCGTATTTTTTTTTCGGGTACCAGCCATAGATAATTCTCCACACCCTAACCCTATCCCTAATCCTAATCCTGAAAAAAAAAATTCTGAAAAAAAAATGTATATATGCCATGTTATTTAAACCCTAATATAATGGTTTTGGCTGGTGCCGGAGCCACTGCGTTTAAACAAATACTAATATTAATTTGACTAGTATTAATTCAGTTTATTTAATGAAATGATTTTGTAGTTATAGTACTTTGGTTCTTAAGCTCACGTTTGGTTTATTTTTACAGTCTTATTGTAAGTAGGTCATTTTTCTATTATTTTACTGTCAGCGTAATGTTATGATAATGAAGCCTCGATATTTTACTGTCAGAGTAATGTTGTGATAATGAAGCGTCGATATTTTACTGTCAGCGTAATGTTGTGATAATGAAGCTTCGATATTTTACTTTGAGCGTCGTCGGCATCCGTCCGTCTCGAGAGACGATGGTGTAGCTAAATGAGTCTACAAAACACCGCCGGGAATGGCTGTGCAGTCCGACTCGGGAGTGGCAATCCCTGCCGCACTTGTCACACTTGAAGATAGTTGGTTGTTGTAGTTGTTGTTGTAGCTGTTCTTTTTTCCGCTTCCGTCTTGTTCTTTTCAGGGCAACATTATCCTGTCGCTCAGCCTCTGCGCGCAATGAACCCTGCCGGACAGCGAGCCTCCATGAGTGGCGGTCGGCTGCTTGGCTCTCCCAGGAGTTGGGGTTAATGGAGCACTCTTTCATATCCTTTTTGCAGGTGTCTTTGTAGCGCATTTTAGGTCACCCTGTTTTCCTCTGGCCGGTAAATAACTCGCCATAGAGTAGGTCTTTCGGGATGCGGCCTGCGTCCATTCTTTTGACATGACCGAGCCATCTGAGGCGTCTCCCGCTGAGAACTGCAAACAAGCTGCTCATGTTGGCCCTCTCTAGCACCCCAGTGTTGGGGATCTTGTCTTGCCACTTTATCTGCAGTATACGTCGCAGGCACCTCATGTGGGAATTGTTTAGCTTTCTTTCGTGCCTCGCGTAAGTGGTCCACGACTCGCATCCATAGAGGAGGGTACTAAGTATGTAGGCCTGGTAGACGCGCAATCTGGTATTTTCGGTGAGGCTGGGGTTTTCCCACACACGTTGCTTTAGTCTCGCCATGACTGTGGCTGCCCTAGCGATTCTGCAATCGATCTCCGGGTCTATGGATAGCGAGCTGGAGATGGTGGACCCGAGGTAAGTGAAGTTCTCGACGACCTCTAGGGTGTGCCCATCGATGTCAATGCTTGGGGGTGTACCTGTACCCTGTGCCATGACATTCGTCTTTTTCAGGCTGATAGTCAATCCAAACTCCTTGCATGCATGGGAGAGGCGGGTGACAAGCTGCTGCAGTCCGTCTTCAGTGTGTGATGTCAAGGCTGCGTCATCAGCAAAGAGCAGCTCGCGAATTAGGACCTTTGTGACTTTGGTCTTTGCACGGAGGCGGGCTATGTTATAGACCTTGCCATCGGACCTTGTATGGATGTAAACACCCTCGCTGCAATCCTTGAAGGCGTATTGGAGGAGCATGGAAAAGAAAATGCCGAAGAGTGTAGGGTGCAAGGACGCAGCCCTGTTTTACTCCGCTGCTGACTGGGAAGGCCTTGGAGATTGCGCCGTTGTAGCAAACCGTGCTATGCATGTTGTCGTGGAAGGACATGACCACTGCAAGCAGGTGTGGGGGGCAGCCAATCTTTTGCAGCAAGCTGAAGAGTCCACTTCGACTTACTAGATCAAACGCCTATGTGAGGTCGACGAAAGCGATGTAGAGTGGGACCTGCTGTTCCTGACACTTCTCTTGAAGTTGACGTAGTGAGAAGATCATGTCCACTGTTGATCGGCCAGCCCTGAAGCCACACTGTGACTCTGGGTAGACTCGGGAGGCGAGGGCCTGCAGGCGGTTTAGAGCGACGCGGGCGAAAGCTTTGCCGACGATGCTGAGGAGGGAGATGCCCCGGTAGCTATTACAGTCGCTCCGGTCCCCTTTGTTCTTGTATAGTGTGATAATTTTGGCATCCTTCATGTCTTGGGGGATATAGCCCTGTTCCCAGCATCGACTTAGGAGGTCGTGCAATGGCTTTAGCAGTGTTGGTTTTCCGCTCTTCAGGTGGGATTCCATCGCTGCCGGGTGCCTTTCCGTTTGCAAGGCAGTCGATGGCTTTGCTTAGTTCATTCACGGTGGGTGTGGTGTCTAGCTCCTTCATGACAGGCAGATCTGGGATAGCGCCAAGGGCGGCATCAGTCACAGTGTTCTGGGTTGCGTATAGCTCCAGGTAGTGTTCGGTCCACCTCTGCATCTGTTTTTCCTGGTCCTTGATGACCTCTCCTGTTTTGGATATAAGGGGGGGGGGCGGTTTTGGAGGGAGTTGGGCCTATTGCCTTTTTGATGCCCTCGTACATCCCTCTTGCGTTTCCTGTATCGGCAGCTGCCTGGATGCTGCTACAGAGGTTCAACCAGTAGGAGTTGGCGCATCTGCGGGCGGTCTGCTGGGCTTTGCTCCTGGCTGTCCGTAGGGCTTTTAGTTTGTTGGGACTGGGCCTGGCCTTGTAGGCCAGTAGGGCTTTCCTTTTTACCTCGGTAACGGGTTCCATTTCCTCCCAGTGGGCCTCGTACCAATCGGCGTTTTTCCGCTCTATCTTTCCATAGGTGGTGATGGCGGAGTTATATACGACATCACGCAGACGCGACCACCTAGAGTCGATGGTGTCAACTGCTAACTTTCTTTCACTGAGTGTAACTTCCAGACTGCTGATAAACTGTTGGTTTTTTTCGGGATTTCTGGCACAGTTGATATTGATGCGTGGGCGACCTTTTTTCTTGGAGTGATGCAGTTTCTTCGGCGTTATGTGCACCTTGCTTGCCACGAGGGCGTGGTCCGTGTCGCAGTCTGCACTGTGGTAGCTGCGGGTGAGGAGGATACTGTCGATATTCCCTCTTCTGGTGAGGACGAGGTCGAGTTGGTGCCAGTGGCGGGAGCGTGGGTGCCTCCATGACACCTGATGTATCTCTTTGCACCTGAAGAAGGTGTTGGTCACGCACAGGCCATGGTGGCACGAGAGCTCAAGCAGTCTCTGGCCATTTTCATTTATCTTTCCCCTCCCAAAGCTTCCGAGACAGGTGGGCCAAGCCACATGGTCAGCTCCTACCCTTACTTTGAGCGTAATGTTGTGATAATGAAGCCTCGATATTTTACGGTCAGCGTAATTTTGTGATAGTGAAGCGTCGATATTTTACGCCAAAACTAATTCATTAGCCGATACGAACAATTATAAACAAAGAGTAAATAAAGAGGAGATATTCCTCTAAACATAGATATATGTAGATAGTTACTTTAATGTTGTCTTGTATTTTCTAATACGATATTGCGGATACAATTCAAACAAATGGATTCAAAAAGAGTAATGACTTTTTGTCACCATTCACAGTGGTTGCTACGGAGATGACCTTAGCTGGAAAACGTCTGTTAACGTTAGAAAATAGTATTGCAAATTATTTCAATGGTGTTTCAAAGTCAATGTTCAGGGAATTGATATGAGCTAAATAAAATAAAAACAAAATAAATTCAAATAGTTTTATGTTTGACAATCGAAAAAATAAAGATTGATTTCATTTGATTTATGTTTGGCACTTTGAAAAATTGTATGTACCGTGCCTAGTATAAGTAATAGATTTTGGTTTAGTTTCAATTACTGCGCCTACGTTTTTAGCTTTTAAATAGTTCCTTATAATTAAAGTAGTTTAGTTACCAGTCCAGGACAGAGGGAACGTAATATTATTATAAACAACTAAATCAATTTTTAAGCAATGGGCACACTTTTTGTGTTTATTAAACTCACCGACAATAGGAAATAAAATCTTGAAGATGATTTCAATGGGTAGCGGTCTCTTGATGACCACGTCATAGTGGATATTTGGCCTCATGACCTTTCCCTGGCTCTCTGCCTGTCGAGAATTTATTTCAATGTTATTTTATTTCTATCTAGTTACTAGGCCTATATTTTTAGTGATATTTTGTAAGTCAGCCTGGCATCGTATTTCAGCCCTTTGCACACACCTTGATTAATAAGAATGCACCCCCCTTTCAAAGTTTTTTTTTGTAGTTAGCTAATTAGCCAAAATATTTATGACCTATAATAGTCAAAAATGATTTCAAAAATGCAAAGGTAAACTAAAGTATAAATACATTAATAGTTACTTTTTTTGTCTAATTTCCATGTTGCTAGTCCCACTCTGTTATACATATTATTTTAAAAGAAGGTGAGTGTTGTTTACCATAATGTAAGAGTGTTGTTTACCATAATGTAAGAGTGTTGTTTACCATAATGTAAGAGTGTTGTTTACCATAATGTAAGAGTGTTGTTTACCATAATGTATTCTCTAAAGGCGTGGACCATCCACCAAAAGGCGATGACGATGAAGAACATCCCTTCATCAATGTGACCCCAGAACGATCCCATAGTTCACAGAATGTTCCAACAATGAGAGACTGGTTTCCTGAAAACAGAAAATAAATAATAAAGTACAGACTCATTTGATAAACTGGAGTATTTCTCGACTTTTTAAAATTACGTTTTGGACTACGTGTTGTTTTACTAGACTGCTAGTCACTGGAATACACCGGTCATTATACATGCAATAATTTTTAGAGTTGTCTGTACTTGCCCTTTTCACGTTGATTTCAAATCGAGATTCGAAAAGAACTGTTTAGGTCAGTAGGGTACCAGGGATCAACGGGTCATGTTGGGTCAGTAGGGTTCTGAGGATCAACGGGTCATGTAAGGTCAGTAGGGTTCTGAGGATCAACGGGTCATGTCAGGTGAGTAGGGTACCAGGGATCAACGGGTCATGTCAGTTCAGTAGGGTTCTGAGGAGGGTGTAGTTTACCAGCAATAAATAAATTCACTTTATGTTGAACTTTTTACTGAAGTCATTGAATTCTTCCACTTTCTTTGTTTTTAGAGCATTTTCGAAAAAAAAAATGCTCTATTGTCCCCGTTTTGTCTGTCTGTCTGTCTGTCATCACCCTAGATCTCAACAACCATAAGTCCTAGACCCATGATGTATATATCATTTTGTAGGTCTTGGCCTGCCATGTGTGCAGCAAAAGTTCATTTCGCGATCTGACCTCTGAGGGCCGTAAAAGGGGGCTTAGTACCGTTTTTTACTATATAAGCTATATTAATAAAGGAGCGCCTATATCTCAGCAACTATAAGTCCTAGACCCATGATGTATATATCATTTTGTAGGTCTTGGCCTGCCATGTGTACGTTCAATAACCCATTCATTTGGTGCGAAATACTGCAGCACGTAGTTTCACCAAGATGTATTAAGAAACTCATCAAATGAAATAGTAAGCTTGTGTTCTGAGTTTAATTGAAAGTATCAGAGCTATGCAACAATTGACGGAGTTTTCGGACGATTATATGACTATAATTTCGAATGTTTTCAATTATAAGTCCTATTTCAGTAACCACAAACCACTTGTAGTTAGATTTAAGAGACAATAATTTTTTTTCAAATATATAGAAACGTCTTTATAATTTTTTTTTTACAGATATATGCATTACGCAACTGAATTTATAAACATTTACAAAATTTACAAATATTTACTGAAAGCTAACGAACGTACTGCTACATAACACGAAAATGCGCTAACACGTCCTGTGTCCAGAATGGAACAGGCTTAATTGCTTGTTTTGGTATGTCTGTCTATCTATTTGTCTGTCTGTCAACAATTCTATTTATAATGTATATTCATAATGGCAGATCAAAATTTAGCGGGTTTTGAAATTCTCTTGTCACCTAATGGAATGGAGCCGTCTTATTCAGATAGGGCGCTCAAATAAAACAAAAAAATAAAGGAGACCATTTTCTTATTGAGGCCTTTCATGTCGACCCACCCAACGGTTTTTTTTTGACTAGTATCAGAGTTTAATCAAGTGTGACTATGTCATGGTACCGGCGTAAACTAATCACAGACAATGACAAAGCAGATTTGAGAGAAAAAAAAAACGTCTTTTATGGTCCATGCGTGATAAGACAGAAAACTGTTTTAAGGCGTCAAGAGTTACGGGGTTTGTTGAGTGGGTGTGGTAGGTCATAGGTCATAGGTCGGGCTGAAGATTGACAATAAACACGCGGACGATGAATATTTGGATTTGTATTTACTATCTAATATTCGGCTCTGTATTTACTACCTAATATTTTGTAATATTTGTATGCGTGATTTTTACTTATATTATATTTTTTCCATAATGTCCTTTTTTGAATTATAACTTTAACAGAATAGTTAATAAATTATTGTCATTAATGTGTGTATGTTCCTATATATATATATATATATATATATATATATATATATATATATATATATATATACATATAGATAGAAGATAACATTTCGTAATGCTCGTTAGTTCTGGAATTGAATTACTTAACTATAGAACAAAATGTGAATTTGATGTGACATATTTCATGCTTTTATAAATCTATGGTTGAAACCATCGTTTGTAAAAACCCGATTTTTTAAAATTATTCTAATACTCTTGAGATAAGCGCTGGGAGAATTTTATGCTTATATTAAATAAATATTTAACACTTGATACAATCTTTCAAAGTTTGTTTTTTACAAGAAATATGTCTTCTCGCTAATGAATATTATTTTTAAATTTTTTTTTAAAATTATGGTTTGCCTAGTTGATGTAATCTACTTTAAACCAAACGTTGACAGCCCATTGGTCACTATTCTGTGATTCTAGAGTAGCTTTAGCCTGTTACCTGAAAACAGTTTTTTAAGAAAATACGGTTTAGCGAACGATTTTCTGAATTGCAACTATAGTGCGTATCATGGGCGCAACAGATGTACTGGTCGTGCGGGTCCGGACCTTACCAAAAATCAAGCCACTGGTATTCGACCCTACCAAAATTTGGGGGCAGACATACCAATTTTCATCTTATCTAATATTTTGGACCCTACCAACTTCAACATACTGGTTGGGGGCAGACATACCAATTTTCATCTTATCTAATATTTTGGACCCTACCAACTTCAACATACTGGTTGGGGGCAGACATACCAATTTTCATCTTATCTAATATTTTGGACCCTACCAACTTCAACATACTGGTTGGGGGCAGACATACCAATTATCATCTTATCTAATATTTTGGACCCTACCAACTTCAACACACTGGTTGCGCCCCTGGTGCGTATATATTTTAAAAATAAATTCAACAAGTTCAAATGATAAATTTGCAAAGTAAGATATAAACAAATGGATGATTTAGCTTATAAATACATTGTACTTAGTTAAATGATTAGTAAATGCATTGAAATTGTATTGATTAGAAATTGATTATTTTAAAGTTAAACTAGACTACGGAAAACTACACCTCAATAAATAAGCTAATCGATAACTCAGTTGATTGATAAGCTACTCATCGATAAACTAGCTAATCGATATACTAGCTGATCGATAGACTAATCAAAGTTTGGGCTAAAATATATGGGTTACAAAACAAAAAAACATTGACATATTTGGCGTTGAGATTCGTAAACAAAAACAGGTGCATGAAAATATTGATTGGGTCAAACCGATATCGATATATATATATATATATGTGTGTGTATGTGTGTGTGTGTGGCATATATTATCGACGACATCAAAAACATATCCGGACCGTACCGGTAGAGAATGAATTCAACAAGCAGGTACATCGGAACACGGCCTGTTGATACAATATGCATTCCCACTATACGATATACATTCTACTATACTTCCTCTAAATATTTCCTTCCTACCTAGCAACTAGTACGGAAGTCTTAAATACAAGTCAGTGCTAGAATGTCTAGACGTTTTAGTGAACTGAAACAGAGTGTGTGTGTGTGTGTATGTGTGTATGTGTGTGTGTGTGTGTGACCTGTGATATATCAATAGCAATAAAAAAAAACACGATGAGACTGGAATGAGAGAAAGTGGGTCAATACACATAAAAAGGGTTAGGGGAGGGGGATATGAACCAAATGCTGTACAAACTTAGTTGGCACCAAGTGGTGTTGAGCAATTGACTGCCAACCTGAGGGTCCAGGGTTCCATCATCGGTGAGAACCAAGTTATTTTTTTTTACAGGTTCTGGTTAAAATTGGTTAAAAGTCCCTCAAGCTCACCAAACTTTAAATGAGTACCTGTCTTGAGTTGAGGAAGTAAAGGAGGCTTTGCGTTATGCTAACTTCTAAATCCTTTCATAAAATGAGATAACAGAAACAGGAGATTTCGGCCAAGGTTGTATATTTCTATCACACAACTTAGTTCACACTTCACTTCAGCGATGTGTTCACACATACATACATACACATACACAAACATGCACACATACACAGGCACACACATACATATAGACACACATGCACACACATACATGCAGATAGATAAACACACAACCCTCAAAACCACAGATTACCTCGACATTCTGTTCGCATACAACTAGCCACACAATAACAAAGTAATTGGCTCAATCACACACACACACACAAATACACGCAGTATAAACATAATCTTTCTGTCGATAGTTCGTCCAATACAAGATGCTCCACCCCTGTAATTTCTAGCCTTCTTTGAAGATTTCTCTCTTCTTTCCAAGCAGCCATCGAATCCTGCACAAAATATACCATGGCCTGAAGGCAATGATCATAAAAACTAGTTTCCTACTCAACGTAAGTTTATTCTAGCATTGTTAGACCGGGCAAGTGTTTACAGAGTACCGTCATTGTCAACAGTTTAAAAAAAAAAATCCTCATAAAATCAGACACATAGTTTCTATATTACCATCATGACTGTTTTAATATCAAGTAGCAAGTATACTAATAAACTGTATTATATGTACTAGCCGTTACATCACAATACACAAACACAAACAAAGTCAAACACTGCGCAACTCCAGTCCAAAACAGTCGTATTTAAAACAAACAAAAAGTGTTCAAACATGAGCGGAATGTTATTAAAGAAAATTTTTCTTTCACCTTTAACTAAAATGGTTGTTTTGGGGGGTAAAGAATAGACACATCAACAGATAAATAAATATCTGCAGTGCTTTCATACCTCCTATCTGTTGGCTTATCTGGTGGCACCCATCTTCTCTCCAAGACAATCACAATTATTTAGTAGTCTCATTTCATTTAGTTAAGACAACTGTCATATGTCCGTCAGACAGAACTCACGGAGTGATAAAACTTACAATGACGATTGGTCTATTCTTATATTTAAAAAAAAAACAACATACGACTTGAAAGTTTCAATTGTGAAATCTGATGATTTTAAAGAGGTATTCGGTTGATTCAATGTGACTTTATCTATCTATCTATCTATCTATCTATCTATCTATCTATCTATCTATCTATCTATCTATCTATCTATCTATCTATCTATCTATCTATCTATCTATCTATCTATCTCTATATCTATATCTATATCTATCTATCTATCTCTATCTATCTATCTATCTTTCTATATCTATATCTAGATCTATCTATCTATATATATATATATCTCTATCTATCTATCCCTAGAAAGACTTTTCAAAAATACATTGGGCTAACGGGCTATTTCCGACTACGGCGAGCCCAAGTTACAAACGTATGTCTCCCGTAGTGCCTAAATGGCCATTGCACTTTCGGCTATGGTGGCAATGAAAAAAAAAAAGCACAGATAAAATTGTCCCATTGGTCGTTTAAAGGATCTAAGGACTAGACGTCTCATGCTTTCAGGGCCAAGGTTGGGTTAGAGAAATGTCTTCATATATCTGCATGAAATTAGCAATAAACATAAACAATCGCTTATAATAAACATAGACACTTGCTTATAATAAACATAGACACTTGCTTATAATAAACATAGACACGTGCTTATAATAAACATACTGGCTGATAATAAACATAGACACTCGCTTATAATAAACTTAGACACTTGCTTATAATAAACATATACACTCGCTTATAATAAACATAGATACCTGCTTATAATAATTATAGACACCCGCTTATAATAAACATAGACACCCGCTTATAATAAACATAGACACTTGCTTATAATAATTTTAGACACCCGCTTAAAATAAACATAGACACTTGCTTATAATTAACATAGACACTTGCTTATATTAAACATAGACACTTGCTTATAATAAACATAGATACTTGCTTATAATAATTATAGACACCCGCTTATAATAAACATAGACCTCGCTTATAATAAACATAGATACTTGCTTATAATAATTATAGACACCCGCTTATAATAGACATAGACACTTGCTTATAATAAACATAGACACCCGCTTATAATAAACATAGACGCTTGCTTATAATAAACATAGACACCCGCTTATAATAAACATAGACACTTGCTTATAATAAACATAGATACTTGCTTATAATAATTATAGACACCCGCTTATAATAAACATTGACACCCGCTTATAATAAACATAGACATCCGCTTATAATAAACATAGACACTCGCTTATAGAATTTCCAATTCAATCAGTTGAACAACTGCCTCTTTAGTGCTGACATAATTTATCTGTGTGTTAAATTTTCACAAGTATAACCAAACAACTAATCAATCAACCAATCAACCAACGAACCGACCAATCTTTCTGGATCGTCTACCTTCCGTTCCCCTTTACACAGTGTGACTCCAAGAATATGTAACTAGGCGAAACAAATCTTTTCAATACTCGGAGAAAAAAAAAATTACACGAATCAGTGACTCTTCGATTAAGATCTTATTCTTACAGTAAGAAGTAAAACAATCGTTTGTTGTGGAGATAAAATATATATCGAGAATTTTCCGCGGTTGGGTATTTGGACCGGGTGGGGGAGGGGGGAGGGGGTGGTATTTTGGGTTAATTTGAAGCAGGCTACGTCCGATCTGTCACGTCAGGTTAAACTGGAATATCGACCAGGTCTAACTGATACCACCAACAACATCACCACCACAGCTACTACTACAACCAACATCACCACAGCTACTACTACAGCCAATACCACCACATCTATCACTACAACCTCCATCAGCTGTTGAGTTCTATATTTAGATGCGACTTTACTAGTCCCCTGAAAAATTCTCAATCGACTTTGAATAATCGATTTTCTGGTCCATAATTCTGATAAAATCAATATTAGCCCTATTTGAACCAAGAAAAGAATTGTAACCTTCTATTAATACAACACTTTTCATCTAAAAATGTATTGACCTTTACATTGTTGACATTAGGTCTGGCAAAGTAAGGGACTATACAGCAGCTAGACCGACTTTTGTCGAGTGGATTTAGGATTAACTCTGTGGTGCCTCCATGGACATTGCACCCTCTGCAAGAAAATATGGGTGATGTGTGAATTAAACATTTCCTTCAAGTACTTGTACCATATCGTGGAGGCCAACGAATTATTGCTCGCCATTTTCACTAAGATTGTGTGTCTGCTATCAGATATGGTCAATCTACAGTCCACGGGCTACATCTGTCACCACTTCAAGCAGTTTGATCTGAACAAAAACTAATCTCCCACGTACACATCTGCATGAGATTAGCAATAAACATAAACAATCGCTTATAATAAACATAGACACTTGCTTATAATAAACATACACACTTGCTTATAATAAACATAGGCACGTGCTTATAATAAACATAGACACTCGCTTATAATAAACATAGACACTCGCTTATAATAAACATAGACACTTGCTTATAATAAACATAGACACTCGCTTATAATAAAAAGAAACCTTTGTGACCCGCGTTTGGAAAAGTGTGCCCAACTTTGGAACAATAATGCCCATCCGTCCTTTACTTCATGAACAAAATTTTAGGTCGTGTTTACTCAGGCGAGTGCAGATAGGTTCATTCATCTGACCAGAGATAATGTGGAATATCTCAGGGGGAAACAATCATAGACTAGTGTTTACTTGCATAATACAAGTTATGAACTTTTCGGGACTTCAGTACTTCTGTCGGCCAATATATATCTATTATCATCTGACCCTGGTAAATATAATGTTCATTGACAATGTCACCATGACCTGTCATAATCAGCTCTAGAGTGATTTGAACTGGCCTGTAGAGTTATTTGAAATGACCTGTAGAGTTATTTAAACTGACATGTAGAGTTGTTTGAACTGATCTAAAGTTGTTTGAACTGACCTGTAGTTGTTTGAACTGACCTCTAGAGTTATTTGAACTGACCTGTAGAGTTGTTTGAACTGACCTCTAGGGTTGTTTGAACTGACCTCTAGGGTTGTTTGAACTGACTTCTAGAGTTGTTTGAACTGACCTCTAGGGTTGTTTGAACTGACTTATAGATTTGTTTGAACTGACCTCTAGGGTTGTTTGAACTGACCTCTAGGGTTGTTTGAACTGACTTCTAGAGTTGTTTGAACTGACCTCTAGGGTTGTTTGAACTGACTTATAGATTTGTTTGAACTGACCTCTAGGGTTGTTTGAACTGATCTCTAGAGTTGTTTGAACTGACCTCTAGAGTTGTTTTTTGTTTTATTTGTTTACAAAAAATTTAAAGATAATGTTTTGTGTGGCGTAGTCTGTAGATAAAATTGAACTAATTCAAGTCGTGTAAAATTTGTTCAATCCAAATGAGACAAATGCCTAGAAGGCTGCAAAGAAGATCGAAGTTTATAAATAAAATTACAAAATGAAATATTAAAATAAACATTGAAATTTAAAGTTTCAAAGTTTAAATGACAAAATGTAAACATTTCATGTGCACAAAACAAAGTCGTATTTTTTTTCTATAATACAAACACTAATACACCCATATGATAAACTTATTTTTGAGACATTTTAGCCGCTAATATATATTGCTTAAGATACAAGCCAAAGTATATGGGTCAAAATCATAAATTTATTTTGTAGGCCGAGGTTCTATAGGTCCCATGTTGTCAACAGACACAACACTTTCATGAAACAATATAATCCAACTATGACTCTTTGGGTTCCTCGACTTTTCAACTCTTTAATAATTTTATCCAAGGTTTGACTGACACACATTTAAGAAAATTACATACATTTTTTTCAATGACCAACAAAAACACTGTAGATATTTTTAAATAGTTTTCAAAAATATGTTCAATTAATTTAACATGTTGAACTATTTATGAGTGTTCTTTAACTGATTTTTATTCACTTTATTAGTGACAGATACAATTTTTATCGTTGAAGAGATCTGAGGGATACTGCAACAGTTATTGGTTGGCATCTCCATTCCTCTCTATTCATGTAGTCGCTAGTTGAAGCGTTACATTTCGGCCTGTCCTAATATTGACTCATCTAGTTCTTTCCATAAAATATTTATCGTACAGAAAAAGTATCGCTATTTTAATAAGTCGTCTAATAATTAATATAAAAAAGACGCCATTTATGTTATTTTCCTTTTTTAATAGAGTAACACCTAAATGTTGATGAACTATAGAATAAGTAATATTTTGATACTAGCTGTACCCTGCAAAACATTTGCATAGAGTTATATCCCCTTAGGCTTGATCGGCAGGCGAGGTTATTTTTTGGTTTCGGGCAGATCCGATTTTTTTTTCATGATACATTTAAACTGGAATACTGTTGTATTAATTCGTTACTTTCGATTTAACGCAGCGCCCAAATCGCTATTATTATATTATATTAACGAAAGAAATAATCCCATCGGGAAAATCCGTTTAAATTGATGAGCATTATGTGTCATTCATATTCTGTGATTCTCTATTGGGCGGCCTCTCCTCGGTGCTCCTCCCCGGGGAATGTATGTAATATTTTGTTAATTAAAGACATAAATGATTCCATAAACAGGAACCACCTCAGTGTTACTTGATACCTCTAATTCTATTATTTGATTTATTTTGCAGGTCCTAAATATTAACGAGCACAATAAACTGTATTTCAAAGTATTTGGACTATGTGAAATCGAGTATCAAGAGTTTTATCTCATATCAGTGTGTGTATACTTCATTATGGAACCAATAGTTAGCCAAATAAAAGAATTGTTTTGTTAACGAACAGAATACTGTACGACTCGTTTTAAATCGGAAATAAAATAATGTAAGGCTTCGATATTTTTTTATTTAATATTCTTAACATAACAGCTCGTATTTTATTGACAACTAAATATATGTATACAAAACGTATCCCGGTAAATAATGTTATACAGCGTGAAGTCAAAATGTGTAACTAATAAAATGTCAAGTGTCACCCACTCTGTAAACACTTCTTGCTAGTTGACTGCACATTTTATTTGGGCCGTTCCAGGTCATGGAATTATCAAGCAAATAAGTTGTTCTGCTACGTTCACCGGATTAAACTGGTCGGCTTGAGCTGACAGTAATATACTGTATACTAGTACTGACTGATACAAGCGTATATGTAGAGAACAATTAAGATCCATTTTCAGGTATGTGTACAAGCAGGGCCGGGCTATAGTTACTGAAGGCCTCAGGATCGTCTCCAATAAATGACTAAACTTTAAACAAATATGAGATCATGGAAATTTGTTTCAAATATCTTAGATCCTTATAGCCACAGTGAGTCTATTTTTTGTAGTACCCTTATTAAATCTCCACTATGACCGTTAATTCGGACACGTGTCAGTTCATTACAGCCTGCCCAAAAAACTATTCTCCAGGGGTCTGTAGAATAAAGACCGTCATAGAGGACGCCAGTGGACATGTTGGTTTGACAGTATTAAAGAATGGACAGGGGGGGGGCTACCAATCAATGAAATTATCACTGCCGAGCAGGATAGGCAACTATGGAGAAATATGTCCATTCTTTTCTCCAACGACCGCATCAGTAAGGGTAAGATGATGATGATGATGAAGATGATGAAGATAACCGATAGTCCAATGACTGTGGAGACATGGATGAAGTCAGGGAACTTTCCCCATAACCTTACACAATTACAAACGGGTAGAACTTCCATAAACAGTTGACGAGCAAATCTTACGAATCAGTAATGACGTTTATCCACAATGTGAATCGCCTAAATTCAATCTGTAATGACGTTCACCCATACTGTGAATCACCTAGCTTCAATCTGTGATGACGTTCAGTATAATGTGAATCTCATAACTTCCTCTTACGTCATAGCCTATGCTCAGGTAAACTCTTGCACTGGATATAGTAGCCCCAGTTTCATAAAAGGTTATTTCACTATCCGTGACCTTCAGTTACTAACGATATAGATCGTATATCAGTGCACATGAACTACTTCAATTTCCAACCTTCACCTCGTTTTTAATAAAGTTTCCTGGAAGCGACAACTGAGGTGATCAGGTTCAATGCTCCACACATTTCCGTGTTCCATATGTTTCAAACAGTCTACTGTTTCCTTTCCGGGTCTTGAATGAAGGAATGGTTAAAATATTATTTCCGAACAGACGTTATCCTCGTTAAATGTATATCCTGGTGTTGGAATACCAGGAAGTTGTCCAGATAGGAATATAGACTACACACTTATTGAGCTCATAAAACTCTTGAAAAAGAATTTCAACTTTAAAATAATAATTTCGTATTTTTAATATTTAGTCAGTAGGATGTTTGATGTATATATATATATATATATATATATATATATATATATATACCATGATATGATATTCTCTTAGAGGTAAAGTATTTATAATATTGTTAAAACAAATTAAAAAAGATTTTTTTTTTAAATTCACAAAAAAATTTTGCTACCAATTGTGTCTAGACTCGTCACAAAGTCTTTTTTAAGTAACACTATCACCATGATAATTTGTTTGTTAGTGAATTGTAGATGAGTACTTTGTGACTCTAGTAAGCGTGAAAGGAGTTAGTTCACCAGCTCATCTTACCTCATTTACATTCTGCGCAGTGTTGATACAATATCAGATTACTGAAATCATTTTAATATACTGTCCAAAACGTAGGGGTATGGTAGTGCGATTTGTGTTACTGCGTGAAAGGGGGGGGGGGGCAAGGGCGTTAATGGGAAGGGGGGTTACGTTGGTTTTTTAGATCAGGAGCCACGTCTCTGTATTTGAAGTGTTTAGAACTGATCGTAAATACTTGGAGGATTGTCTGAGGGGGTGGGGTGAAAATGCTCTAGTTATAGAAGTTTTTGTCCAATAAGAAAAAGTTCATGGTTGAAAAATCGAGAATTTTGCTCGAAATCGGATGACTTTTTCTAAAGTTTATTAAAAACAAATTTTTTGTAAGAATTGAGATGGCTTCAATTTTGTTACCCAGCTTGTAGCCTACCAGTTCATTTATTTTAATGCAGCTATTTTTGTCTTTAGTTTTTTTTTCGGACCGTCCAGCGTAGCTATTGTACGTCATCATAACTCAAACGATTTTACTGTTGTTATTCTTGGTTAAAACAAAATGTAACAATTCCCTTAACCCTAAAGGGCTATTGGGGGAGGCGAAGTGTTGAATTCATTTGTTTCTGTAACCACGGAATATGAAGGGTTATTATAACAGTCGGCTGCCTTTACTTCACCAATGAAAGTCTGGTAGCCACTTGACACAACGTCCAGCCGCTTTTACTTTATGGACTTGGGCCACTTTCAAAAGTTTCCAGTAGGGCATGGAAACATTCCCTCTGGTTCTCACAGAGGATCGAATTCGGGACTCTCAGGTCAACAGTGACGTGACGATCCGTTGACAATTCTTATTTGGTCTATTCCGCTATTGTTGTCGTATTTCAAATATATGTTGCGGCTGTTTGAGTCAAAACAAAGATCTATCTTGTGGTGCGTTTATTTATACAATGACAATAAGAACTATTTTTTTTAAAGTAATTAGGTTTTGAAAGACTATTAAAAAAAAGAGAGAATCGATTCTCTTCTATACCCTCGACTGGCCATGGCTCTGTAGCCACGTCTTTTCAATTGGATTGCGTGTCTGTTAAAATTTCATTTACCTTAACTTTCCCCAACTAATGTCCGATACGTATTTGACAACTGAGTGGACCTAGGGACATGGATCGGACACGAGAAAAGACCAGGCACTCATTCAAAATTACAGATACGTGACATATTGGTTCATACTAATTCAAAGTTGAAAGAAATATATTCAACTTTTGCACTTCGGTTAGTTTTAATAATAAAGACAATAATGTGGGGTGAACTACACATCTGTTTACATATCTAGGTTGTATGTCTGAGTAGTTCTGTGTAAAGTGTGTAAACATTTGCTGAAACAATAATGAGACTTTTTCGTAACAATAAATTAGCAAGTGCTTCAAAAGCATTGAACAATATCGACCATTGACCAGTATCGATGCTAAGTATCAATCAAAGTATCGAATCTGATCGTATAGTGGATAGTTTACTATTGAAATAGTTGTTTACGTTGAACTCGGTAAAAAGATTAACACATATTGATTTCAATGTTCAATTATTAATGAGCTACAAATTAAGAACGCAGTAGTATCATAACAACGTAATAGTATCAAAAACACTGGCTCATATGATCAGAAACGCAGTAGTATTAAAAAAATAGCACCCTTGCCGCATCCCCACTTGAAGAAGGAACCTCAAAAAGGGATTTCATTTCGTTTAAATTCCGGCGTTCTTTGTCTCCTAACAAGGAATTCTATCATATCCATAGTTCTACTCACAAGACACATTGTATTCAAAATATTTTATTTTAAACAATATACTCGGTGATAACTGAGATTTTAAATTCAAAGAATAACATCTGTAGCACATATTGAGTTTATTTTCTAACAGCCAATGAGTATTGAAAGTTCTGCAACTGTCTGCAAAAATGTCTACTTAACCGTTTTTATCCTTATAACGTATCACAGGCAATGTTCCTTTAAAGCTGTGCGTGTGTACACAGCTCACCGAGTGCACATACACACACACACTCACATACACACTCATACCAACTAACCTTACGAATGTTTCGTCTACCCGCACACGGCTTTCGGTAAATTATATGGAACATTGACCACAAGAAAAAGGAAAATTACAAGTTAGTTCATCCTTGTCCTCCGGTCATTAATTTATGTTGATAAAACAACAAGAACGACAAAGCAGAACTTTTTACTTGAAACAATAATGACTTGAAATAAATTGTCTTTGTTTTAGACGCAAAACTTTGACGCATTTCCTAGCGACTATTCAGTACGTCATTTAGATCAGTGGTCCCCGACCCCCGGTCCGTGGACCATGCGTTACCGGGCCGCCAAAGAAACAATAAATTATTTCCATTTTATTTACTAGGAGCTGAGTGGCTGCAAGTGGTACTATCGTTTTAATTTTAGTAGAGAGAATGTGAGTGAAGCTTTCCTCTCTGCTCACTGTTAATTTCTCATGTTTAACAGCACTTGTATTGTGGATTTTAAATTTTGCCCCTATTGCAATCCACATTTACCGAGTTTAGCGATGTTTGTTTTATGTTACATCTCGGCCACATGAGCTCTTAAATTTAACCCACGCATTAGCGAAAATGAGTACACAATAGATGTAATTATAAAGTTTCCTTGGGGAAAACAAAAAGGTCAAGAGAATAGACAGAGTAAGAGACGTCAACATCAGAGAAACATAAAACTTTTAAAATACAATACCATCAGTCATACTTGAAATTTAGAATCATCCGGACTGGTGATTCCCAGGCTCAAACCCAACCCTGGATGGTTTGAGACGACCGGCTATGTAATGAAGCAATGAAACCTTCAAAACTGCTTCGAACGCCAAGCTCCATGGATTAAAAGACAAGCTCCTGGAGTATTTTGAAATAAAAAAATGAAAGCATGAGGACAGAAGACATTTCTGAGGGCCATCACATCAATAAATGAGATATTAGGTGGCTAACCGTACTGCTAAGATTAAAAAGCCATTCACTAACGGGGAAGAATTGATTTTGCCATTCATTAAAGACATTTGCCGTGAGCTAATAGGAGAGGCTGCTGGTAAAAAATAGAAAATGTGGCTTTGTCGGCTAGCTCTGTGACTAGGCGCATTGATGAAATGGCTGAAGACATTGAGACACTATCGTTGGAGAGGATTAATACATCACCGTGGTACGGTATCCAGTGTTGATTAATTTACAGATATCGGCAAGGCAATACATGTACTACTTGTTTCTTTATGATATCTTTATCAGGAGGATGTGATTGAGAATTTGTTATGCGCACTATATTTGCCAACCAACACCAAAGGAAATGAATTGTTCAAGTGACTGCATGGTTATATATCAGGACAACTAAAATGGTCCTTTTGTGTCAGCATGAGAACAGACGAAACTGATGCCATTACTGTACGACTGTCTGGTTTAACTGCTCGGATTAAGGAGATTGCATCTGAGAGTGGGTCTACGCATTGTATGTTTGATAGGAATAAGATGGCATGTCGAAAAATGTCACTGGAATTTAACAGAGTATTGATTGATGTCGTTAAAGTTATTAGCCACATAATACCAAACGTCCTTAGCTCGCGCCTATTCGAGAAGTTTTGTGCAGGAATGTGAGGAGATGGACGCAGAGTAAAGATGACTTCACTTGTACACAGAGAACAATCTCTAACCAGAGTATTTGAATAACGAGAGCCAATGCATATATATCTTTCAAAACAGAAGTCACCGCTGGAAGCACCTTTAGTGACACAATATGGTCGCAAAACTTACTAACCTGTGTGACATATTCAACCTGGTCAATGATTTCAAGCTGTCTCTTAGGGGAAAAAGGCAACTCTTTTCAGATTAACAGACATAGCAGCTGCATTTAAAGCCAAACAGACGTTATGGAGACGGAACGTAGAGGCATTCGGACAAGTTTTAAACGTTAGCGGGGATTTTATGCAAGACTGAACCTGAGCTTTCATTTTCCCAGTTGATGCAAGATCACTTTTCTTTCCTAGTAAAATAGTTTGAGCGTTATTTTCTAACCACAAAATACCCACAAACTGGTAAGGAATGGAATGCGACCAACCAGGTGAATCTAGCATGTCTGTGCAAGAAGAAAAACAACTGCTGGATACTGCAAATGACTGCGGCCTTAAAACTACATTCGAGACAACAATTCTTCGAGTGTTCTGCATTAAAGTCATGGATGAGTGCCCTTAGATTGCCATCACAGCAATTAAATCCCAGTGTCATTTCAGGCATCCTATAAGTGGGAAGCGGGGTCTGAAGTGACAGCAACCAAAACAAAACAACGGAATAAGCTAAACATAAGCAATGCACTTCGGGTGTCCTTCTCTTATATTTCTCCAGATGGAATCGTTTCGTTGCAGAGAAACAAACTCCGGGTTATCAATGATTTAACATTTTATTGAATTATATTGTTAAATCACTTTATATTCAGTTTTTAAAATGCTTAAATACATTTAAATTCAATTCTGAAATCAAAATAATCTAATATATCAACAATAAACGTCCAACTCCCCCCTCCAGTGGGCCGCGGTGAAAATATCAAAGGTTGATCGGTCCGCGGCGAGAAAAACGTTGGGTGACAACTGATTTATATGACAATGTTAAAAAATACATAGAGAGGTTGGGTAAGATTCAAACTAGACCATATATCTTCAAAGGTTTCTAAGATTTGTTAAACTCTATTAGGGCCAGGACAAACTTACAACTCTCTGTTTACAAACTTACAACTCTCTGTCTAGAAACTTACAACTCTCTGCTTACAAACTTACAACTCTCTGTTTACGAATTGACCACATATCGTTTAGATGTGACATTTGAAACCCAAGTAGAATGAAACGTTCCAATAAAAACAAACGTCAAAGTTCTCAATACAATGCTTTGATATTGTGGAACCTTGTGTCAGAAGGAAGTCAGTTTTGGAGAAAATTATCTCCCTTGAAATGTGTCAACAATAATTGTCATTGAATGACAAGCACGTGGAGAGACTGCACTTTCTTTTGATAACAATCGGAATACCCCCGTGATCATAACAATTTGTGCAGATCTGTGAATTCAACAATTTGTATAACCACGTGACTTCAACAGTATGTAAACCCACGTGATCACGATAATCTTTAGATCCATAAGATCACATCCATCTGAAAATCCACGTGATCACAACATAATGTAGATTGACATAATCACAACAATATGCATAACCACACGACGACAGCAATATGTTTTAGTCACGCGACGACAACAATATGTGTAGTCACGCGAAGACAACAATATGTGTAGTCACGCGACGACAACAATATGTGTAGTCACGCGACGACAACAATATGTGTAGTTACGCGATGACAACAATATGTGTAGTCACGTGACGACAACAATATGACAACTATATGAATACTTTCGTAACAAAAATAACAACAAAAAAAATAATATCAATTTTTTTATTTATTAGTTCTGTTGGAAAATTAGTTCGATTCTTTCACTGATTCATAAGTTTGATTCATTGACTAATTTCCCGAGTTCAACTCTTAAAGATTACCATAAGTTGCATTTGATAAAAATGTTTAAAATATCAAAAAGAGGTGCGGCATCTCCCTTTGTTTACCACTGTTTAGCTGGCGATATGGTATTATTTACTTTTTAAAGTTCACCCGAGAGCTGCCAATTGTAGGTATTGCACTTGTTTTATTTCAATATGATTGAAACTATTTTATCTTGGCCGTTAGGGGGTTGGGGTGGAGGGGGGGGGGTTGCATAGCCAGTGGGGAGTCAGGTTATGGGATTGCTCAAATCTGTCAGCAAAAAAGGAGAAAAATATAACCTTAGGTGAAATTAGAACATATTTCTAGCATTAGGGCCAATACAGATAGTTAAACCTGGTACACGCTTCATATTGTGACAGTCACGAGTTGATATGCTCCAAAATAGTATATCTTTGTTTATATTGTGACAGTCACGAGTTGACATGTTCCAGAATATTTTATCGATGTTTATATTGTGACAGTCACGAGTTGATATGTTCCAGAATATTATATCGATGTTTACAAATAAGAACATAATATTGAAGCAAATAAAATATCAAATTAAGAGCTGGTGGTGATTGGAAGGGTCTGCCCGAATGCAGGTCTCACCCGGGTGGGCTGGGCGTGGCACTGTGTAAGAATACTAGCTATCTCTAAGTAAAAAGACTTACCGGTCAGTTGAGTAACAGCTTGATTATTCCTCGTAAATAGATAAGTTGTGAATTACTACTCAGGGCAATATTAAAAACAAAATAACAAATTCTTTCTCTAACTGTGTCAGTTCTTGTTACCAGATCATAAATAAATGTCTCTTCGCTATACCAGAAGATGCTGAACTGATGTCTGATATCAATCAAATGACAGAATTTAACTTCTATGACACTAGATTTCAATAAATGGAAGTTAGCTACAACTTTATGTAGCAGACGACTCAAAAAAGTTTCTGCTTGGCTGAGTTACTCGCCCCTCGTCTCCGCTTCACGCGTAGTAATCAAGCGTAGTATTCATTTTTTTTTAAGTCAGTCATAAGAGGAGATATGTAACGGGCTTTTTAATAACCTGCCATACGAGCTAAACTTAAACTTGACTTTTTTGGGGGAATATTTCACATGTTTGGTTGTTTGGTGATTTGAATCAGGTAAGTAATCATTTAAATTTATATGTAATGCTTCTCTAAGTAGAAATTAATTATTTTTTAATGCACTACTAGGAAGATTTTATCTAATCTACTCGCTAGATTAAGCTTGCACATTTGATCCCCATAAAAGAGATATTAGTTTGTGATTATAGAAAACCTGGTCTATAGTTCTTACGTTAGCCTGACATGCAGATAGAAGCTGTAGTATTGTTTACATTCAAATTAAATACTCACACTTTGTCAGATTTTTCTTTTATCCGGCATGCCGTTCAACCAAGGAAGGCCGGATAATGGAAAGGTTACTGGCCGTATAATAAAGAGATTACTGGCCTATAATAAAGAGATTACTGGCCGTATAATAAAGAGATTACTGGCCGGATCATGCATAGATAATGTTCTTAGTTTGTCATGACTTGGTAATATACAATTATATTAACAACAAACACTGATTCCATTCCCAGAGGATTGGTTTGGTCACAGGAAGAGGCCGGAAATATTTGGCACCCTAGATATATACCATTGGTTGTGAGAGAGGGTTCTGATCAAATTTTAAGAAATTCGTTATAAAAGGGAAACTTATGGCTCCTTTGGGGCTTGGGGGGATGGGCTAGGTGGTTACATTAGTACACTTGTACAATTCTATGAATATTGATTATATATAGATATATAAGTTGACAGTAGAGTTTCAAGGTACCGGCCATATCGAATGTTTCTCGTTAACGAGCAGCAATCTACATTTTTACTTCTTTTGAAATTTTCTAAGGCTTTAATTTAAAAAGGAGCTCAGATAGGGGGCCCGCTAATTTCAGAGCCCGAACTTTTAGCGTTTATTTACTTTACTTTAAGTGTACCATTGTTATTGTTATTTACTTTACTTTAAGTGTACCATTGTTATTGTTATTTACTTTACTTTAAGTGTACCGTTGTTATTGTTAGTTACTTTACTTTAAGTGTACCGTTGTTATTGTTATTTACTTTACTTTAAGTGTACCGTTGTTATTGTTATTTACTTTACTTTAAGTGTACCGTTGTTATTGTTATTTACTTTACTTTAAGTGTACTATTGTTATTATTATTTACTTTACTTTAATTGTACCATTGTTATTGTTATTTACTTTACTTTAAGTGTACCATTGTTATTATTATTTACTTTACTTTAAGTGTACCATTGTTATTGTTATTTACTTTACTTTAAGTGTACCATTGTTATTATTATTTACTTTACTTTAAGTGTACCGTTGTTATTGTTATTTACTTTACTTTAAGTGTACCATTGTTATTGTTATTTACTTTACTTTAAGTGTACCATTGTTATTATTATTTACTTTACTTTAAGTGTACCATTGTTATTGTTATTTACTTTACTTTAAGTGTACCATTGTTATTGTTATTTACTTTACTTTAAGTGTACCATTGTTATTGTTATTTACTTTACTTTAAGTGTACCATTGTTATTGTTATTTACTTTACTTTAAGTGTACCATTGTTATTGTTATTTACTTTACTTTAAGTGTACCATTGTTATTATTATTTACTTTACTTTAAGTGTACCATTGTTATTGTTATTTACTCTACTTTAAGTGTACCAATGCTATTATTATTATTATTATCGGGTAGTTCTTGTGCTGCTGGATTCACCTTGTACGTCTTGTGTTTCAAATACATTCTAGAAATACTAGTGCTTCAGTTAGCAACTTTGTCTAAACATCTCAAACTCATCAATTATCAACTTAATTGTGTTTGTTCACAACAATAAATACAACCGTAAGTCAACCAACTGCATTATCCAAGCTCACCATAGGTTGTGACAGTTCAATAGAACATCAAACACAAAGATTGAATTCTCGTTGGTTTACAAACAGGTTCATGTACGTGATGAAACAAATAAGACCTGATCAGACACCTCGACACGAGACATTAGTTTATCTTTGTATTGTTTACATGCATCTTACCTGGTGATGTAAACAACGGGGAGGGGTAAGTAAATCAGGAGTATTTACATTGACGTGTTTGTGTGGGAGGGGAAATGATTAAACTAGATGAACAAACTATCGGTTTCATCCATTAACACGTTAGTTATACTCTTATTTTAGTCAAAACATTGACAGTCTTTTTTATGTCTCAATATTTAGTTTATATAATGGGTAGGCAAATATTTCAACACGTAGGCCACTTAGAGTTGTTAAATTTGACAGAAGGGTCGGACCAAGAGCAGACTGATAAAAGGTTTCTATAAAATAACACTTGCATTTACCTAAAAAAAATATCGCAGAAGGCGACATTTATCTACCTGCAAACCTACCTACCTGTTTGATTTATTTGTGTAGTTACATAGCCAATATCTACTTATCTACCTACCTATTAACCTACCTCTTACCTTCATTCGAATTTTCCTACATACTATTTACGAACAGATCTACCTACACATATACATATCAGCGAACAAATAGCTAACCAATCAATCTATCGACCAACCAATCTATCGACCAGCCAATCTATCGACTTACCAACCTATCTATCGACCAACCAACCTATCGACCAACCAACCTATCGACAAACCAACCTATCGACCAACCAATCTATTGATTAACCAACCTATCGACAAATCAACCTATCTACTAACCAACCTATCGACCAACCAACCTATCGACCAACCAATCCGTCGACCAACCAACCTATCGAACAACCAACCTATTGACCAACCTATCGACCAACCAACCTATAGATCAACCAATCTATCGACCAGCCAATCTATCGACTAACATACCTATCTATCGACCAGCCAATCTATCGACTAACCAACCTGTCTATCGACCAACCAACCTATCGACCAACCAACCTATCGACCAACCAACCTATCGACCAACCAATATATCGACCAACCAACCTATCTATCGACCAACCAATCTATCGACCAGCCAATCTATCGACTAACATACCTATCTATCGACCAGCCAATCTATCGACTAACCAACCTGTCTATCGACCAACCAACCTATCGACCAACCAACCTATCGACCAACCAACCTATCGACCAACCAATATATCGACCAACCAACCTATCTATCGACCAACCAATCTATCGACCAGCCAATTTATCGACTAACTAACCTATCTATCGACCAGCCAATCTATCGACTAACCAACCTGTCTATCGAACAACCAACCTATCGACCAACCAACCTATCGACCAACCAACCTATCGACCAACCAATATATCGACCAACCAACCTATCTATCGACCAACCAATCTATCGACCAGCCAATCTATCGACTAACCAACCTATCTATCGACCAACCAACCTATCGACCAACCAACCTATCGACCAACCAACCTATCGACCAACCAACCTATCGACCAACCAACCTATCGACTAACCAATCTATCGATTAACCAACCTATCTACCAACCAACCTATCGACCAACCAACCTATTGACCAACCAACCTATCTACCAACCAACCTATCGACCAACCAACCTATCGACCAACCAACCTATCGACCAACCAATCTATCGATTAACCAACCTATCGACCAACCAACCTATTGACCAACCAACCTATTGACCAACCAACCTATCGACCCACCAACCTATTGACCAACCTATCGACTAACCAACCTATCGACCAACCAACCTATCTATCGACCAACCAACCTATCGACCAACCAACCTATCTATCGACCAGCCAATCTATCGACTAACATACCTATCTATCGACCAGCCAATCTATCGACTAACCAACCTGTCTATCGACCAACCAACCTATCGACCAACCAACCTATCGACCAACCAACCTATCAACCAACCAATATATCGACCAACCAACCTATCTATCGACCAGCCAATCTATCGACCAACCAACCTATCTATCAACCAACCAATCTATCGACCAACCAATTTATCAACTAACAAACCTATCTATCGACCAGCCAATCTATCGACTAACCAACCTATCTATCGACCAACCAACCTATCGACCAACCAACCTATCGACCAACCAATATATCGACCAACCAACCTATCTATCGACCAACCAATCTATCGACCAGCCAATCTATCGACTAACATACCTATCTATCGACCAGCCAATCTATCGACTAACCAACCTGTCTATCGACCAACCAACCTATCGACCAACCAACCTATCGACCAACCAACCTATCGACCAACCAATATATCGACCAACCAACCTATCTATCGACCAACCAATCTATCGACCAGCCAATCTATCGACTAACATACCTATCTATCGACCAGCCAATCTATCGACTAACCAACCTGTCTATCGACCAACCAACCTATCGACCAACCAACCTATCGACCAACACACCTATCGACCAACCAATATATCGACCAACCAACCTATCTATCGACCAACCAATCTATCGACCAGCCAATCTATCGACTAACCAACCTATCTATCAACCAACCAACCTATCGACCAACCAACCTATCGACCAACCAACCTATCGACCAACCAACCTATCGACCAACCCATCTATCGATAAACCAACCTATCGACCAACCAACCTATCGACCAACCAACCTATTGACCAACCAAACTATCGACCAACCAACCTATTGACCAACCTATCGACCAACCAACCTATCGACCAACCAACCTATCTATCGACCAACAAATCTATCGACCAACCAATCTATCGCCCAACCAATTTATCAACTAACAAACCTATCTATCGACCAGCCAATCTATCGACTAACCAACCTATCTATCGACCAACCAACCTATCGACCAACCAACCTATCGTCCAACCAATATATCGACCAACCAACCTATCTATCGACCAACCAATCTATCGACCAGCCAATCTATCGACTAACATACCTATCTATTGACCAACCAACCTATCGACAAACCAACCTATCGACCAACCAACCTATCGACCAACCAATATATCGACCAACCAACCTATCTATCGACCAACCAATCTATCGACCAGCCAATCTATCGACTAACATACCTATCTATCGACCAGCCAATCTATCGACTAACCAACCTGTCTATCGACCAACCAACCTATCGACCAACCAACCTATCGACCAACCAACCTATCGACCAACCAATATATCGACCAACCAACCTATCTATCGACCAACCAATATATCGACCAGCCAATCTATCGACTAACCAACCTATCTATCGACCAACCAACCTATCGACCAACCAACCTATCGACCAACCAACCTATCGACCAACCCATCTATCGATTAACCAACCTATCGACCAACCAATCTATCGACCAACCAACCTATTGACCAACCAAACTATCGACCAACCAACCTATTGACCAACCTATCGACCAACCAACCTATCGACCAACCAACCTATCTATCGACCAACCAATCTATCGACCAACCAATCTATCGACCAACCAATTTATCAACTAACAAATCTATCTATCAACCAGCCAATCTAACGACTAACCAACCTATCTATCGACCAACCAACCTATCGACCAACCAACCTATTGACCAACCAACCTATCGACCAACCAACCTATTGAACAACCTATCGACCAACCAACCTATCGACCAACCAACCTATCTATCGACCAACCAATCTATCGACCAACCTATCTATCGACCAGCCAATCTATCGACTAACCAACCTATCTATCGACCAACCAACCTATCGACCAACCAACCTATCGACCAACCAACCTATCGACCAACCAATATATCGACCAACCAACCTATCTATCGACCAACCAATCTATCGACCAGCCAATCTATCGACTAACGAACCTGTCTATCGACCAACCAACCTATCGACCAACCAACCTATCGACCAACCAACCTATCGACCAACCAATATATCGACCAACCAACCTATCGACCAACCAATATATCGACCAACCAACCTATCTATCGACCAACCAATCTATCGACCAGCCAATCTATCGACTAACAAACCTATCTATCGACCAGCCAATCTATCGACTAACCAACCTGTCTATCGACCAACCAACCTATCGACCAACCAATCTATCGACCAACCAACCTATCGACCAACCAATATATCGACCAACCAACCTATCTATCGACCAACCAATCTATCGACCAACCCATCTATCGATTAACCAACCTATCGACCAACCAAACTATCGACCAACCAACCTATTGACCAACCTATCGACCAACCAACCTATCGACCAACCAACCTATCTATCGACCAACCAATCTATCGACCAACCAATCTATCGACCAACCAATTTATCAACAAACAAACCTATCTATCGACCAGCCAATCTATCGACTAACCAACCTATCTATCGACCAACCAACCTATCGACCAACCAACCTATTGACCAACCAACCTATAGACCAACCAACCTATTGACCAACCTATCGACCAACCAACCTATCGACCAACCAACCTATCTATCGACCAACCATTCTATCGACCAACCAATCTATCGACCAACCAATTTATCAACTAACAAACCTATCTATCGACCAGCCAATCTATCGACTAACCAACCTATCTATCGACCAACCAACCTATCGACCAACCAACCTATCGACCAACCAATCCGTCGACCAACCAACCTATCTATCGACCAACCAATCTATCGACCAGCCAATCTATCGACTAACATACCTATCTATCGACCAGCCAATCTATCGACTAACCAACCTGTCTATCGACCAACCAACCTATCGACCAACCAACCTATCGACCAACCAACCTATCGACCAACCAATATATCGACCAACCAACCTATCTATCGACCAACCAATCTATCGACCAGCCAATCTATCGACCAACCAACCTATCTATCGACCAACCAATCTATCGACCAACCAATCTATCGACCAACCAATTTATCAACTAACAAACCTATCTATCGACCAGCCAATCTATCGACTAACCAACCTATCTATCGACCAACCAACCTATCGACCAACCAACCTATCGACCAACCAATATATCGACCAACCAACCTATCTATCGACAAACTAATCTATCGACCAGCCAATCTATCGACTAACATACCTATCTATCGACCAGCCAATCTATCGACTAACCAACCTGTCTATCGACCAACCAACCTATCGACCAACCAACCTATCGACCAACCAACCTATCGACCAACCAATATATCGCGCAACCAATTTATCAACTAACAAACCTATCTATCGACCAGCCAATCTATCGACTAACCAACCTGTCTATCGACCAACCAACCTATCGACCAACCAATCTATCGACCAACCAATTTATCAACTAACAAACCTATCTATCGACCAGCCAATCTATCGACTACCCAACCTATCTATCGACCAACCAACCTATCGACCAACCAACCTATCGACCAACCAACCTATCGACCAACCAATATATCGACCAACCAACCTATCTATCGACCAACCAATCTATCGACCAGCCAATCTATCGACTAACATACCTATCTATCGACCAGCCAATCTATCGACTAACCAACCTGTCTATCGACCAACCAACCTATCGACTAACCAACCTATCGACCAACCTATCGACCAACCAACCTATCGACCAACCAATATATCGACCAACCAACCTATCTATCGACCAACCAATCTATCGACCAGCCAATCTATCGACTAACATACCTATCTATCGACCAGCCAATCTATCGACTAACCAACCTGTCTATCGACCAACCAACCTATCGACCAACCAACCTATCGACCAACCAACCTATCTATCGACCAACCAATCTATCGACCAACCTATCTATCGACCAGCCAATCTATCGACTAACCAACCTATCTATCGACCAACCAACCTATCGACCAACCAACCTATCGACCAACCAACCTATCGACCAACCAATATATCGACCAACCAACCTATCTATCGACCAACCAATCTATCGACCAGCCAATCTATCGACTAACGAACCTGTCTATCGACCAACCAACCTATCGACCAACCAACCTATCGACCAACCAACCTATCGACCAACCAATATATCGACCAACCAACCTATCGACCAACCAATATATCGACCAACCAACCTATCTATCGACCAACCAATCTATCGACCAGCCAATCTATCGACTAACAAACCTATCTATCGACCAGCCAATCTATCGACTAACCAACCTGTCTATCGACCAACCAACCTATCGACCAACCAATCTATCGACCAACCAACCTATCGACCAACCAATATATCGACCAACCAACCTATCTATCGACCAACCAATCTATCGACCAACCCATCTATCGATTAACCAACCTATCGACCAACCAAACTATCGACCAACCAACCTATTGACCAACCTATCGACCAACCAACCTATCGACCAACCAACCTATCTATCGACCAACCAATCTATCGACCAACCAATCTATCGACCAACCAATTTATCAACAAACAAACCTATCTATCGACCAGCCAATCTATCGACTAACCAACCTATCTATCGACCAACCAACCTATCGACCAACCAACCTATTGACCAACCAACCTATAGACCAACCAACCTATTGACCAACCTATCGACCAACCAACCTATCGACCAACCAACCTATCTATCGACCAACCATTCTATCGACCAACCAATCTATCGACCAACCAATTTATCAACTAACAAACCTATCTATCGACCAGCCAATCTATCGACTAACCAACCTATCTATCGACCAACCAACCTATCGACCAACCAACCTATCGACCAACCAATCCGTCGACCAACCAACCTATCTATCGACCAACCAATCTATCGACCAGCCAATCTATCGACTAACATACCTATCTATCGACCAGCCAATCTATCGACTAACCAACCTGTCTATCGACCAACCAACCTATCGACCAACCAACCTATCGACCAACCAACCTATCGACCAACCAATATATCGACCAACCAACCTATCTATCGACCAACCAATCTATCGACCAGCCAATCTATCGACCAACCAACCTATCTATCGACCAACCAATCTATCGACCAACCAATCTATCGACCAACCAATTTATCAACTAACAAACCTATCTATCGACCAGCCAATCTATCGACTAACCAACCTATCTATCGACCAACCAACCTATCGACCAACCAACCTATCGACCAACCAATATATCGACCAACCAACCTATCTATCGACAAACTAATCTATCGACCAGCCAATCTATCGACTAACATACCTATCTATCGACCAGCCAATCTATCGACTAACCAACCTGTCTATCGACCAACCAACCTATCGACCAACCAACCTATCGACCAACCAACCTATCGACCAACCAATATATCGCGCAACCAATTTATCAACTAACAAACCTATCTATCGACCAGCCAATCTATCGACTAACCAACCTGTCTATCGACCAACCAACCTATCGACCAACCAATCTATCGACCAACCAATTTATCAACTAACAAACCTATCTATCGACCAGCCAATCTATCGACTACCCAACCTATCTATCGACCAACCAACCTATCGACCAACCAACCTATCGACCAACCAACCTATCGACCAACCAATATATCGACCAACCAACCTATCTATCGACCAACCAATCTATCGACCAGCCAATCTATCGACTAACATACCTATCTATCGACCAGCCAATCTATCGACTAACCAACCTGTCTATCGACCAACCAACCTATCGACTAACCAACCTATCGACCAACCTATCGACCAACCAACCTATCGACCAACCAATATATCGACCAACCAACCTATCTATCGACCAACCAATCTATCGACCAGCCAATCTATCGACTAACATACCTATCTATCGACCAGCCAATCTATCGACTAACCAACCTCTCTATCGACCAACCAACCTATCGACCAACCAACCTATCGACCAACCAACCTATCGACCAACCAATATATCGACCAACCAACCTATCTATCGACCAACCAATATATCGACCAGCCAATCTATCGACTAACCAACCTATCTATCGACCAACCAACCTATCGACCAACCAACCTATCGACCAACCAACCTATCGACCAACCCATCTATCGATTAACCAACCTATCGACCAACCAATCTATCGACCAACCAACCTATTGACCAACCAACCTATCGACCAACCAACCTATTGACCAACCTATCGACCAACCAACCTATCGACCAACCAACCTATCTATCGACCAACCAATCTATCGACCAACCAATCTATCGACCAACCAATTTATCAACTAACAAATCTATCTATCAACCAGCCAATCTAACGACTAACCAACCTATCTATCGACCAACCAACCTATCGACCAACCAACCTATTGACCAACCAACCTATCGACCAACCAACCTATTGACCAACCTATCGACCAACCAACCTATCGACCAACCAACCTATCTATCGACCAACCAATCTATCGACCAACCTATCTATCGACCAGCCAATCTATCGACTAACCAACCTATCTATCGACCAACCAACCTATCGACCAACCAACCTATCGACCAACCAACCTATCGACCAACCAATATATCGACCAACCAACCTATCTATCGACCAACCAATCTATCGACCAGCCAATCTATCGACTAACATACCTATCTATCGACCAGCCAATCTATCGACTAACGAACCTGTCTATCGACCAACCAACCTATCGACCAACCAACCTATCGACCAACCAACCTATCGACCAACCAATATATCGACCAACCAACCTATCTATCGACCAACCAATCTATCGACCAGCCAATCTATCGACTAACAAACCTATCTATCGACCAGCCAATCTATCGACTAACCAACCTGTCTATCGACCAACCAACCTATCGACCAACCAATCTATCGACAAACCAACCTATCGACCAACCAATATATCGACCAACCAACCTATCTATCGACCAACCAATCTATCGACCAACCCATCTATCGATTAACCAACCTATCGACCAACCAAACTATCGACCAACCAACCTATTGACCAACCTATCGACCAACCAACCTATCGACCAACCAACCTATCTATCGACCAACCAATCTATCGACCAACCAATCTATCGACCAACCAATTTATCAACTAACAAACCTATCTATCGACCAGCCAATCTATCGACTAACCAACCTATCTATCGACCAACCAACCTATCGACCAACCAACCTATTGACCAACCAACCTATAGACCAACCAACCTATTGACCAACCTATCGACCAACCAACCTATCGACCAACCAACCTATCTATCGACCAACCAATCTATCGACCAACCAATCTATCGACCAACCAATTTATCAACTAACAAACCTATCTATCGACCAGCCAATCTATCGACTAACCAACCTATCTATCGACCAACCAACCTATCGACCAACCAACCTATCGACCAACCAATCCGTCGACCAACCAACCTATCTATCGACCAACCAATCTATCGACCAGCCAATCTATCGACTAACATACCTATCTATCGACCAGCCAATCTATCGACTAACCAACCTGTCTATCGACCAACCAACCTATCGACCAACCAACCTATCGACCAACCAACCTATCGACCAACCAATATATCGACCAACCAACCTATCTATCGACCAACCAATCTATCGACCAGCCAATCTATCGACCAACCAACCTATCTATCGACCAACCAATCTATCGACCAACCAATCTATCGACCAACCAATTTATCAACTAACAAACCTATCTATCGACCAGCCAATCTATCGACTAACCAACCTATCTATCGACCAACCAACCTATCGACCAACCAACCTATCGACCAACCAATATATCGACCAACCAACCTATCTATCGACCAACCAATCTATCGACCAGCCAATCTATCGACTAACATACCTATCTATCGACCAGCCAATCTATCGACTAACCAACCTGTCTATCGACCAACCAACCTATCGACCAACCAACCTATCGACCAACCAACCTATCGACCAACCAATATATCGCGCAACCAATTTATCAACTAACAAACCTATCTATCGACCAGCCAATCTATCGACTAAACAACCTATCTATCGACCAACCAACCTATCGACCAACCAATCTATCGACCAACCAATTTATCAACTAACAAACCTATCTATCGACCAGCCAATCTATCGACTACCCAACCTATCTATCGACCAACCAACCTATCGACCAACCAACCTATCGACCAACCAACCTATCGACCAACCAATATATCGACCAACCAACCTATCTATCGACCAACCAATCTATCGACCAGCCAATCTATCGACTAACATACCTATCTATCGACCAGCCAATCTATCGACTAACCAACCTGTCTATCGACCAACCAACCTATCGACTAACCAACCTATCGACCAACCACACTATCGACCTGCCAATCTATCGACTAACATACCTATCTATCGACCAGCCAATCTATCGACTAACCAACCTGTCTATCGACCAACCAACCTATCGACCAACCAACCTATCGACCAACCAACCTATCGACCAACCAATATATCGACCAACCAACCTATCTATCGACCAACCAATCTATCGACCAGCCAATCTATCGACTAACATACCTATCTATCGACCAGCCAATCTATCGACTAACCAACCTGTCTATCGACCAACCAACCTATCGACCAACCAACCTATCGACCAACCAACCTATCGACCAACCAATATATCGACCAACCAACCTATCTATCGACCAACCAATCTATCGACCAACCCATCTATCGATTAACTAACCTATCGACCAACCAAACTATCGACCAACCAACCTATTGACCAACCTATCGACAAACCAACCTATCGACCAACCAATCTATTGATTAACCAACCTATCGACAAATCAACCTATCTACTAACCAACCTATCGACCAACCAACCTATCGACCAACCAATCCGTCGACCAACCAACCTATCGAACAACCAACCTACTGACCAACCTATCGACCAACCAACCTATAGATCAACCAATCTATCGACCAGCCAATCTATCGACTAACATACCTATCTATCGACAAGCCAATCTATCGACTAACCAACCTGTCTATCGACCAACCAACCTATCGACCAACCAACATATCGACCAACCAACCTATCGACCAACCAATATATCGACCAACCAACCTATCTATCGACCAACCAATCTATCGACCAGCCAATCTATCGACTAACATACCTATCTATCGACCAGCCAATCTATCGACTAACCAACCTGTCTATCGACCAACCAACCTATCGACCAACCAACCTATCGTCCAACCAACCTATCGACCAACCAATATATCGACCAACCAACCTATCTATCGACCAACCAATCTATCGACCAGCCAATTTATCGACTAACATACCTATCTATCGACCAGCCAATCTATCGACTAACCAACCTGTCTATCGACCAACCAACCTATCGACCAACCAACCTATCGACCAACCAACCTATCGACCAACCAATATATCGACAAACCAACCTATCTATCGACCAACCAATCTTTCGACCAGCCAATCTATCGACTAACCAACCTATCTATCGACCAACCAACCTATCGACCAACCAACCTATCGACCAACCAACCTATCGACCAACCAACCTATCGACCAACCAACCTATCGACTAACCAATCTATCGATTAACCAACCTATCGACCAACCAACCTATCGACCAACCAACCTATTGACCAACCAACCTATCTACCAACCAACCTATCGACCAACCAACCTATCGACCAACCAACCTATCGACCAACCAATCTATCGATTAACCAACCTATCGACCAACCAACATATCGAACAACCAACCTATTGACCAACCAACCTATCGACCAACCAACCTATTGACCAACCTATCGACCAAACAACCTATCGACCAACCAACCTATCTATCGACCAACCAATCTATCGACCAACCAATCTATCGACCAGCCAATCTATCGACTAACATACCTATCTATCGACCAGCCAATCTATCGACTAACCAACCTGTCTATCGACCAACCAACCTATCGACCAACCAACCTATCGACCAACCAACCTATCGACCAACCAATATATCGACCAACCAACCTATCTATCGACCAGCCAATCTATCGACCAACCAACCTATCTATCAACCAACCAATCTATCGACCAACCAATTTATCAACTAACAAACCTATCTATCGACCAGCCAATCTATCGACTAACCAACCTATCTATCGACCAACCAACCTATCGACCAACCAACCTATCGACCAACCAATATATCGACCAACCAACCTATCTATCGACCAACCAATCTATCGACCAGCCAATCTATCGACTAACATACCTATCTATCGACCAGCCAATCTATTGACTAACCAACCTGTCTATCGACCAACCAACCTATCGACCAACCAACCTATCGACCAACCAACCTATCGACCAACCAATATATCGACCAACCAACCTATCTATCGACCAACCAATCTATCGACCAGCCAATCTATCGACTAACATACCTATCTATCGACCAGCCAATCTATCGACTAACCAACCTGTCTATCGACCAACCAACCTATCGACCAACCAACCTATCGACCAACCAACCTATCGACCAACCAATATATCGACCAACCAACCTATCTATCGACCAACCAATCTATCGACCAGCCAATCTATCGACTAACCAACCTATCTATCAACCAACCAACCTATCGACCAACCAACCTATCGACCAACCAACCTATTGACCAACCAACCTATCGACCAACCCATCTATCGATAAACCAACCTATCGACCAACCAACCTATCGACCAACCAACCTATTGACCAACCAAACTATCGACCAACCAACCTATTGACCAACCTATCGACCAACCAACCTATCGACCAACCAACCTATCTATCGACCAACCAATCTATCGACCAACCAATCTATCGCCCAACCAATTTATCAACTAACAAACCTATCTATCGACCAGCCAATCTATCGACTAACCAACCTATCTATCGACCAACCAACCTATCGACCAACCAACCTATCGTCCAACCAATATATCGACCAACCAACCTATCTATCGACCAACCAATCTATCGACCAGCCAATCTATCGACTAACATACCTATCTATTGACCAACCAACCTATCGACAAACCAACCTATCGACCAACCAACCTATCGACCAACCAATATATCGACCAACCAACCTATCTATCGACCAACCAATCTATCGACCAGCCAATCTATCGACTAACATACCTATCTATCGACCAGCCAATCTATCGACTAACCAACCTGTCTATCGACCAACCAACCTATCGACCAACCAACCTATCGACCAACCAACCTATCGACCAACCAATATATCGACCAACCAACCTATCTATCGACCAACCAATATATCGACCAGCCAATCTATCGACTAACCAACCTATCTATCGACCAACCAACCTATCGACCAACCAACCTATCGACCAACCAACCTATCGACCAACCCATCTATCGATTAACCAACCTATCGACCAACCAATCTATCGACCAACCAACCTATTGACCAACCAAACTATCGACCAACCAACCTATTGACCAACCTATCGACCAACCAACCTATCGACCAACCAACCTATCTATCGACCAACCAATCTATCGACCAACCAATCTATCGACCAACCAATTTATCAACTAACAAATCTATCTATCAACCAGCCAATCTAACGACTAACCAACCTATCTATCGACCAACCAACCTATCGACCAACCAACCTATTGACCAACCAACCTATCGACCAACCAACCTATTGACCAACCTATCGACCAACCAACCTATCGACCAACCAACCTATCTATCGACCAAACAATCTATCGACCAACATATCTATCGACCAGCCAATCTATCGACTAACCAACCTATCTATCGACCAACCAACCTATCGACCAACCAACCTATCGACCAACCAACCTATCGACCAACCAATATATCGACCAACCAACCTATCTATCGACCAACCAATCTATCGACCAGCCAATCTATCGACTAACATACCTATCTATCGACCAGCCAATCTATCGACTAACGAACCTGTCTATCGACCAACCAACCTATCGACCAACCAACCTATCGACAACCCAACCTATCGACCAACCAATATATCGACCAACCAACCTATCTATCGACCAACCAATCTATCGACCAGCCAATCTATCGACTAACAAACCTATCTATCGACCAGCCAATCTATCGACTAACCAACCTGTCTATCGACCAACCAACCTATCGACCAACCAATCTATCGACCAACCAACCTATCGACCAACCAATATATCGACCAACCAACCTATCTATCGACCAACCAATCTATCGACCAACCCATCTATCGATTAACCAACCTATCGACCAACCAAACTATCGACCAACCAACCTATTGACCAACCTATCGACCAACCAACCTATCGACCAACCAACCTATCTATCGACCAACCAATCTATCGACCAACCAATCTATCGACCAACCAATTTATCAACTAACAAACCTATCTATCGACCAGCAAATCTATCGACTAACTAACCTATCTATCGACCAACCAACCTATTGACCAACCAACCTATTGACCAACCAACCTATAGACCAACCAACCTATTGACCAACCTATCGACCAACCAACCTATCGACCAACCAACCTATCTATCGACCAACCAATCTATCGACCAACCAATCTATCGACCAACCAATCTATCGACCAACCAATTTATCAACTAACAAACCTATCTATCGACCAGCCAATCTATCGACTAACCAACCTATCTATCGACCAACCAACCTATCGACCAACCAACTTATCGACCAACCAATCCGTCGACCAACCAACCTATCTATCGACCAACCAATCTATCGACCAGCCAATCTATCGACTAACATACCTATCTATCGACCAGCCAATCTATCGACTAACCAACCTGTCTATCGACCAACCAACCTATCGACCAACCAACCTATCGACCAACCAACCTATCGACCAACCAATATATCGACCAACCAACCTATCTATCGACCAACCAATCTATCGACCAGCCAATCTATCGACTAACATACCTATCTATTGACCAACCAACCTATCGACAAACCAACCTATCGACCAACCAACCTATCGACCAACCAATATATCGACCAACCAACCTATCTATCGACCAACCAATCTATCGACCAGCCAATCTATCGACTAACATACCTATCTATCGACCAGCCAATCTATCGACTAACCAACCTGTCTATCGACCAACCAACCTATCGACCAACCAACCTATCGACCAACCAACCTATCGACCAACCAATATATCGACCAACCAACCTATCTATCGACCAACCAATATATCGACCAGCCAATCTATCGACTAACCAACCTATCTATCGACCAACCAACCTATCGACCAACCAACCTATCGACCAACCAACCTATCGACCAACCCATCTATCGATTAACCAACCTATCGACCAACCAATCTATCGACCAACCAACCTATTGACCAACCAAACTATCGACCAACCAACCTATTGACCAACCTATCGACCAACCAACCTATCGACCAACCAACCTATCTATCGACCAACCAATCTATCGACCAACCAATCTATCGACCAACCAATTTATCAACTAACAAATCTATCTATCAACCAGCCAATCTAACGACTAACCAACCTATCTATCGACCAACCAACCTATCGACCAACCAACCTATTGACCAACCAACCTATCGACCAACCAACCTATTGAACAACCTATCGACCAACCAACCTATCGACCAACCAACCTATCTATCGACCAGCCAATCTATCGACTAACCAACCTATCTATCGACCAACCAACCTATCGACCAACCAACCTATCGACCAACCAACCTATCGACCAACCAATATATCGACCAACCAACCTATCTATCGACCAACCAATCTATCGACCAGCCAATCTATCGACTAACGAACCTGTCTATCGACCAACCAACCTATCGACCAACCAACCTATCGACCAACCAACCTATCGACCAACCAATATATCGACCAACCAACCTATCGACCAACCAATATATCGACCAACCAACCTATCTATCGACCAACCAATCTATCGACCAGCCAATCTATCGACTAACAAACCTATCTATCGACCAGCCAATCTATCGACTAACCAACCTGTCTATCGACCAACCAACCTATCGACCAACCAATCTATCGACCAACCAACCTATCGACCAACCAATATATCGACCAACCAACCTATCTATCGACCAACCAATCTATCGACCAACCCATCTATCGATTAACCAACCTATCGACCAACCAAACTATCGACCAACCAACCTATTGACCAACCTATCGACCAACCAACCTATCGACCAACCAACCTATCTATCGACCAACCAATCTATCGACCAACCAATCTATCGACCAACCAATTTATCAACAAACAAACCTATCTATCGACCAGCCAATCTATCGACTAACCAACCTATCTATCGACCAACCAACCTATCGACCAACCAACCTATTGACCAACCAACCTATAGACCAACCAACCTATTGACCAACCTATCGACCAACCAACCTATCGACCAACCAACCTATCTATCGACCAACCATTCTATCGACCAACCAATCTATCGACCAACCAATTTATCAACTAACAAACCTATCTATCGACCAGCCAATCTATCGACTAACCAACCTATCTATCGACCAACCAACCTATCGACCAACCAACCTATCGACCAACCAATCCGTCGACCAACCAACCTATGTATCGACCAACCAATCTATCGACCAGCCAATCTATCGACTAACATACCTATCTATCGACCAGCCAATCTATCGACTAACCAACCTGTCTATCGACCAACCAACCTATCGACCAACCAACCTATCGACCAACCAACCTATCGACCAACCAATATATCGACCAACCAACCTATCTATCGACCAACCAATCTATCGACCAGCCAATCTATCGACCAACCAACCTATCTATCGACCAACCAATCTATCGACCAACCAATCTATCGACCAACCAATTTATCAACTAACAAACCTATCTATCGACCAGCCAATCTATCGACTAACCAACCTATCTATCGACCAACCAACCTATCGACCAACCAACCTATCGACCAACCAATATATCGACCAACCAACCTATCTATCGACCAACTAATCTATCGACCAGCCAATCTATCGACTAACATACCTATCTATCGACCAGCCAATCTATCGACTAACCAACCTGTCTATCGACCAACCAACCTATCGACCAACCAACCTATCGACCAACCAACCTATCGACCAACCAATATATCGCGCAACCAATTTATCAACTAACCTATCTATCGACCAGCCAATCTATCGACTAACCAACCTGTCTATCGACCAACCAACCTATCGACCAACCAATCTATCGACCAACCAATTTATCAACTAACAAACCTATCTATCGACCAGCCAATCTATCGACTACCCAACCTATCTATCGACCAACCAACCTATCGACCAACCAACCTATCGACCAACCAACCTATCGACCAACCAATATATCGACCAACCAACCTATCTATCGACCAACCAATCTATCGACCAGCCAATCTTATCGACTAACATACCTATCTATCGACCAGCCAATCTATCGACTAACCAACCTGTCTATCGACCAACCAACCTATCGACCAACCAACCTATCGACCAACCAACCTATCGACCAACCAATATATCGACCAACCAACCTATCTATCGACCAACCAATATATCGACCAGCCAATCTATCGACTAACCAACCTATCTATCGACCAACCAACCTATCGACCAACCAACCTATCGACCAACCAACCTATCGACCAACCCATCTATCGATTAACCAACCTATCGACCAACCAATCTATCGACCAACCAACCTATTGACCAACCAACCTATCGACCAACCAACCTATTGACCAACCTATCGACCAACCAACCTATCGACCAACCAACCTATCTATCGACCAACCAATCTATCGACCAACCAATCTATCGACCAACCAATTTATCAACTAACAAATCTATCTATCAACCAGCCAATCTAACGACTAACCAACCTATCTATCGACCAACCAACCTATCGACCAACCAACCTATTGACCAACCAACCTATCGACCAACCAACCTATTGACCAACCTATCGACCAACCAACCTATCGACCAACCAACCTATCTATCGACCAACCAATCTATCGACCAACCTATCTATCGACCAGCCAATCTATCGACTAACCAACCTATCTATCGACCAACCAACCTATCGACCAACCAACCTATCGACCAACCAACCTATCGACCAACCAATATATCGACCAACCAACCTATCTATCGACCAACCAATCTATCGACCAGCCAATCTATCGACTAACATACCTATCTATCGACCAGCCAATCTATCGACTAACGAACCTGTCTATCGACCAACCAACCTATCGACCAACCAACCTATCGACCAACCAACCTATCGACCAACCAATATATCGACCAACCAACCTATCTATCGACCAACCAATCTATCGACCAGCCAATCTATCGACTAACAAACCTATCTATCGACCAGCCAATCTATCGACTAACCAACCTGTCTATCGACCAACCAACCTATCGACCAACCAATCTATCGACCAACCAACCTATCGACCAACCAATATATCGACCAACCAACCTATCTATCGACCAACCAATCTATCGACCAACCCATCTATCGATTAACCAACCTATCGACCAACCAAACTATCGACCAACCAACCTATTGACCAACCTATCGACCAACCAACCTATCGACCAACCAACCTATCTATCGACCAACCAATCTATCGACCAACCAATCTATCGACCAACCAATTTATCAACTAACAAACCTATCTATCGACCAGCCAATCTATCGACTAACCAACCTATCTATCGACCAACCAACCTATCGACCAACCAACCTATTGACCAACCAACCTATAGACCAACCAACCTATTGACCAACCTATCGACCAACCAACCTATCGACCAACCAACCTATCTATCGACCAACCAATCTATCGACCAACCAATCTATCGACCAACCAATTTATCAACTAACAAACCTATCTATCGACCAGCCAATCTATCGACTAACCAACCTATCTATCGACCAACCAACCTATCGACCAACCAACCTATCGACCAACCAATCCGTCGACCAACCAACCTATCTATCGACCAACCAATCTATCGACCAGCCAATCTATCGACTAACATACCTATCTATCGACCAGCCAATCTATCGACTAACCAACCTGTCTATCGACCAACCAACCTATCGACCAACCAACCTATCGACCAACCAACCTATCGACCAACCAATATATCGACCAACCAACCTATCTATCGACCAACCAATCTATCGACCAGCCAATCTATCGACCAACCAACCTATCTATCGACCAACCAATCTATCGACCAACCAATCTATCGACCAACCAATTTATCAACTAACAAACCTATCTATCGACCAGCCAATCTATCGACTAACCAACCTATCTATCGACCAACCAACCTATCGACCAACCAACCTATCGACCAACCAATATATCGACCAACCAACCTATCTATCGACCAACCAATCTATCGACCAGCCAATCTATCGACTAACATACCTATCTATCGACCAGCCAATCTATCGACTAACCAACCTGTCTATCGACCAACCAACCTATCGACCAACCAACCTATCGACCAACCAACCTATCGACCAACCAATATATCGCGCAACCAATTTATCAACTAACAAACCTATCTATCGACCAGCCAATCTATCGACTAAACAACCTATCTATCGACCAACCAACCTATCGACCAACCAATCTATCGACCAACCAATTTATCAACTAACAAACCTATCTATCGACCAGCCAATCTATCGACTACCCAACCTATCTATCGACCAACCAACCTATCGACCAACCAACCTATCGACCAACCAACCTATCGACCAACCAATATATCGACCAACCAACCTATCTATCGACCAACCAATCTATCGACCAGCCAATCTATCGACTAACATACCTATCTATCGACCAGCCAATCTATCGACTAACCAACCTGTCTATCGACCAACCAACCTATCGACTAACCAACCTATCGACCAACCTATCGACCAACCAACCTATCGACCAACCAATATATCGACCAACCAACCTATCTATCGACCAACCAATCTATTGACCAGCCAATCTATCGACTAACATACCTATCTATCGACCAGCCAATCTATCGACTAACCAACCTGTCTATCGACCAACCAACCTATCGACCAACCAACCTATCGACCAACCAACCTATCGACCAACCAATATATCGACCAACCAACCTATCTATCGACCAACCAATATATCGACCAGCCTATCTATCGACTAACCAACCTATCTATCGACCAACCAACCTATCGACCAACCAACCTATCCACCAACCAACCTATCGACCAACCCATCTATCGATTAACCAACCTATCGACCAACCAACCTATTGACCAACCAACCTATTGACCAATCAAACTATCAACCAACCAACGTATTGACCAACCTATCGACCAACCAACCTATCGACCAACCAACCTATCTATCGACCAACCAATCTATCGACCAACCAATCTATCGACCAACCAATTTATCAACTAACAAATCTATCTATCGACCAGCCAATCTAACGACTAACAAACCTATCTATCGACCAACCAACCTATCGACCAACCAAGCTATTGACCAACCAACCTATCGACCAACCAACCTATTGACCAACCTATCGACCAACCAACCTATCGACCAACCAAACTATCTATCGACCAACCAATCTATCGACCAACCTATCTATCGACCAGCCAATCTATCGACTAACCAACCTATCTATCGACCAACCAACCTATCGACCAACCAACCTATCGACCAACCAACCTATCGACCAACCAATATATCGACCAACCAACCTATCTATCGACCAACCAAACTATCGACCTGCCAATCTATCGACTAACATACCTATCTATCGACCAGCCAATCTATCGACTAACCAACCTGTCTATCGACCAACCAACCTATCGACCAACCAACCTATCGACCAACCAACCTATCGACCAACCAATATATCGACCAACCAACCTATCTATCGACCAACCAATCTATCGACCAGCCAATCTATCGACTAACATACCTATCTATCGACCAGCCAATCTATCGACTAACCAACCTGTCTATCGACCAACCAACCTATCGACCAACCAATCTATCGACCAACCAACCTATCGACCAACCAATATATCGACCAACCAACCTATCTATCGACCAACCAATCTATCGACCAACCCATCTATCGATTAACTAACCTATCGACCAACCAAACTATCGACCAACCAACCTATTGACCAACCTATCGACAAACCAACCTATCGACCAACCAATCTATTGATTAACCAACCTATCGACAAATCAACCTATCTACTAACCAACCTATCGACCAACCAACCTATCGACCAACCAATCCGTCGACCAACCAACCTATCGAACAACCAACCTATTGACCAACCTATCGACCAACCAACCTATAGATCAACCAATCTATCGACCAGCCAATCTATCGACTAACATACCTATCTATCGACAAGCCAATCTATCGACTAACCAACCTGTCTATCGACCAACCAACCTATCGACCAACCAACATATCGACCAACCAACCTATCGACCAACCAATATATCGACCAACCAACCTATCTATCGACCAACCAATCTATCGACCAGCCAATCTATCGACTAACATACCTATCTATCGACCAGCCAATCTATCGACTAACCAACCTGTCTATCGACCAACCAACCTATCGACCAACCAACCTATCGTCCAACCAACCTATCGACCAACCAATATATCGACCAACCAACCTATCTATCGACCAACCAATCTATCGACCAGCCAATTTATCGACTAACATACCTATCTATCGACCAGCCAATCTATCGACTAACCAACCTGTCTATCGACCAACCAACCTATCGACCAACCAACCTATCGACCAACCAACCTATCGACCAACCAATATATCGACAAACCAACCTATCTATCGACCAACCAATCTTTCGACCAGCCAATCTATCGACTAACCAACCTATCTATCGACCAACCAACCTATCGACCAACCAACCTATCGACCAACCAACCTATCGACCAACCAACCTATCGACCAACCAACCTATCGACTAACCAATCTATCGATTAACCAACCTATCGACCAACCAACCTATCGACCAACCAACCTATTGACCAACCAACCTATCTACCAACCAACCTATCGACCAACCAACCCATCGACCAACCAACCTATCGACCAACCAATCTATCGATTAACCAACCTATCGACCAACCAACATATCGAACAACCAACCTATTGACCAACCAACCTATCGACCAACCAACCTATTGACCAACCTATCGACCAAACAACCTATCGACCAACCAACCTATCTATCGACCAACCAATCTATCGACCAACCAACCAATCTATCGACCAGCCAATCTATCGACTAACATACCTATCTATCGACCAGCCAATCTATCGACTAACCAACCTGTCTATCGACCAACCAACCTATCGACCAACCAACCTATCGACCAACCAACCTATCGACCAACCAATATATCGACCAACCAACCTATCTATCGACCAGCCAATCTATCGACCAACCAACCTATCTATCAACCAACCAATCTATCGACCAACCAATTTATCAACTAACAAACCTATCTATCGACCAGCCAATCTATCGACTAACCAACCTATCTATCGACCAACCAACCTATCGACCAACCAACCTATCGACCAACCAATATATCGACCAACCAACCTATCTATCGACCAACCAATCTATCGACCAGCCAATCTATCGACTAACATACCTATCTATCGACCAGCCAATCTATTGACTAACCAACCTGTCTATCGACCAACCAACCTATCGACCAACCAACCTATCGACCAACCAACCTATCGACCAACCAATATATCGACCAACCAACCTATCTATCGACCAACCAATCTATCGACCAGCCAATCTATCGACTAACATACCTATCTATCGACCAGCCAATCTATCGACTAACCAACCTGTCTATCGACCAACCAACCTATCGACCAACCAACCTATCGACCAACCAACCTATCGACCAACCAATATATCGATCAACCAACCTATCTATCGACCAACCAATCTATCGACCAGCCAATCTATCGACTAACCAACCTATCTATCAACCAACCAACCTATCGACCAACCAACCTATCGACCAACCAACCTATTGACCAACCAACCTATCGACCAACCCATCTATCGATAAACCAACCTATCGACCAACCAACCTATCGACCAACCAACCTATTGACCAACCAAACTATCGACCAACCAACCTATTGACCAACCTATCGACCAACCAACCTATCGACCAACCAACCTATCTATCGACCAACCAATCTATCGACCAACCAATCTATCGCCCAACCAATTTATCAACTAACAAACCTATCTATCGACCAGCCAATCTATCGACTAACCAACCTATCTATCGACCAACCAACCTATCGACCAACCAACCTATCGTCCAACCAATATATCGACCAACCAACCTATCTATCGACCAACCAATCTATCGACCAGCCAATCTATCGACTAACATACCTATCTATTGACCAACCAACCTATCGACAAACCAACCTATCGACCAACCAACCTATCGACCAACCAATATATCGACCAACCAACCTATCTATCGACCAACCAATCTATCGACCAGCCAATCTATCGACTAACATACCTATCTATCGACCAGCCAATCTATCGACTAACCAACCTGTCTATCGACCAACCAACCTATCGACCAACCAACCTATCGACCAACCAACCTATCGACCAACCAATATATCGACCAACCAACCTATCTATCGACCAACCAATATATCGACCAGCCAATCTATCGACTAACCAACCTATCTATCGACCAACCAACCTATCGACCAACCAACCTATCGACCAACCAACCTATCGACCAACCCATCTATCGATTAACCAACCTATCGACCAACCAATCTATCGACCAACCAACCTATTGACCAACCAAACTATCGACCAACCAACCTATTGACCAACCTATCGACCAACCAACCTATCGACCAACCAACCTATCTATCGACCAACCAATCTATCGACCAACCAATCTATCGACCAACCAATTTATCAACTAACAAATCTATCTATCAACCAGCCAATCTAACGACTAACCAACCTATCTATCGACCAACCAACCTATCGACCAACCAACCTATTGACCAACCAACCTATCGACCAACCAACCTATTGACCAACCTATCGACCAACCAACCTATCGACCAACCAACCTATCTATCGACCAACCAATCTATCGACCAACATATCTATCGACCAGCCAATCTATCGACTAACCAACCTATCTATCGACCAACCAACCTATCGACCAACCAACCTATCGACCAACCAACCTATCGACCAACCAATATATCGACCAACCAACCTATCTATCGACCAACCAATCTATCGACCAGCCAATCTATCGACTAACATACCTATCTATCGACCAGCCAATCTATCGACTAACGAACCTGTCTATCGACCAACCAACCTATCGACCAACCAACCTATCGACAACCCAACCTATCGACCAACCAATATATCGACCAACCAACCTATCTATCGACCAACCAATCTATCGACCAGCCAATCTATCGACTAACAAACCTATCTATCGACCAGCCAATCCTATCGACTAACCAACCTGTCTATCGACCAACCAACCTATCGACCAACCAATCTATCGACCAACCAACCTATCGACCAACCAATATATCGACCAACCAACCTATCTATCGACCAACCAATCTATCGACCAACCCATCTATCGATTAACCAACCTATCGACCAACCAAACTATCGACCAACCAACCTATTGACCAACCTATCGACCAACCAACCTATCGACCAACCAACCTATCTATCGACCAACCAATCTATCGACCAACCAATCTATCGACCAACCAATTTATCAACTAACAAACCTATCTATCGACCAGCAAATCTATCGACTAACTAACCTATCTATCGACCAACCAACCTATTGACCAACCAACCTATTGACCAACCAACCTATAGACCAACCAACCTATTGACCAACCTATCGACCAACCAACCTATCGACCAACCAACCTATCTATCGACCAACCAATCTATCGACCAACCAATCTATCGACCAACCAATCTATCGACCAACCAATTTATCAACTAACAAACCTATCTATCGACCAGCCAATCTATCGACTAACCAACCTATCTATCGACCAACCAACCTATCGACCAACCAACTTATCGACCAACCAATCCGTCGACCAACCAACCTATCTATCGACCAACCAATCTATCGACCAGCCAATCTATCGACTAACATACCTATCTATCGACCAGCCAATCTATCGACTAACCAACCTGTCTATCGACCAACCAACCTATCGACCAACCAACCTATCGACCAACCAACCTATCGACCAACCAATATATCGACCAACCAACCTATCTATCGACCAACCAATCTATCGACCAGCCAATCTATCGACCAACCAACCTATCTATCGACCAACCAATCTATCGACCAACCAATCTATCGACCAACCAATTTATCAACTAACAAACCTATCTATCGACCAGCCAATCTATCGACTAACCAACCTATCTATCGACCAACCAACCTATCGACCAACCAACCTATCGACCAACCAACCTATCGACCAACCAATATATCGACCAACCAACCTATCTATCGACCAACCAATCTATCGACCAGCCAATCTATCGACTAACATACCTATCTATCGACCAGCCAATCTATCGACTAACCAACCTGTCTATCGACCAACCAACCTATCGACCAACCAACCTATCAACCAACCAACCTATCGACCAACCAATATATCGACCAACCAACCTATCTATCGACCAACCAATCTATCGACCAGCCAATCTATCGACTAACCAACCTATCTATCGACCAACCAACCTATCGACCAACCAACCTATCGACCAACCAACCTATCGACCAACCAACCTATCGACCAACCCATCTATCGATAAACCAACCTATCGACCAACCAACCTTTCGACCAACCAACCTATTGACCAACCAAACTATCGACCAACCAACCTATTGACCAACCTATCGACCAACCAACCTATCGACCAACCAACCTATCTATCGACCAACCAATCTATCGACCAACCAATCTATCGCCCAACAAATTTATCAACTAACAAACCTATCTATCGACCAGCCAATCTATCGACTAACCAACCTATCTATCGACCAACCAACCTATCGACCAACCAATCTATCGACCAACCAATTTATCAACTAACAAACCTATCTATCGACCAGCCAATCTATCGACTACCCAACCTATCTATCGACCAACCAACCTATCGACCAACCAACCTATCGACCAACCAACCTATCGACCAACCAATATATCGACCAACCAACCTATCTATCGACCAACCAATCTATCGACCAGCCAATCTATCGACTAACATACCTATCTATCGACCAGCCAATCTATCGACTAACCAACCTGTCTATCGACCAACCAACCTATCGACCAACCAACCTATCGACCAACCAACCTATCGACCAACCAATATATCGACCAACCAACCTATCTATCGACCAAGCAATATATCGACCAGCCTATCTATCGACTAACCAACCTATCTATCGACCAACCAACCTATCGACCAACCAACCTATCGACCAACCAACCTATCGACCAACCCATCTATCGATTAACCAACCTATCGACCAACCAACCTATCGACCAACCAACCTATTGACCAACCAAACTATCAACCAACCAACGTATTGACCAACCTATCGACCAACCAACCTATCGACCAACCAACCTATCTATCGACCAACCAATCTATCGACCAACCAATCTATCGACCAACCAATTTATCAACTAACAAATCTATCTATCGACCAGCCAATCTAACGACTAACCAACCTATCTATCGACCAACCAACCTATCGACCAACCAACCTATTGACCAACCAACCTATCGACCAACCAACCTATTGACCAACCTATCGACCAACCAACCTATCGACCAACCAACCTATCTATCGACCAACCAATCTATCGACCAACCTATCTATCGACCAGCCAATCTATCGACTAACCAACCTATCTATCGACCAACCAACCTATCGACCAACCAACCTATCGACCAACCAATATATCGACCAACCAACCTATCTATCGACGAACCAATCTATCGACCAGCCAATCTATCGACCAACCAACCTATCTATCGACCAACCAATCGATCGACCAACCAACCTATCGACCAACCAATTTATCAACTAACAAACCTATCTATCGACCAGCCAATCTATCGACCAACCAACCTATCGACCAACCAACCTATCGACCAACCAATATATCGACCAACCAACCTATCTATCGACCAACCAATCTATCGACCAGCCTATCTATCGACTAACATACCTATCTATCGACCAGCCAATCTATCGACTAACCAACCTGTCTATCGACCAACCAACCTATCGACCAACCAACCTATCGACCAACCAACCTATCGACCAACCAATATATCGACCAACCAACCTATCTATCGACCAACCAATCTATCGACCAGCCAATCTATCGACTAACATACCTATCTATCGACCAGCCAATCTATCGACTAACCAACCTGTCTATCGACCAACCAACCTATCGACCAACCAAACTATCAACCAACCAACCTATCGACCAACCAATATATCGACCAACCAACCTATCTATCGACCAACCAATCTATCGACCAGCCAATCTATCGACTAACCAACCTATCTATCGACCAACCAACCTATCGACCAACCAACCTATCGACCAACCAACCTATCGACCAACCAACCTATCGACCAACCCATCTATCGATAAACCAACCTATCGACCAACCAACCTTTCGACCAACCAACCTATTGACCAACCAAACTATCGACCAACCAACCTATTGACCAACCTATCGACCAACCAACCTATCGACCAACCAACCTATCTATCGACCAACCAATCTATCGACCAACCAATCTATCGCCCAACAAATTTATCAACTAACAAACCTATCTATCGACCAGCCAATCTATCGACTAACCAACCGATCTATCGACCAACCAACCTATCGACCAACCAATCTATCGACCAACCAATTTATCAACTAACAAACCTATCTATAGACCAGCCAATCTATCGACTACCCAACCTATCTATCGACCAACCAACCTATCGACCAACCAACCTATCGACCAACCAACCTATCGACCAACCAATATATCGACCAACCAACCTATCTATCGACCAACCAATCTATCGACCAGCCAATCTATCGACTAACATACCTATCTATCGACCAGCCAATCTATCGACTAACCAACCTGTCTATCGACCAACCAACCTATCGACCAACCAACCTATCGACCAACCAACCTATCGACCAACCAATATATCGACCAACCAACCTATCTATCGACCAAGCAATATATCGACCAGCCTATCTATCGACTAACCAACCTATCTATCGACCAACCAACCTATCGACCAACCAACCTATCGACCAACCAACCTATCGACCAACCCATCTATCGATTAACCAACCTATCGACCAACCAACCTATCGACCAACCAACCTATTGACCAACCAAACTATCAACCAACCAACGTATTGACCAACCTATCGACCAACCAACCTATCGACCAACCAACCTATCTATCGACCAACCAATCTATCGACCAACCAATCTATCGACCAACCAATTTATCAACTAACAAATCTATCTATCGACCAGCCAATCTAACGACTAACCAACCTATCTATTGACCAACCAACCTATCGACCAACCAACCTATTGACCAACCAACCTATCGACCAACCAACCTATTGACCAACCTATCGACCAACCAACCTATCGACCAACCAACCTATCTATCGACCAACCAATCTATCGACCAACCTATCTATCGACCAGCCAATCTATCGACTAACCAACCTATCTATCGACCAACCAACCTATCGACCAACCAACCTATCGACCAACCAATATATCGACCAACCAACCTATCTATCGACCAACCAATCTATCGACCAGCCAATCTATCGACCAACCAACCTATCTATCGACCAACCAATCGATCGACCAACCAACCTATCGACCAACCAATTTATCAACTAACAAACCTATCTATCGACCAGCCAAACTATCGACCAACCAACCTATCGACCAACCAACCTATCGACCAACCAATATATCGACCAACCAACCTATCTATCGACCAACCAATCTATCGACCAGCCTATCTATCGACTAACATACCTATCTATCGACCAGCCAATCTATCGACTAACCAACCTGTCTATCGACCAACCAACCTATCGACCAACCAACCTATCGACCAACCAACCTATTGACCAACCAATATATCGACCAACCAACCTATCTATCGACCAACCAATCTATCGACCAGCCAATCTATCGACTAACATACCTATCTATCGACCAGCCAATCTATCGACTAACCAACCTGTCTATCGACCAACCAACCTATCGACCAACCAACCTATCAACCAACCAACCTATCGACCAACCAATATATCGACCAACCAACCTATCTATCGACCAACCAATCTATCGACCAGCCAATCTATCGACTAACCAACCTATCTATCGACCAACCAACCTATCGACCAACCAACCTATCGACCAACCAACCTATCGACCAACAAACCTATCGACCAACCCATCTATCGATAAACCAACCTATCGACCAACCAACCTATCGACCAACCAACCTATTGACCAACCAAACTATCGACCAACCAACCTATTGACCAACCTATCGACCAACCAACCTATCGACCAACCAACCTATCTATCGACCAACCAATCTATCGACCAACCAATCTATCGCCCAACCAATTTATCAACTAACAAACCTATCTATCGACCAGCCAATCTATCGACTAACCAACCTATCTATCGACCAACCAACCTATCGACCAACCAATCTATCGACCAACCAATTTATCAACTAACAAACCTATCTATCGACCAGCCAATCTATCGACTACCCAACCTATCTATCGACCAACCAACCTATCGACCAACCAACCTACCGACCAACCAACCTATCGACCAACCAATATATCGACCAACCAACCTATCTATCGACCAACCAATCTATCGACCAGCCAATCTATCGACTAACATACCTATCTATCGACCAGCCAATCTATCGACTAACCAACCTGTCTATCGACCAACCAACCTATCGACCAACCAACCTATCGACCAACCAACCTATCGACCAACCAATATATCGACCAACCAACCTATCTATCGACCAACCAATATATCGACCAGCCTATCTATTGACTAACCAACCTATCTATCGAACAACCAACCTATCGACCAACCAACCTATCGACCAACCAACCTATCGACCAACCCATCTATCGATTAACCAACCTATCGACCAACCAACCTATCGACCAACCAACCTATTGACCAACCAAACTATCAACCAACCAACGTATTGACCAACCTATCGACCAACCAACCTATCGACCAACCAACCTATCTATCGACCAACCAATCTATCGACCAACCAATCTATCGACCAACCAATTTATCAACTAACAAATCTATCTATCGACCAGCCAATCTAACGACTAACCAACCCATCTATCGACCAACCAACCTATCGACCAACCAACCTATTGACCAACCAACCTATCGACCAACCAACCTATTGACCAACCTATCGACCAACCAACCTATCGACCAACCAACCTATCTATCGACCAACCAATCTATCGACCAACCTATCTATCGACCAGCCAATCTCTCGACTAACCAACCTATCTATCGACCAACCAACCTATCGACCAACCAACCTATCGACCAACCAACCTATCGACCAACCAATATATCGACCAACCAACCTATCTAGCGACCAACCAAACTATCGACCAGCCAATCTATCGACTAACATACCTATCTATCGACCAGCCAATCTATCGACTAACCAACCTGTCTATCGACCAACCAACCAATCGACCAACCAACCTATCGACCAACCAACCTATCGACCAACCAATATATCGACCAACCAACCTATCTATCGACCAACCAATCTATCGACCAGCCAATCTATCGACTAACATACCTATCTATCGACCAGCCAATCTATCGACTAACCAACCTGTCTATCGACCAACCAACCTATCGACCAACCAATCTATCGACCAACCAACCTATCGACCAACCAATATATCGACCAACCAACCTATCTATCGACCAGCCAATCTATCGACTAACATACCTATCTATCGACCAGCCAATCTATCGACTAACCAACCTGTCTATCGACCAACCAACCTATCGACCAACCAACCTATCGACCAACCAACCTATCGACCAACCAATATATCGACCAACCAACCTATCTATCGACCAACCAATATATCGACCGGCCTATCTATCGACTAACCAACCTATCTATCGACCAACCAACCTATCGACCAACCAACCTATCGACCAACCAACCTATCGACCAACCCATCTATCGATTAACCAACCTATCGACCAACCAACCTATCGACCAACCAACCTATTGACCAACCAAACTATCAACCAACCAACGTATTGACCAACCTATCGACCAACCAACCTATCGACCAACCAACCTATCTATCGACCAACCAATCTATCGACCAACCAATCTATCGACCAACCAATTTATCAACTAACAAATCTATCTATCGACCAGCCAATCTAACGACTAACCAACCTATCTATCGACCAACCAACCTATCGACCAACCAACCTATTGACCAACCAACCTATCGACCAACCAACCTATTGACCAACCTATCGACCAACCAACCTATCGACCAACCAACCTATCTATCGACCAACCAATCTATCGACCAACCTATCTATCGACCAGCCAATCTATCGACTAACCAACCTATCTATCGACCAACCAACCTATCGACCAACCAACCTATCGACCAACCAACCTATCGACCAACCAATATATCGACCAACCAACCTATCTAGCGACCAACCAAACTATCGACCAGCAAATCTATCGACTAACATACCTATCTATCGACCAGCCAATCTATCGACTAACCAACCTGTCTATCGACCAACCAACCTATCGACCAACCAACCTATCGACCAACCAACCTATCGACCAACCAATATATCGACCAACCAACCTATCTATCGACCAACCAATCTATCGACCAGCCAATCTATCGACTAACATACCTATCTATCGACCAGCCAATCTATCGACTAACCAACCTGTCTATCGACCAACCAACCTATCGACCAACCAATCTATCGACCAACCAACCTATTGACCAACCAATATATCGACCAACCAACCTATCTATCGACCAACCAATCTATCGACCAACCCATCTATCGATTAACCAACCTATCGACCAACCAAACTATCGACCAACCAACCTATTGACCAACCTATCGACCAACCAACCTATCGACCAACCAACCTATCTATCGACCAACCAATCTATCGACCAACCAATCTATCGACCAACCAATTTATCAACTAACAAACCTATCTATCGACCAGCCAATCTATCGACTAACCAACCTATCTATCGACCAACCAACCTATCGACCAACCAACCTATTGACCAACCAACCTATAGACCAACCAACCTATTGACCAACCTATCGACCAACCAACCTATCGACCAACCAACCTATCTATCGACCAACCAATCTATCGACCAACCAATCTATCGACCAACCAATTTATCAACTAACAAACCTATCTATCGACCAGCCAATCTATCGACTAACCAACCTATCTATCGACCAACCAACCTATCGACCAACCAACCTATCGACCAACCAATCCGTCGACCAACCAACCTATCTATCGACCAACCAATCTATCGACTAACATACCTATCTATCGACCAGCCAATCTATCGACTAACCAACCTGTCTATCGACCAACCAACCTATCGACCAACCAACCTATCGACCAACCAACCTATCGACCAACCAATATATCGACCAACCAACCTATCTATCGACCAACCATTCTATCGACCAGCCAATCTATCGACCAACCAACCTATCTATCGACCAACCAATTTATCGACCAACCAATCTATCGACCAACCAATTTATCAACTAACAAACCTATCTATCGACCAGCCAATCTATCGACTAACCAACCTATCTATCGACCAACCAACCTATCGACCAACCAACCTATCGACCAACCAATATATTGACCAACCAACCTATCTATCGACCAACCAATCTATCGACCAGCCAATCTATCGACTAACATACCTATCTATCGACCAGCCAATCTATCGACTAACCAACCTGTCTATCGACCAACCAACCTATCGACCAACCAACCTATCGACCAACCAACCTAGCGACCAACCAATATATCGACCAACCAACCTATCTATCGACCAACCAATCTATCGACCATTCAATCTATCGACTAACCAACCTATCTATCGACCAACCAACCTATCGACCAACCAACCTATCGACCAACCAACCTATCGACCAACCAACCTATCGACCAACCCATCTATCGATAAACCAACCTATCGACCAACCAACCTATCGACCAACCAACCTATTGACCAACCAAACTATCGACCAACCAACCTATTGACCAACCTATCGACCAACCAACCTATCGACTAACCAACCTATCTATCGACCAACCAATCTATCGACCAACCAATCTATCGCCCAACCAATTTATCAACTAACAAACCTATCTATCGACCAGCCAATCTATCGACTAACCAACCTATCTATCGACCAACCAACCTATCGACCAACCAATCTATCGACCAACCAATTTATCAACTAACAAACCTGTCTATCGACCAGCCAATCTATCGACTACCCAACCTATCTATCGACCAACCAACCTATCGACCAACCAACCTATCGACCAACCAACCTATCGACCAACCAATATATCGACCAACCAACCTATCTATCGACCAACCAATCTATCGACCAGCCAATCTATCGACTAACATACCTATCTATCGACCAGCCAATCTATCGACTAACCAACCTGTCTATCGACCAACCAACCTATCGACTAACCAACATATCGACCAACCTATCGACCAACCAACCTATCGACCAACCAATATATCGACCAATCAACCTATCTATCGACCAACCAATCTATCGACCAGCCAATCTATCGACTAACATACCTATCTATCGACCAGCTAATCTATCGACTAACCAACCTGTCTATCGACCAACCAACCTATCGACCAACCAACCTATCGATCAACCAACCTATCGACCAACCAATATATCGACCAACCAACCTATCTATCGACCAACCAATCTATCGACCAACCCATCTATCGATTAACCAACCTATCGACCAACCAACCTATCGACCAACCAACCTATCGACCAACCAATATATCGACCAACCATTCTATCTATCGACCAACCAATCTATCGACCAACCCATCTATCGATTAACCAACCTATCGACCAACCAACCTATCGACCAACCAACCTATTGACCAACCAAACTATCGACCAACCAACCTATTGACCAACCTATAGACCAACCAACCTATCGACCAACCAACCTATCTATCGACCAACCAATCTATCGACCAACCAATCTATCGACCAACCAATTTATCAACTAACAAACCTATCTATCGACCAGCCAATCTATCGACTAACCAACCTATCTATCGACCAACCAACCTATCGACCAACCAACCTATCGACCAACCAACCTATCGACCAACCAATATATCGACCAACCAACCTATCTATCAACCAACCAATCTATCGACCAACCCAACTATCGATTAACCAACCTATCGACCAACCAACCTATCGACCAACCAACCTATTGACGAACCAAACTATCGACCAACCAACCTATTGACCAACCTATCGACCAACCAACCTATCGACCAACCAACCTATCTATCGACCAACCAATCTATCGACCAACCAATCTATCGACCAACCAATTTATCAACTAACAAACCTATCTATCGACCAGCCAATCTAACGACTAACCAACCTATCTATCGACCAACCAACCTATCGACCAACCAATCTATCGACCAACCAATTTATCAACTAACAAACCTATCTATCGACCAGCCAATGTATCGACTAACCAACCTATCTATCGACCAACCAACCTATCGACCAACCAACCTATCTATCGACCAACCAACCTATCGACCAACCAAAATATCGACCAACCAACCTATCTATCGACCAACCAATCTATCGACCAGCCAATCTATCGACTAACATACCTATCTATCGACCAGCCAATCTATCGACTAACCAACCTGTCTATCGACCAACCTACCTATCGACCAACCAACCTATCGACCAACCAACCCATCGACCAACCAATATATCGACCATCCAACCTATCTATCGACCAACCAATCTATCGACCAGCCAATCTATCGACTAACATACCTATCTATCGACCAGCCAATCTATCGACTAACCAACCTGTCTATCGACCAACCAACCTATCGACCAACCAACCTATCGACCAACCAACCTAGCGACCAACCAATATATCGACCAACCAACCTATCTATCGACCAACCAATCTATCGACCAACCCATCTATCGATTAACCAACCTATCGACCAACCAACCTATTGTCCAACCAAACTATCGACCAACCAACCTATTGACCAACCTATCGACCAACCAACCTATCGACCAACCAACCTATCTATCGACCAACCAATCTATCGACCAACCAATCTATCGACCAACCAATTTATCAACTAACAAACCTATCTATCGACCAGCCAATCTATCGACTAACCAACCTATCTATCGACCACCCAACCTATCGACCAACCAACCTATTGACCAACCAACCTATCGACCAACTAACCTATTGACCAACCTATCGACCAACCAACCTATCGACCAACCAACCTATCTATCGACCAACCAATCTATCGACCAACCAATCTATCGACCAACCAATTTATCAACTAACAAACCTATCTATCGACCAGCCAGTCTATCGACTAACCAACCTATCTATCGACCAACCAACCTATCGACCAACAAACCTATCGACCAACCAACCTATCGACCAACCAATATATCGACCAACCAACCTATCTATCGACCAACCAATCTATCGACCAGCCAATCTATCGACTAACATACCTATCTATCGACCAGCCAATCTATCGACTAACCAACCTGTCTATCGACCAACAAACCTATCGACCAACCAACCTATCGACCAACCAACCTATCGACCAACCAATATATCGACCAACCAACCTATCTATCGACCAACCAATCTATCGACCAGCCAATCTATCGACTAACATACCTATCTATCGACCAGCCAATCTATCGACTAACCAACCTGTCTATCGACCAACCAACCTATCGACCAACCAACCTATCGACCAACCAATATATCGACCAACCAACCTATCTATCGACTAACCAACCTGTCTATCGACCAACCAACCTATCGACCAACCAACCTATCGACCAACCAATATATCGACCAACCAACCTATCTATCGACCAACCAATCTATCGACCAGCAAATCTATCGACTAACCAACCTATCTATCGACCAACCAACCTATCGACCAACCAACCTATCTACCAACCAACCTATCGACCAACCAACCTATCGACCAACCAACCTATCGACCAACCAACCTATCGACCAACCCATCTATCGATTAACCAACCTATCGACCAACCAACCTATCGACCAACCAACCTATTCACCAACCAAACTATCGACCAACCAACCTATTGACCAACCTATCGACCAACCAACCTATCGACCAACCAACCTATCTATCGACCAACCAATCTATCGACCAACCAATCTATCGACCAACCAATTTATCAACTAACAAACCTATCTATCGACCAGCCAATCTATCGACTAACCAACCTATCTATCGACCAACCAACCTATCGACCAACCAACCTATCGACCAACCAACCTATCGACCAACCAACCTATCGACCAACCAATCCGCCGACCAACTAACCTATCGACCAACCATCCTAACGCATATTAATACTTCTGTAATATTAGCTCAGTAATAATTATTAAGATTTGTGTCTTTTAATAAAAATTAAAGTATAGCCTAATAATTTGAAGTAAAGAAGGTAGACTAACACAAAAACTTAGAGATGAAATACAATAGACATAAAAAAAACAATAACCTAACACGGACGTAATATCATGGAATTACACACACACACACACACACACACACACATACATACATAACCTTTATAAAAGATGCAAGACATATAAAACAAATTATGTACTTAGTGCAAACTTGGCCATTTCATTAGTTTATATTCTCTACAAGATATATTTTGTAACGTATATCATATCTTAATTGTTTTTATCGAGTCTCCACGTAAGTATATCAGTTTTCTTCAGTAGTAATGTTCCACGAACAATTAAGTCAAATTGTTTGTGTGAAAGGTGGTACATTACAAATTACTCTGTACATAGTTTGTCAACATTGATTAGAATAATTCTCACTTATCGTTTTATGGGGGAAAAAATACAACACCAGAACAATAATGAGTTCAAACTTCATGACCTCTGTTTTCTCCACCACATACACAGCTTTAGAGTTCTTTTATTCAAACCTCACCAAGTAAATACAAACTGACTGTAACATTTGTGTCATATTGTCTTACTATTGTCACGTTGTCTTACCATCTTCCTCGTAAAAACTAGAAAGACTTATATCTGACTATAGTATAATTTAATATATTACTTTCTGGCCATTGTGTTATATGCAATGGGTAGAGAGGTACGTGTTAGTTGGTTGAGGGCGTACGTGTTAATGGGTTGAGGGCGTACGTGTTAGTTGTTTGAGGGCGTACGTGTTAGTTGGTTGAGGGCGTACGTGTTAATGGGTTGAGAGCGTACGTGTTAGTGGGTTGAGGGCTTTCGTGTTAATGGGTTGAGGGCGTACGTGTTAGTTGGTTGAGGGCGTACGTTTTGATGGGTTGAGGGCGTACGTGTTAGTTGGTTGAGGGCATTCGTGTTAATGGGTTGAGGGCGTACGTGTTAATGGGTTGAGGGCGTACGTGTTAATGGGTTGAGGGCGTACGTGTTAATGGGTTGAGGGCGTACGAGTTAGCTGTTTGAGGGCGTACGTGTTAATTGGTTGAGGGCGTACGTGTTAATGGGTTGAGGGCGTACGTGTTAGTTGTTTGAGGGCGTACGTGTTAATGGGTTGAGGGCGTACGCGTTAGTTGGTTGAGGGCGTTCGTGTTAATGGGTTGAGGGCGTACGTGTTAGTTGCTTGAGGGCGTACGTGTTAATGGGTTGAGGGCGTACGTGTTAATGGGTTGAGGGCGTACGTGTTAGTTGTTTGAGGGCGTACGTATTAATGGGTTGAGAGCGTACGTGTTAATGGGTTGAGGGCGTACGTGTTAATGGGTTAGGGGCGTACGTGTTAGTTGGTTGAGGTCGTTCGTATTAATGGGTTGAGGGCGTACGTGTTAATGGGTTGAGGGCGTACGTGTTAATGGGTTAAGGGCGTACGTGTTAGTTGGTTGAGGGCGTTCGTGTTAATGGGTTGAGGGCGTACGTGTTAGTTGTTTGAGGGCGTACGTGTATATGGGTTGAGGGCGTACGTGTTAATGCGTTGAGGGCGTACGTGTTAGTTGTTTGAGGCGTACGTGTTAATAGGTTGAGGGCGTACGTGTTAATGGATTGAGGGCGTAGTGTTAGTTGTTTGAGGGCGTACGTGTTAGTTGTTTGAGGGCGTAGGTGTTAATGGGTTGAGGGCGTACGTGTTAATGGGTTGAGGGCGTACGTGTTAGTGGGTTGAGGGCGTACGTGTTAGTTGGTTGACGGCGTACGTGTTAGTGGGTTGAGGGCGTACGTGTTAATGGGTTCAGGGCGTACGTGTTAGTTAGTTGAGGGCGTACGTGTTTATGCGTTGAGGGCGTACGTGTAAGTTGGTTGAGGGCGTACGTGTTAATGGGTTGAGGGCGTACGTGTTAATGGGTTGAGGTCGTACGTGTTAGTTGTTTGAGGGCGTAAGTGTTAGTGGGTTGAGGGCGTACGTGTTAGTTGGCTGAGGGCGTACCTGTCAATGGGTTGAGGGCGAACGTGTTAGTTGGTTGAGGGCGTACGTGTTAATGAGTTGAGGGCGTACGTGTTAGTTGTTTGAGGGCGTTCGTGTTAATGGGTTGAGGGCGTACGAGTTAATGGGTTGAGGGCGTGCGTGTTAGTTGTTTGAGGGCGTACGTGTTAATGGGTTTAGGGCGTACGCGTTAATGGGTTGAGGGCTTACGTGTTAATGGGTTGAGGGCGTACGTGTTAGTTGTATGAGGGCGTACGTGTTAATGGCTTGAGGGCGTACGTGTTAGTTGGTTGAAGGCGTTCGTATTAATGGGTTGAGGGCGTACGTGTTAGTTGTTTGAGGGCGTACGTGTTAGTTGGTTGAAGGCGTTCGTGTTAATGGGTTGAGAGCGTACGTGTTAGCTTTTTGAGGGCGTACGTGTTAATGGGTTGAGGGCGTACGAGTTAATGGGTTGAGGGCATGCGTGTTAGTTGTTTGAGGGCGTACGTGTTAATAGGTTTTTGGCGTACGCGTTAATGGGTTGAGGGCGTACGTGTCAATGGGTTGAGGGCGTACGTGTTAATGGGTTGAGGGCGTACGTGTTAGTTGTTTGAGGGCGTACGTGTTAATGGGTTGAGGGCGTACGTGTTAATGGGTTGAGGGCGTACGTGTTATTTATTTGACGGCGTACGTGTTAATGGGTTGAGGGCGTACGTGTTAATGGGTTGAGGGCGTACGTGTTAGTTGTTTGAGGGCGTACGTGTTAATGGGTTAAGGGCGTACGTGTTAATGGGTTGAGGGCATACGTGTTAATGGGTTGAGGGCGTACGTGGTAATGGGTTGAGGGCTTACGTGTTAATGGGTTGAGGGCGTACGTGTTAGTTGTTTGATGGCGTACGTGTTAACGGGTTGAGAGCGTACGTGTTAGCTGTTTGAGGGCGTACGTGTTAATGGGTTGAGAGCGTACGAGTTAATGGGTTGAGGGCGTGTGTGTTAGTTGTTTGAGGGCGTACGTGTTAATGGGTTTTTGGCGTACGCGTTAATGGGTTGAGGGCGTACGTGTTAATGGGTTGAGGGCATACGTGTTAATGGGTTGAGGGCGTACGTGGTAATGGGTTGAGGGCTTAAGTGTTAATGGGTTGAGGGCGTACGTGTTAGTTATTTGAGGGCGTTCGTGTTAATTGGTTGAGGGCGTACGTGTTAGTTGTTTGAGGGCGTACGTGTTAATGGGTTGAGGGCGTACGTGTTAGTTGGTTGAGGGCGTACGTGTTAATGGGTTGAGGGCGTACGTGTTAGTTTGTTGAGGGCGTACGTGTTAATGGGTTGAGGGCGTACGTGTTAATGGCTTGATTTTTTCTTGGTTGCGTCGAAATAGGTGGCGTTGAATTGTGCGTCATGACCCTACTAGGGAAATTTTCACTCATTCTTTTTAGAGGAGTGCCCTCTAATTATCTCAAGGGAAGACATTCTAGGTTTTATTGACAGAACCGTGCAACACAAAAGGAGGCAGCGACAAGAACATCTTAGCAGTGGGGTGGAATCTACCGGGTCTTAGAGCGTTTTGATGTATCTTGATGTGGGCGTGGAGGGGAGCGGGAACGGCGACATCTATGAAAGGCATTGTGTTTTAGACAAGTCGATATATTGATCAGATAATGAGCCGTTAAAATAATCGCAAGAGATACAGAAGTTAATTCAACCTTGCAACAAGAGACATTTCATTCTCAGCATAGAAAAAAAATGGCAAGAAAGAAAGCTTGGTTTCTATGGTTACCGAAGCAATACGATGAAGTTAATAATGCACTGGGGTAGGAGGCAACATACAATAAATGGATTTAAGAAAGGGGAGCTGACAAAGAAAGCCTGATGCCAGCAATAAGTGTTATCTTAAGGTGAAGAGTTGTCTGTTCTATTTGTGATGGCCAGACCAAGTCACAGATCTAAGTTAAAGGTTGGTCGATGCCACTCCCAGCTAGAAGAATCTGCCCATTGAGGTCAGTACATCCGACCAGCAAATGTAGTTGTATTTGATTAGTGAAATCTATGACGTAGTGAGGCTCTCCTACATCAAAATTTAACTAAAGGTGTAACTTGTAACTTCGGGGAAAGGAAAACATTGTGTCCGATCTCACAGAGTCATGAATATTTCAATGGTCATATTATTTATTGTAGCCCTTGAAGTTAAACGAAAGAGAAGCTTTTCTCTACCGGATTATCTGTTTTGACAGATTAAGTACCTGAAATCCCCCCCACACACACACAAAACCAACCATACAGTTACGTGTTAGTGGGTTGAGGGCGTACGTGTTAGTGGGTTGAGGGCGTACGTGTTAGTGGGTTGAGGGCGTACGTGTTAGTGGGTTGAGGGCGTACTTGTTAGTGGGTTGAGGGCGTACTTGTTAGTGGGTTGAGGGCGTACGTGTTAGTGGGTTGAGGGCGTACGTGTTAGTTGGTTGAGGGCGTACGTGTTAATGGGTTGAGGGCGTACGTGTTAGTGGGTTGAGGGCGTACGTGTTAGTTGGTTGAGGGCGTACGTGTTAATGGGTTTAGGGCGTACGTGTTAGTTGGTTGAGGGCGTACGTGTTAGTGGGTTGAGGGCGTACGTGTTAGTGGGTTGAGGGCGTACGTGTTAGTGGGTTGAGGGCTACGTGTCAGTGGGTTGAGGGCGCTGATAAAGAGCTCGACCGTCAACCTGACGATCCTGGTTTGACCTCCCGTGGGGACCAGTATATATTTCAGATCATATTGAAAGCCCCCCCTCCATGTCTCCCGTGGTTCCTCCATTGCCATTGCACTACCAGCTACGGTGGGGATGAAAGAAGGGCAAAAAAATGTCCCATTAATGGTTTAAAGGATCTAAGAGATTTCATCTCATTATTTCAGGGACTGCACACATACACGTTTAGAAAGATTTCTTGTTTAAAAAAAAAAACCAGGCCCGGGGTGTGTGTGTGTGGGGGGGGGGGAGAGAAGAGACGGTCGAAAACCTGGTTCGTCATCGACACAATCAGTGTCGCGGGAGAGGAAAGTAACATATTATTTTTATGTGTATATTATACTGTTAAATATATTTGTAGCTTTGGTAAGAAATTAAAAAAAAGAAAGCATTTTAAATAGGCATTTATTAACTTCAGTAATTCATCTCTGAAATAAAACTATAGACTGGTCAACGTGATAACTTTGATATGTATGACTACTACCCCCTGTCCAGTGTTTCCTGTTATCTTTTGAGGGCTTTGTGTCGCAAATTATATTAGCTGTGGACAACTTCTGAAGATAATTTACATATGTGTGCACTCCATAGTCAACAACCCATACAAATGTCTTCCGATAGGCACCCTAATGATATTATAATTGAACAACTAACACAATGACTGGTCACTTCATAAAAAATAAAGCAAATAACAATGAGCCACTTTTTGTCCTAATCACATTTCTAAATTTTTTCAAACTCCTTGGGAAGAAATTCATTCACTCTTACCTGAATGCACTGGTCATACCTTGGTAGCTAACTAACTAAGACGCATACACAGTTCTCTACAATCCCAATCATAGAGCACTCTTGTTTACTAGTCAACACTTAAAGCATTAAATTCATTCCCCTTTGTTTACTATAGTTACCAAGGTATAACCTTTGCAATAAGGTTAGAGTGAATGAAACTTTCTCAAAGAATACGACGAGTTGCAAGCCTTGGTGTAGCTAGAGTGGTAGGTGGCCAATGGGGGGCTCTGAAATTACGACGGATACCCCACAAAGTCGACTTATTTTATTGTAGGCTATACAATATTCATTCATTAATTTTCTTATTTTCGATTGTTTTTCGGTTGAAAAAAATAAACTTGGTTAGTAAGCAGGCACGCCGAGAGGGGGGGTCAGGGGGAGGTCATTGCCAGGGGGACGCATCTGTAAGGGGGCCCGGCCGCCCCGACCATGTCAATTTTTTCACGACTCGTTGTTTATTAAGGGGCCCTCAATGATGTCCTGCCCTGGGGCCTTTGTTGGCTCTTGGCGCCCCTGTTAGTAAGTAAAGTCCTCTTAGCCCTGGCAGATGAAGTGTAGTTGTGTGGTCAGCGCAACGCCCAACCGCCTTTACTTCCCCAACTTAAGCCACGTATCCACTTAAAAGTTTGGTTAACTTGTGGGACTGTTTACCAACGTTAACCAGGTCTAGAAACAATCCTTATGGTGTCCGAGATGATCGAAAACGGTGTTCTCAGGTCAACAGCCAAGCGCTCTACCCCTCTCGGATGGAGACGGATGGTCGTATGGATATCAACCTAAGGGTCCCTGGTTCGATCTCCGGTGAGGACCAAGGAAACATCAGGTCAATGGTTTAAGTTATTGATATAACTCCTGTGGTGCCTCCATGGTCATTGCACTACCGGCGTTGGTGGGGATGGAAGAAGGGCACTGCAATAATCTAAGATGTTTCATCTCATCCTTACAGGGACGTCACACACCCCGCTCACCCATCCGGTCCTCAGAATGAGTTAGTGTTCACTTTTTTAAAATTAAAGCAAATCTTTTCCCCCGGTTTTCACCAACCTCTTTCCAATGGTGCTCCTATCATGTACCCTTCGTCAATGAATACCTATGTTAAAACCTGCAAACAATTGTATCAAAGTCAATAAAATTTGTTTACATTATCACACCGTTAATCGCCATGACGCAAAAGATCTCAATATAGAACTATCAAGTAATCTTATGATTGCCTTTTGAAAGTAAACCAACCGTTAAAGAAAATGTTTTGGAATCTTTTAAAGATTGAATCTCTGCCAGTTGGCCATGTGAGGTTGAAATATATGTATATTACTTCAGAGCTACGCTTGGAAATCTTTCAAAAAGTTTTGGATTCATGACAAATTACCTGAACCGTTTCAAACTTAACTTTAGTGAATACTTCCAGAGAGTCCATTGTTTTATAAATGCATTCTTCTAGCTTAGTCTCTTAGGTTTTTACAAACTGACTTTGAACACCAATCTATACACACTAATCAATCAACAGAGGTGAATCACACACAACTGAACACCAATCTATACACACTAATCAATCAACAGAGGTGAATCACACACAATAAGTTCAAATGAATATTAGTTTGTCCGGGGCATTATTAAAAGGAGCGCGAGTACAACAACGCCAACGGAGTTTAAAATATAAGTATCCTCATAGGTTGAGTAGTAGATTAAAGGGGGACCACCTGAAAACATTTCTCCAAGTCGTTAGCGACGCATGCTTCAGTGTGATATTAATTAATAATCTATTCAGTGTTTAACAAACGTAGAATTTTTTTTTCTTCGAAAGAGTTGGAACTGCCTAAAATTTTGATAATTGTTCAGGTACATGCAAATACCATCATGTTGACTCGAGTATTTGTCAAGAGACGAACGAATCTGATCATTTTCAACAACAAACATTGATTCTGGCTGTTCCTATTAAGAGTAAAACATATCTGTAGTTACCCAATATCTACTGATCGACTCCATTAACTGGACAACTCTGTGACATGTGTTAAACAGTTTGATGACCTAGTTGAGGACATCACTACTACCCTGACAGTTCCAGTACAAATTGAACATTAAACCTTGGTCAATAAAATATTCTTTTCTTATCGCCATTTTATTTTAAGGATACTTGTAAAATAAAACTAGAGCAATATTGTTATGTTGTCATATTGTTATGTTGTTATATTGTTATGTTGTTATATTGTTATGTTGTTATATTGTTATGTTGTTATATTGTTATGTTGTTATATTGTTATGTTGTTATATTGTTATGTTGTTATATTGTTATGTTGTTATATTGTTATGCTTTTTTTATTATTTTATAACAGATCTCATTACAATGTCCACATTCTGGGGCTACCTCCTGGAAGGATTGGTCTTCACAATCATTTGGGTGTGGTGGATGATCAACACATTTGTTGGTGCAATCAGAGTAAGTGTATAATTGTAACATGAATTTAATTTGTTGGTGCAATCAGATTAAGTGTATGATTGTAACATGAATTTAATGTTCTCACATGCTGAATAATATGAGGTACAGTTCTAACTTTCAATTGTGTCATTGTTGTAATATATTAAGTACACACATATAAATGTAATGACTGCTATCAAGGCCATAACAGGGGGTGGTCGTGCAGTCCCAGATTGAATCTCAGGGTCCAAGGGAATTTTCAAGGTCGAGGTCAAAGAATTTAAATTCTCTTCACGCCTCCCGTTGTGCCTGCATGGCCATTGCACTATCGGATATGTTGGGGATAAAAGAAGGGCACTTTAAAAAAAAAGTCTCATAATGGGTTGTAGAATCTTTACAGGGATTAAAGTAAATGATGTTTTGATTTATATACATTGTAAGCAAGTATATATTTATATATAATCTCAGTTATCAAAAGCACCAGCTATTGTTGCCAATAGCTTAATATGATAACAATATGACTGCACAACTCTTAAGATAAACAACAATGTTAATTTGTGACGATAGAACACATTAAAGATAGATGGTTCAGTCAACGGGCCCGGATGAAAGGTTCAGTCAATGGGCCCGGATGGAAGGTTCAGTAGACGGGCACGGATGGAAGGCTCAGTCAATGGGCCTGGACGGAAGGTTCAGTCAATGGGCCCGGATGGAAGGTTCAGTCAATCGGCCCGGATGGAAGGCTCAGTCAATGGGCCTGGACGGAAGGTTCAGTCAACTGGCACGGATTGAAGGTTAAAAAAAATTCAATTCAGTAATGACATACAATATAATCATTTTTTTTTACTATTGACATTTGACCATTTTAATATCATCACACATCACTGCAATAGACTTTTGACATCTCCCCTTAACCTGTACACTTATAACGACATTTTATTGTTTTCTTTCAGTGCCAGAGCGAAGGTAAAGAGTTCATCTCCCGCTTGAGCTACCCCCTCCCCGGGACCAAGATACCTGTCGAGATACTGTTCAAGTTGATAGCTTCGAGCGTCGGTTTCCTAGCAACCATCTTTTATGACGGCGTGTCTCTGGTGGATGAGAACGGAAATTACCGGAAGATGGCGATCGTTATAACCATGTCTATTTATGGGATATTTGTGGTCCACAGCTGGCTGGAGCTGATGTTGTGGCTCGGCGTCCCAGTGATCAGGAACAGCGATTACGTCACAGGTGCACTGGGTTTTATGTGGTACGCACTGGCCACTTTTTACAGGTCAGACTTCTGTATAAGAAGATTTATATAAGAAAGAATTGTTTACATTGACAAATTCAGCTATGCATTACACACACACACACACACACACACACATATATATATATTTATATATATGTAAAGTTCGCTCCTTTACCCTTGGGGCCTTCCGGGCGGCAAATGAAGTGTATAATACATCTGTTTCTGTAACCTCGGCATGTATAGGTATTGTGTGTGTGGTTTACTTCCCCACGTTAAATCAGGAGGTAACTATTTAAAGGAGGGTTAGCTTGAGTTACTTTTGAACAGCTTTCACCAGAGCATGGAAAAATTCACTTGGTTCTTATCAGGGATCGAAACTAGGACTCTCAGGTAGACTTTTAAGATCTCTACACCACTAGGCCACTTAATATGGTCCCTTTCTCTCCCCCCCCCCCCCAATCTATGCAAGGACATAACAAAGTGTAATTTCTCAAGATAAGTTACAATTACATTTTTCTGATTCAAATAGCACCCTATGTAAGTACCGGTGGTGGACACCGACAGCTCTTTCTCTCCATCTTTCAAGTCTTCCGATGTGAAGTGGTTTAGGCGATTTACGTCATTTACTACATAACGATTTACAGCAGAGTGACGTTGTATGACAGGGTTTATGGATCTAATAGCTTTCAACAGATATGGAAAACAACAACAGCATATAACCAATAGGCTGGCTACACAAAAATAAAAATATCTACTAGGATGACAGTTTGTTTACATATTAAGACAGTGATTGTCAATAAAATTGATGTATATAAAAAATATTGCCAAAGTTTTATCAAAGTATTATTCAAATAGAGTAAATAATAAATACGTCGAATAAATAAATTAGTATTTCTTGAAAAAAAAATATATTTCAATGGGAGGTAACTTATTACTTTGGTTTCGTTGAAACATAAGACATTGTCTCCCTTGTTTAAAATTTTTTTTTTAGATGATTTTTTTTTTGGTTCAGTAGTACTTGCACTTATTGAGTACCCAGTAGTACTTGCACTTATTGAATACCCAGTAGTAATTGCACTTATTGAATACCCAGTAGTACTTGCACTTATTGAATACCCAGTAGTTCTTGCACTAATTGAATACCCGGTAGTACTTGCACTAATTGAATACACGTTAGTATTCACATTTACCGAATACCCAGTAGTACTTGCACTAATTGAATACCCAGTAGTACTTACACTAATTGAAAACCCAGTAGTACTTGCACTTATTGAATACCCAGTAGTAGACCATCACTATACAAAATACAATAATGGTCCTTAGTCAAAAATGTTGAATGTTTGTAACACCGAGTCGTCCTGGTCAACTGGGATGGACCAGGAATAACGACATTTGTCCGCGGTTATCAACCTTTAACAACTATACCCTATATAATGTGAAAGTATGTTTACCAGTACCCCTCTTTCCTAAGTTTTTCAAATTTTTTGTTGTAAGAAACGAAAATTATGCGTCACAGCTTACGACTGATTTTCCGTACCCCTTGAGAATCGCGGATCTAAGCTGTTGTAAATTTATTAGCACAGAGCCAAGCTACTTATACTTTTCTTAGCACAGAGCCAAGCTTCTTATACTTTTCTTAGCACACAGCCAAGCTACTTATACTTTTCTTAGCACAGAGCCAAGCTACTTATACTTTTCTTTGCAAGGGTTATTTGGACAACAATATTGATCTAATACCTCGGTAGTAGAACCAAGTTTCATAAGCTGACGAGATTATAACCATCTATTATCATCTTTCATTTATCTAATAATAATTTTTTTTCTCTAATGATCATCTTTCATTTACCCAATGAACAACTTTCATTTCTTTATGTATCATCTTTTTTATCTATTAATTATCTTTACTTATCCAATTATCATCTTTATTAATCTAATAATCATATATCATTTATCTGGTATCCTAGTTTTCTTTTTACCCTCTACCCAGGGCCCAGGACTTCTCCCACCACGGGCAGGTGGCCGCCATGGTCATGACGTTCCCGCTGTACCCGCTCTTCGCTATAGGCGTGTCTCTGCTGGTGGAGGCGGGTAGCAGGAGCGGCTACTGGTCACAGATGATTAGAACTTTGTGTTTAGGCGTTGTGGCTACTTGGAACTGGAATGCAGCTTTCATCCTGCATAAGGCATCACCATTCCCAGGTAAATGTTGCATCATTCCCAGATAAAAGTTTCACAAATCCCAGGTAAATGTTGCACCATTCCCAGATATACGTTTCACCATTCCCAGGTAAATGTTGCACCATTCACAGATATATGTATCACCATTCTCAGGTAAATGTTGCACCATTCCCAGGTAAATGTTTCACCATTCCCTAATATATGTTTAACGATTCCCAGGTAAATGTTGCACCATTCCCAGATATACGTTTCACCATTCCCAGGTAAATGTTGCACCATTCCCAGATATACGTTTCACCATTCCCAGGTAAATGTTGCACCATTCACAGATATATGTATCACCATTCTCAGGTAAATGTTGCACCATTCCCAGGTAAATGTTTCACCATTCCCTAATATATGTTTCACGATTCCCAGGTAAATGTTGCACCATTCCCAGATATACGTTTCACCATTCCCAGGTAAATGTTGCACCATTCCAAGATATATGTTTCACCATTCCCAGGTAAATGTTGCACCATTCCCAGGTAAATGTTGCACCATTCCCAGATAAATGTTTCACCATTCCCAGGTAAATGTTGCACCATTCCAAGATATATGTTTCACCATTCCCAGGTAAATGTTGCACCATTCCCAGATATATGTTTCACCATTCCCAGGTAAATGTTGCACCATTCCCAGATATATGTATCACCATTCTCAGGTAAATGTTGCACCATTCCCAGGTAAATGTTTCACCATTCCCAGATATATGTTTCACCATTCCCAGGTAAATGTTTAAGGATTCCTTTGTGTGTGTGGTGGTAACTTATTTATGAAGACAAATGAGCTCATATCAGAGACAAATATCGTCACCATTTTATTTCAGAGAAAAATTTGCGACACAAATAATATTGAAATGTAATCATAAAAATTAGTTATATTGAAGAGCAGTATAGCAATACATGTATTTTAACCCGTCGAAGGACGGGTCAAATATTCTATTGTTTCTATTTTTTTTTAAAAATAATGTGGACACAAAACCAAAATAGCCTTCCCAATACATAATCACAATAGATAACAGACGGCCATTTTTTTGAACAGCAAGGCTCGTCCATTTTTCAATACAATTAAACTCAGCTGTCAACAACCAATTAAACTCAGCTGTCAACAACCACTAAACAATAATTGTGAGCGAGTGATGATTGGCAACTCAAACTACAGTCTGCTTATTGATAGAATCACTAACATTTATATTAAGTTTTTTGTTCCCTCATTTTATTCAATATTTACTTAAAAAACCAATTTATTTAATAATCACTTAATAAGATCATTTTATTAAATATTTTCTTTAAAATACCTTTCTATTAAATAAAAGTTTTAAGCCCGTTGAATGACGGGCGGAATTTCATATTTTATTTGCGACTATATTGCGTCGTGTTTACCCTCTTCCGGGCCGAAAGCAAGTCAAGTGACCGGTTAGGGCGGAAGCAAGTCACGTGATTAGTTTATCAAATACCATTGGTGGAACAGAAACACACACTTGCCTTTTATTGAGAAGATTTTTATAATAAGTGTGGATTAAAATATGATTGCATTTATCTCCGCACTATAAAGCTTATTAAAGTTTGTTTCATATTAGCTACGTTTTAGTTTTTATATTGTTTCACTATTTTTCGGAAATATTTCTAAGGGTTCTGGCACATCAGTTTAATAATTTAGTAATAAAATCAAATAAAACAATCTACTACTGCTTTTTTTTTAATTCTTAATGTTTTTCAACCAAATTAATTTGTACACGTGAAAAAAAGAAACTCTCTAAAAAAAATTTTGTTAAGAGGTGGATAAGAAGATGTACCATACCACACACAAAAAATTAAAAAAAAAAAGGCAAATTTATTAATTTCATTTATTTAAAAGTCACCATTAAGGTGAAGTCTTACAATTTTGTATTGTCTGTCTGTCTTACTCAAGGTGCTGGGATGTCCAACTGGGAGATGTCTGACCACGACAATGCGGCATTCATCGGGGCGGCATTCGGTGACCACATCTGTTTCCATCTCCTCTTCCTGATAGTGGCCTATCTGGGTACAGCGGCCTTCATGAGGTGCAGGTACAATATCAGTATTAAGTACCAGTTTGAATGAGGACAATTTCCATCATAGCAGATTGATTTGATGAAATACATTCTAATGAATGGAATGAACTGTTAACGATATTTGGCGATGTTTAACGATATTCTTTAATTGGCCATAAAGGAAACTATACAATATATACTTTTAAGATATATTTTTATGTGTGTGCAAGTCTAAATGTTTCCAATTTATGAACATATATCAAGTAACGTTTTACTGTATATTATATACATGTCATTGTACATATTTTTCAACGTATTTATTGCAAAATGTATTACGTTATTGATTTATTTATATACATTATTGAACTATATTGTATCCTTTTACAAAAAAACTGAGATCATCCGAGCTCTACACAGGGCCGGCTTTAGATCGATTATATTGATTGATTCCAATTGGGCTCAGTGCCTATAGGGGCCCCAGGCTAGAGAGTAATGTATGTTATGCTTAAAAAGTGCCCAATGAGTTTAGAGTGAAACTGCTACAGGTAATAGACACGATGAAGCATACATTATGTATATTTCGTTCTTCAGTGTGTAAACTCAAAGACAAAAGTTAGTCATTTAAAAAATAGCAAAACATTAAATGATGCCATGCGACTACACGAAAAAGTATTGATGGATTACATTTTTTATTTAACTCTAGATCATAATTGTATCCAACATTTTTGAAAATTTATTTACACTATAACAAAAAAATTGACGGATATTTATAAAAGTTAACCGATAATGACAGAAGTTAGCTGATATTTATTGAAGTTAACTGACATTAATAGAAGTTAACTAATATTTATGGAATTTCACTTTTATCAAAACGATTTTTAAGATAATCTTCTAAGAAATATTTCTTTGAAAACTATAACTTAATCATAGCTTAATTTTAATTCTTCTAAAGTAACACAAAATGGAGTAGTCTATATAAATAAAAGCGGTCTCACGACTGCATTATATTGAATATAGAAATCAATAATTCAAATTACGTCCATTCGGTGTCTCGATTCGATACATGTTTTTTTTTTTTAAATTCAAAGCCCGAAATGTGAAATAATTCAATTTAAAGTGATCCACACACCGATGCAGGGTTTCTGCAAGTTTTTTATTTCTATTTTTTTATTTTTTAAGCTACACTAGCCATCTTCGGCACATGCTTACAACAGACCAAATAATGAACAAAAAGATAAACATGTATAAAAAAAATGTATTAAAAATGTATTATGTGAATTTTTGGATTAGTTTTAGTTTAGTTTAATCCTCTGACTCCACGTGGGAGCATAGGCCCTCAACAACGCTCTTCCAGCGGACTCGATTCTGGGCGTCTCTCTTCAGCTGAGCCCACGTCCATCCAGTTGCTTTCATCTCTCGCTCAGTGCAGCGTCTCCATGTCTCCTTTGGCCTGCCTGCTCTTCTTTTTCCCTGCGGGTTCCACTCTAGCGCCTGCCTTGTGACATTGTCTGGGCTCTTGCCAGAGTGTGGCCTATCCAGCTCCATTGTCTTTTTCGGATCTCTTGGTCAATGGGGGTCTGCTTTGTTCTTTCCCACAGAGCGGTATTGGAGATTTTTTCTGGCCATCTGATACGTAAGATATTGCAAAGGCACCTGTTGATGAACACCTGCAGTTTGGTCGTGGTTGTCTTGGTCAGTCTCCAGGCTTCTGAACCATATAGTAGGACTGCTTTCACGTTGGTGTTGAAGATGCGGACTTTTGTCCGCCCAGAAATTGCTGTAGAGTTGCAGATGGGACGCAGGGTATTGAAGGTGTGCCTGGCTTTGTTGATGCGGCTTCTGATGTCTTCGTCTGCTCCTCCATCCTTGCTCACCACACTGCCCAGGTAGATGTTGGATGTTGGATCCTGGTAGTTGGATTGGATCTTGTTGCTTTTTGTTTATCCGTATGGTTTCTGTATTTTTGTTGTTGATGTTGAGCCCAACTTTGCTTGCTTCATCTGCTAGCCTATTCAGTTTCTGTTGTGCATCTTGTTGCCGGTGTGACAGCAGGCTAACATCATCCGTGAAGTCGATGTCTTCAAGCTGCTTGGTGAAGGTCCATCAAATTCCTTTGTTTGCATTCTCGGTGGACTTCTTCATGATCCAGTCCACTAACAGAAAGAAGATGGTCGGCGACAACAAGCAGCCCTGCCTCACTCCGGTCCTGACCTCAAAAGGCTCCGTCAGCTTGCCTTTGTGAATAACCTGGCATGTGGAACTGGCGTACATTTGTTGGATGATGGCGATGAACTTGGATGGGATCCCGTGGTGTGCCATGAGGTTCCAGACAACCTCCCGGTCCGCGCTGTCTTAGGCCTTCTGGAAGTCCACGAAGATTGAGTAGAGTGGAGACTGCCATTCAAGGGACTGCTCTATAATGATGCGCAGGGTGGCGATGTGGTCAGTGCACGACTTGTCCTGCCAAAAGCCTGCCTTTTCGTTTCTTAGTCTCTTGTCTAAAGCCTCCTTCAATCTCTCTAGCATGATGCGCGTCAAGATCTTGCTGGGAACAGACAGGAGCATGATGCCTCGCCAGTTGTTACAGCTGGATAGGTCACCTTTCTTGGGGAGCTTGACGAGGTGCCCTTGTCTCCATTTAGCTGGTACCTGTTCTAGTGTCCAGACTTTCTGTAGCAGAGGGAGAAGCATGTTGGTTGCTGTGAGGACATCGGCTCTCAGGGCTTCTGGTGGTATGCCGTCTGGACCTGCAGCTATGCCTGATTTGATATTCTTCACCGCCTTAGTGATCTCCACTATAGTGAGGTGGTTGGTGTTGACGTCTAGAAGACTGTCTGCTGGTGGTATACTAGGGGGCTGTTTTGGTGGGGGTCTGTTTAGAATTTCTGTGAAATGCTGGGTCCAACGTTCTCTCTCCTGACTTTCAGTTGTGATGGTTTTCCCGTCTTTGTCTTTCACGGAGCACATTTGCTGCGTGTTCTTGCCTGCCAGGGTCTTGGCAGTTTCGAACAGCCTCTTCATATCTCTCTTGCCTGCTGCTGTCTCTGCCTCCTCCGATAGGTCGTGGATGAATTTCCTCTTGTCTGCTATGGCGCTCTTCTTTATTTTCTTGTTTATTTCCGAGTACTTTGCCTGCAGGTCTCTTTTCTCTTGTTGGTCATGACTGTGGTTGATCATCTCTTTCAATGTTTTCCTCTCCTCCACGAGGTCCCAGGTGCTTGCGGTCAGCCACTCCTTGCGCTTTTTTGTCTTCTTTCCCAGGACTTCTTTGCAGGTATCTGTCTAGGTCTTTTTAATCTCCTGCCAGTGTTCCTCTATCGCTTTCTCAGCCAAGTTAACTAGTGTCTCAAAGCGGTTTTTCTAGCTGCATTGGTACTCTGTGGTTTTTCTGGTGTCTTTCAGGCTCTGGATGTTGTACTTGAAGGAGGATCTCTGTGCTTTGTCCTTGTGGACTCTCAGTTTCAGCTTTACGGTAGCCTGCACTAGGTGGTGATCCGATGCAGCATATGCTCCTCGTTTCACCCTCACATCCAGGTACTATAGCGTATTGTTGAACGTATAATGAACCCGTTTATAATGATAATTCTGTAGCCACGGCTATTGTATGGGATTGTATGGATGGTACCTTTCCCAGCCTCCTTTTATTTACCCACCAATATCCTAGGAGAAGAAAATTTCCCGGGACCTATCCTGGGATTCAGCTATCATGAGAGAATAACCCAGGTTCTAACCAATGTAATGTAACACCAATAAAACTTCGTATGGACGTTCAGCAATCGGCAGTTGTAAATATAGTATTAATTGAAGCCAACTTATCTGTCAACAGCTGCCTACGAAGTTAAAATCTATGTTTGAATTGTTTTGTCAATGTTTGTCGACAGCTAGGCATCATTTATTGCCTGGCAAGTCTATTAAGTATTTAACGTTCTGAGACTAGCGATGTCGATATGATGGAAAGGCATATTTTCGTTTGTGCTTTGTATATAGCGATAAAAACATCAAAAGATTTTTCGATCTAAGAGTTAAACTGGCAAACACTCACGCCTCGTCGCTGATACAACTGTTGCTATAACCAAAATGAAATGAAAGAAAGAATTTTTAATGATGACACACAAAAGAAGATGAAAAATGAAAGCCGACCGATCAAAATTTTGCTTTGAATTGCCATGCGATAACATCAAAGAGTGTCATTTTACAATACAATTTTCTTTTCTGTTGTTCACTAAAACATTTAACAAATAATTGATAGTAAGAAAGTAAATGAATGAAAGAATATAAGAGTAAAATTTATAGACAGACGGGCAAAGCAAAATCTTCAAAAGAAGATTAAAAGTAAAATTTGTCCTTCAACTCACCGACCCTGTTGGTAAGTGACGTTTGTGCTGCTGTGTCTAAAATGAAACTGGGTTGGGCGGGGGGGGGTAATAAAAAAACCGCGTTAATGATAAGGGAGCGATTACTTTCTTGCTATATTATTATTTTAGGAAGGAAAGGCACATATGAGATATAAAACCCATAGTGCCAATATCGGTCCGACTATCGGTCGCTCCCTACTAAAATCGGCCGATCCGATATAAACCGATACTGCCAATATCGGTCCGATACCGATCCGATTATCGGTCGCTCGCTAATATACACACACACCAAGATATAAAGACAGTGAAAGATATACAGATTCACATAGATATAAAGACAGTGAAAGATATACAGATACACATAGATATAAAGACAGTGAAAGATATACAGACACACATAGATATAAAGACAGTGAAAGATATACAGACACACAAAGGTAGTTTCCTCCACATTAATTTCAGATTAAATATCTCAATAATTCCAAGGATTAACTATTGCTAACCACACAATCCCTTTATGTGCTGAGGTTACTGAAAGAGTTGAATTCTACACTTCATCTGCCCCGAAACATTTCTTGCGATATTTTTGTATTTGAAACTGATCTATGAAATGGTATTCAATTAGACTATATAAACCAATATAAGGCTGCATTTTTTGTAGTTTCATTCTCTCATCCTCACCATACCGAACCGTGCAATGGTCATGGTATTACCAAGGCAGACATTAAAGGGAACTTTCACCATTACCGGAAAAATCCTTTTGTCCTCACCGGAAATCAAACCCGGCGACCTCAAGTCCCCTAATTTAAAAAAAAATGACAGCAAAGGCGCACAATGTGCAGAATATAAAGAAAATTTTCACATTATCATTTTCTATAACTAACCTTGAACGTGGACTGGGTCTATTAACTAATGGAAAATTTACATCTCACAACATAGGAAAAGTGTGATCATGTCTGTCCCAGTAAAAGATAAAGTTGTTCAAAAACTTTATCCTAGAAAATGTTACAAACATTCTTAAGACTTTTTTTATACATGTAGTCCACAATTTTAGATTTACTTTTTAAAGTTTAAATTAGGTTATACAACAAGGTATCTATCTATAAACACTGGAATGTGGCTCAAAAGGCCTAATGAGTGGCCAATCCATGTTCTCTTATTACATTTTTCCATTTGCACATCATTTTTTAAAAATCATTTTTGTTTAATCCATTAGATAATTCTATTATTTCAATCAATTTCTACATAAAAGCTTAATGAAATTTTCATTAAAAAATCCCATATTTGTATTTTTTAATCTGATATTTTGCCTTATTCATCAATATTTTTAGACAAAGGAATTTGTTTGATTTTTAAATAAAAGTGAGTTAATGTTTGTATATTCTTCTGTTATACTATATGTACCCTGCAGAACCTTTTTATAGAGTTATATTCCCTTAGGTTTGATCAGTTAGATATGTCATTTTTGGTTTTGGATATATCCGATTTTTTAATGATTTTATTACAATTTAAAGATTCAAATTGTTGTAGAAATACAAACAAAATATTCTAATGGAATTATTTAACATTAGACCTTTTGAGTTTCATTTTTAAAACCACACACTATTCAAAACTGTCGCGGGCAAGACGCCATTTTTAATTCTTGTTTTCCACATTTCGATTTAACGCAAATGCCAGACCGGTATTATTATATTATATCTTAATGTTAAGTACACTTTAGGGAAACTTTTAAAAAATAATATTTTCATAAACTTGTGTGCTACGTTTATTTACCGGTTTATCGTTAGCCACACTTTTATATGTAGCTAAGAAATGAATAGTTCTTTTATAATTGAATTAAGACATCACAATCTCATAAAAAAATACTTCATTGAAAACGTATCAAAATTTCATTGATTTCTTTATCGGCATCGTTACATACAAACATCAAAATCGTTGTTTGGCGTAGTGAAACTAGGCAGCCCCGTAGCGTGAAAATTCTACAGCAGGGGCCAGGCATTCTACAGCAGGGGTCATGCAATAGCAGGGAGCCAGGTAATACATTTTACTAAGTAGAACGCTACGGTCCTGAAACTAGGGAACTTGGCCACTGGTTGCCTCACAACAAAATAGAGCATACAATTACATCCTCATTATTAATATATTGTCTGAATGTTGTCATAAAACGAAAAGTATTGTTAACAAAGTAATAAGCCTGTCTGTAGTCAACACGGTTCAAATCCATATATTTCACTGCGGGAACAAATTCATCTCAACGTTCGACTGATTACAGGACGCATCTGAACATTCGACACTAAAATATTTCAGGAATGTGAACTGACATGCTCGTTTATCGCAGATGGAAGTCTATTTAAAGATCAAGTTTTTTTTTTATAACGACAACATTCTAAGATAGATATTGACTAAATAGACAACACAACTCTATGTCAACTCTTATTTGCAAAGGACACTAAAATAGAGTGATAAAAGTGTCTAGATGTTTCATGATTATTTCATTGATGTATAAAAGAGACCTTTTTGTACAAGGACATGATCTCACTTTGTGGCTTGATTTGTATATTATTGAAGCACTAATCCATGTATAGTATGTAGTTTTGATAAATTTATTTTGTTAATCAACGTTGTGAATACGTATTATTAGTGACTACAAGCATACAAGGTCATTTCAAAACGCTGATGTCAAATCTATTTTAATGAATTTACGATGCCTCTAAATGAAAAGGAAATTATTAATGAAAGTCAAAATATCAAGACATTGAACAGTGTTGGGAACTGTATTATATCAAATGTGTCTGGCACAGAAATAGTAAGTCTTTTAAATGAAATATATTTTTTAACATGAGAATATGTTTGCTTTAAACATTACATTTATAAAGTAACTATTAAAAGCGTAATATATATAAATATTTGTAAGACTAAAAAAAAAAACAAATTTTAAACCTTAAACGACATTGTTTCAATATTTCATATATTTTTAGAGCATTTTCGAAAAAAATGCTCTATTGTCCCCGTTTTGTCTTGTCTATCTGTCTGTCATCACCCTAGATCTCAACAACCATAAGTCCTAGACCCATGATCTATTTATCATTTTGTAGGTCTTGGCCTGCCATGTGTGCAGCAAAAGTCCTTTTCGCGATCTGACCTCTGAGGGCCGTAAAAGGGGGCTTATAAAGTACCGTTTTTTAATATATAAGCTTTATTTACAAAGGAGCGCCCTAGATCTCAGCAACCATAAGTCCTAGACCCATGATGTGTATATCATTTTGTAGGTCTTGGCCTGCCAAGTGTACATCAAAAGTCCATTTCGCGATCTGACCTCCCAGGGCCAAAATATAAGAGTTTCTTATGTACCGTTTTTGCTTATATTTTAAATATAAATAATAAAAGCTAATCAAAGAGGCGTAATCATTATTTATTTTTTCAACAGTTATTCAACATGATTACTTCCCTCTCATTAAAAATGCTCTAAAATGTCCTTTGTCCGAAACGGAACAGACTTAAATTGCTTGTTTTTTTTTTAAATATTTCCATTTTTTACAATAAATTCCATTGTAAGTTTTATTTTAAGATATTGTAAGAAAGTTTTGTTTAGTTTATGTTTTCCTTTTTTTTTTTTAAATATACAATTAAAATGAAATCTATCATAATATTGATACATAGAAATTCTTTGACTTTTTTGATAATTTTTTAAAACTCAAATACACGTTATCAATGTATATATATAAAAAAGCAAATATTTATACAAATGATGAACGACAAAGGAGATTGCATATATTTAAATAATCGATGCACGCCATTTCCAAACAAATAAGTTTCAATTCAGAGTCCAAGTTTATTTCCATAACACAATATTTTCATTTTTTTTTCTTCAAAAAAATAAGGATTCACTGAACACCAAAACAGAGACATTTAGTGAAATACGAGAGAGGAGCAAAACAAATGTGCTTAAGAATAAATGTATAAAATGTTGTCAGGAGACATTCACAGCTCAAAACTTTCTCCGGAAATTTCCCATTGTGCAGTGGTTACCAAAATACAGGTAACATACATTTATTCTTATTAGATATGATAATTTATATACAATATATAGCTGGATAGCGAAGTCGATACTGAACTCGTGTCAAAAGCAAATTGTACTGGGCTCAATCCTTGGTCTAGCCCAAAATGCTCTCTCTGACTTGTGGATGAGATGGACACCACCAATCTCATGGATGCAGGGCCGATCTTAGTATGTGAGGGGCGTGACTGTGTTCAACATAATTCAGCTGAGCGTAGCATATATTCGTTTCATTGTGTTTATTTACACTATAGACAAGCGTAAAATGGAGCAATTAATCGTGGGGCTCCAGTTCTTGACAGGGCTTTTCAGGGACCTTAACGCCCTGTTTAGTGTTATTTAAATACCAAAAAAAAACAAAAACAACATTTGCCTACATTGTAGATTCTTATTATTTCATTATGGTAAAATGTTATTCCTTTTAAATGATGTTGACTATGTAATCTTCAGATGTGATACATTTCAAAGTGATCTGATTGCTGGTCTGACTGTTGGACTGACTGTCATACCACAAGGTTTAGCTTATGCCCAAGTCGCTGATCTCCCACCACAAGTAAATTACGGCATACTTATTTTGAAGTTCCTGTTTACTTAAATAATTAGATACAATCATTAGTTTGCGCCACTAAGTGGCAGGATGTTTGTGAACTTAACCAGTACAGTGAAAGATATAAACTCGAGCCCTAGAGACTCTGTTAAGTAGCATTCTCTTTTGTGAAAGTCTGTGGCAACCGAAATGACTTCTTGATAATTGCCAGACATTGCAATAGATATACAGTCCTAGTACTAGAAATAGTTAGTAATTATTCAAAAGAAAATTAAGACATTTTTACAGTGGCTTCATTAAAAATATTTTAAAGACTATCACTGACCTATGAATGATTATGGTATTGTCAAAAATATATTTTTAAAAAAGTAACATATTGTTATCAAATATACTTTCAGTTCGGTTTGTATTCGGCTTTTGTCGGCTGTTTCGTTTATTGTATTATGGGCACCTCAAAAGACATCACGCTTGGACCTACGGCCATTTTGTCACTTATGACAGCAACGTTTGCCACCAGCGTGTCTCCCTTGCTGCCAACTGGACACAAGGATCCGACCATAGCTCTACTAATGACCCTTATGTGTGGGATGTTTCAGGTTGTATTGGGTATTCTCAATCTAGGTAAGTGGAACCAGAAATATAATTTTATGCTTTCTATTGTCCATACATAAACATGAGCTGAGTATGCCCCATCGCTTTAATATGACTTCAATATAATGACTTCAAATACTATGACTTCACATACTATGACTTCTTCACATACCATGACTAATTGCTTTGACTTCACTGTCTATTATAACACATACAACCACTCAAAGCAGTTTGGCTGTTACAAATCGTTTCACTTTGAGTTCACTTGTTAAATTCAATTAATCCATTATGAATTCACTGGCTACAACAAGTCATTTGACTGTGAGCTCATTGGTCATTTAACTCACATACAATTGACTTCATTGATTTGTAATAGCTAGGGAATTCTAAGTCAATTGACTTGTTATAGCCAACGATCTCACATTGAATTGACTTGTCATAACCAATTAACTCACATTAAATTGACAGTTAAATAATATGTAACCATGAATTGACTTGTTATAACTAATGAAGTCACCTTCAATTGCCAGGTAAATAATATATCACCAAGAATTAACTTATTATAACAAATGAACTCACCTTCAATTGACAGTTAAATAATATGTCACCATGAATTGACTTGTTATAGCCAATGAACTCACCTTCAATTGACAGTTAAATCATATGTTTTCTTGATCTTGGTTGACTATCAATCTACAGGAAAAGATTGTTGTATTTAATTTAAATTGAATTCAATAGTCATAAAATTGTATGACGTTTAGCAGCTTTATTTTTGTATCAGGTATTCTGGTCAATTTTATATCTTATCCAGTCATCAATGCCTTCACTACAGCTGCCGCCATTACCATTGGTTTCGGTCAAATAAAAGTAAGCACATAAACATATTCTAGTTTTTGTTCAAACAAAAATAATTCAAGTTGGCTAAAATCTAAAATAAAAGAGGGTGCTTGTGTGTCGCTTTTTTTACCCAGACTTGCATGATGTTTCCCTATTTACATCCTGTGGATTACGGGCTCAACTCTCGGCCGGTCCAGTTACTTACATAGAAGGACAGTGGTGCCTACATGGCCACTGCACGTTCGTCTAAAGGTGGTCACTAAATACGAGCATTGGCTCTCCTTACAAAAACTGACTCATCAGTGAGATGAAAATCTACTCATACTTGTAGACAACAAACACAAACAAATCAATAAGAAACAAATGGATAAATGTTGACTATACAAGAGGAGATCACTAAGTGAAACCGAGCAAGGGAGAGAAGAACTATCGGCTCGGTAGCAGACATTGCAGCTAATACCTATTACGTGATGATAAGTCAGGCTATATACCTATTTTAAAATTAAAAAAAAAGATAGTTGTGTTAAACAGTCGTAAAACGAGTTACTTATGAACACAGATTGAAAGTGACTGAAAGTGTAATCAATCTATCCTAAATAACTTGGTCAGCACTAATAAAATCCTTAAGTACTTAAGAAAATTCGTATATATACATTTTTAGATTTTAATTGATATTTTTCTCTCAGCCCAACTGTTTAATACATTTACATGGTAACACTATTTGAGTATCCAACGATGCAGTGACCTCACGCAGGTTCTTTATTGGCCAAAATTAATACAAACCAAAGAAAATTTCCACCAGCGTACCTAGCCTCCCTATGGAGGCACCTAGCCTCCCTAACGGTCACACCTAGCTTCCCTAACGGCCACCTACGGCCACACCTAGCCTCCCTAACGGCCACACCTAGCCTCCCTAACGGTCACACCTAGCCTCCCTAACGGCCACACCTAGCCTCCCTAACGGCCACACTTAGCCTTTCTAACGGCCACACGAGGCCGAAAAAAAACCAAGTTTTCAAACTACTTCTCTATTAGAAAATATATTTTCTAAAAGTCTTGCAAATGGCTTCAAAGTATAACATGCACTCAACAATTTCTCACTTGATTTCTCACAATGTCGTTATGAATAGGTTAATTATTGCTCACATTTGTTAAATATTATCTCATGTACAGACCCTGCTAGGTTTGAAGAATATTCCAGACAATTTCATAGACATGGTGTATCTGACATTCAAAAATTTGCCAGAAACACAGTAAGTTATTGTTGTTATGAATAGAAAATAAATAAATTGTCCTATATCTAGCTGACCGATGGTTCTAAAACCGCGCGACTGTTAATCAGAATGTCCATGGTTTGATCAGTTAGGAACAGGGGAATAATTTTTCGGGTAATGATTTTAAGTCCTCGCTATGTCTCCCGTGGTGCCTCCATGGCAAGCCGTTTTTGAGAAATGTAATGAATATCGCTATTTGACAATTTAAGTCAGGGTAACAATTAACACACACACAAACACACAAACATAGCCCATGACGCAAAACAACTAAGCAGAAATAATCTCCAACCCATGATGCATACACGTTTACAGCAATTTTTTTTTTTTATAAAAAAAAAACATTTTCGCAACATTGCTTAAAGGAAGAGCCCATAGCAATGTAAAAAAAAGTTTGGTAAAACTGGAAAAAATGCATTAAGGAGCGTATAGTGTATAAATCTTATTCTTAAGCACAAAGTAACTTTTCAATCAGGTAAATAATAATCAATTATTTTATAATATTGTTATCATCATTGCTCTGTAAACCTTGAAACAATTCAATTCATGTTTGTTTATCTAGTAACCGTTTGTTTCAGAGTGTGGGATATGACTATGGGATTAAGTAGTTTTGTTATTGTAACTCTTCTGAAACAGCTGAGAAACATCAAATGGTCTGACACCGATAACATGAACAATAAGGTCAACATGTTTAAGAAAGTTCTCGGTAAAGGTTTATGGATCATAGCAACAGGTAAAGTTATGATAATTTATTCGTGGATCTTTAAAGCCCCACCTATGCCCATGCAAAAAAAAAGTTAAAATTCCCTTAAACCCTATAGGGCTCATAAGTGCCGGTGAAGTATAGAATTCACCTATAACAGTAGCCTCTATGTATTGAAAGATTTTGTGGCTAGCACAATTTCCGTACTCCTTTACTTTCCTTAACATATGACGGTTACCATTTTAAGCTGTGTGCACTTGAGAACTATTACCGGAGCTGAAAAAAAATCCGAAGTTCTCACTGGGATTCGATCCCGGGACCCCTCGGTCAAAAACTTATCCCTTTAACACCCATGTTACAGTGTCTACTATCAGCCATCCTCAATGTGGACACAGTGGTACCCAGGCCGACGAGGAGATTTGTCAACGACGTGCTAGGTTAACGACGACAAGATGTAAATAACAAAAAATGTCTTACAAAGGGAAGTAACCGGAAATAATTAATCATTTACTTTAAAGAAACCAACCAGGCAACGACGCGATATGGTTTGATGACTTCTGGGCAACGACACGATATGGTTTGATGACTTCTGGGCAACGACACGATATGGTTTGATGAATTCTGGGCAACGACACGATATGGTTTGATGACTTCTGGCAACGACACGATATGGTTTGATGACTTCTGGGCATCGACACGTTTTGACGACTTCTGGGCATCGACACGGTTTGACGACATCTGGGCATCGACACGGTTTGTCGACATCTAAGCATCGAAACGGTTTGACGACTTCTGGGCATCGACACGGTTTGACGACTTCTGGGCATCGACACGGTTTGACGACGAAATTTATTTAAAGAATAGCAGTCGTTCAAGGCAATGTACCACTTGACACAATCACACATGGATGATTATTTCTTAAACAAGGCAAATAGAAAAGGAAATAATTATAATGATCAAGCAATATGTCTTATTCTGGTGTATTACACCTGATAGCTCTAATAAATTGTGGTGTCTGATTAATGATATGTATTTGTCTGAGATAAAACATAACTTATAAACTTATCATCAATAATTTATTGTCTATATGCTACCAATCTTATTGAAAGGACATGCTAAAAACATACTTCTGAAACATTGGTTCAGCTGGGGTTCGAATTCAGGAATGTTTCACTGTCTTTTCAGCGAGCAATGCCATCGTTGTCATATCAGCTTCCGGTATCGTTGCCATCTTGGAATCACGTGATGTCAACCATACGGTGACAGTAACTGGACACATTGAGCCGGGACTGCCAGAACCGACCCTCCCCAAGTTTGAAATTGATAAGGGCAATATGACTTTATCAACCGGAGAAATCTTCACAGTAAGATCAGAAGTACTAAGTACATTAAGTAGAGTTTCTTGTATTAAATAATACGTAGTTAATAAATGTTAATGATTTTTAAAGAGATATTTCATGAAGTTTTAAAAAACTTTTTTTACCGCTATGAAAAACTGTAAAAAATAAATTATCGAATATGTTTTTTTTTACATTAGGCTGGAAATATTTTCACAAAGTTTATTCTAGGTCTAACTTTATAGTGATATCAAAATAATTATTCAACATTTCGATTTGGTCATAAAAATTTGATATTTTTTCTTTAAAATACATTTAAGACATGATAATTAATTACAAATGTAACTTTATATCATCATATACAACTAAATGTTAAGCATGTAGTAGATATTTAATGAAATTAATGAAATATTTTTAAAATGTTATAAAAGACCTTAAATTTGCGATGTTTATAGAATAGACGTACATAAAGATAGATATATAATTATGTGATTACATTTTTTCGAAGAAAAACATTTAACAGAATATGTTCTACTATAGTTATAGTTACAGTTAAAGTCATTGTTATAGTTAAAATTAAAGTCATAGTTACACTATATGTATAGATGAAGTTATAGTTCTACTATATTTATAGTTATACTATAGTTATAGTTAAGGTTATAGTTATAGCTAATGTTATAGTCAAAGTTATACTAATAGTTTCTACTCAGCAATGCTTATCGGTGCTTTATTTGCTTTATTAATTGTTCACTAGAAACTTGGAGCAGGTCTTGCCATTGTCCCATTGCTGTCTCTGGTGGAAGCCATGGCCGTTGGAAAAGCTTTCGGTAATCTGATTCATTACACTATTACCAACTAATGTAAGAGATATTACACATAGAATCACACAATTCTAAGATGAGTTTGTCCATCATTCTCCAGCCAGGGTCAACAACTATAAGATCGATCCGTCACAAGAGTTCTTGGCTATTGGTGTGGCCAACATCGTCAGTTCATTCTTCCAGTCATATCCGGTCACGGGCAGTTTTTCTAGGTAAGTGGTAAGTTTTCTGATTCTTTTACTAAGTAAGTATAAAAAATAGCCAATGAAAACTTCCACTTGAGAATGATTAACAGTGGTTCTAATATTGTGGAGTTCAGCCCTCTGATGTGTTGCGGAAAAGTCTCAGGTGAGCAGTGAAAAAACTTTAAATTAGTAATTAACAGATTTAATTAGATTATATCTATAAATGGCAACAGACGGTATCGTAGGAAGGAATCTGCGGGTTGTAAAATGAGGGTGTGATTTGCTGTTCTGTCTGTTTGTCACACAAGATGGCGGCAACATTTATATGAGATGTATGCGTGCTTTATACCGCATGAGTTTACGTTGGTCGTCATAACAGATTGTTAGTAAATGTTATTTTGCGAAATTAGAGTGCCCCCATTTTTTCGGTGTCTGTGTCGGGGGTTTCGGCAGTTTTTGCCCGGTGTCGGTGACAGCGTTTGTACTTTGTCCGAAGTCGGTGTCGGCATTTGTACTTTGTCGGTGTCGGTTTCGGCGCAAAAAAGTGAGTGTAAAATACTAGAATTTTAATTAAATAATCCAGAACAACGACAGACAGTTCTTAGACAATTTTTAATATAATATGTTCATCAAGTTCTTCTTTTCTTTTTAAATAAATACTTGGTATATATCTTAACTAAAAGGCACTCACTCAAGTTTCTTCTTTTTTTTATAAGTACGTTATATTGAACAAGATAAAACATAAATGAAAAAAACTGTTTGGAAGAGAGTGCTTTAAAATATTATGAATGAATGAAGGTGTATCAGTGATAAGGTTTTGTGTGCGCACATTATGTTTAGTATCAGTGATATGGTGTTGTCCGCACATTATATTTAGTAACAGTGATAATGTGTTGTGCGCACATTATGTTTAGTATCAGTGATATGGTGCTGTGTGCACACATTATGTTTAGTATCAATGATATGGTGCTGTGTGTGCACATTATGTTTAGTATCAATGATATGGTGCTTTGTGCGCACATTATGTATAGTATCAATGATATGGTGCTGTGTGCGCACATTATGTATAGTTGGATTGAGGATATTGGATTAAAAGTTTAATTGTCGGGGTTTCTTTTTATTGAGATTGTGAACCCATAATGACGATTGTTTTTTTGTAGATGAACTTTATAAAATATGAACTTTATTTGATGTACTATTACATGTCTCCTATACTTCATCTGTTCATGTCTTTTGGGACCACTTCGAATACATATGCTATTTTTATAATAAAGACTGATTATTAATGCTTTCAAATATAAATCACCGGTTTCATCTCCAACTGCGTGCCTACTAGCCGGTCCGGGTACCGGCCTTTGTTTACTAGTCTGGTAAAAAAAAATAAACAACAACATCAACACCAACAAAATCAACATTAACAACAACATCATTAACAACATAAACATCTACAACAAAAATCACATCAGGGTCATCAACATCAAGAACGACAACAACAACAACAACATTAAAAGCTACAACATTAAAAACGACTTGTGTTATGCTGTAAGACATAACTTTTAAACCTTAATTTACTTTATAAACAAGGCAAAGCTAACTATGTCTGCTTGTTACCATTTCAAACATTTTCTTTAGAAATCTTGTTAAGTGTAACGTTTGTCTTATTTATAATTGATAACAACACATAATTGATAACACATAATTGATAACACATAATTGATAACACATAATTGATAACACATAATTGATAACACATAATTGATAACACATAATTGATATTAACACATATCGAATATATTTTTTGTTCAAATCAGGACCGCGGTCAACTCTCAGAGCGGAGTTCGAACCCCTATGGGCAGTGTCTGGACTGGTGGTCTGGTCATCCTGGCACTATGTCTGCTCACGCCGTGGTTCTATTACATACCGAAGTCCGCCCTCGCAGCGGTCATTATTTCAGCAGTACTTCCCATGATAGAGTACCACACTGTGTTTAAGTTATGGAAAGCCAACAGTAAGTTCTGTTCGATGACAATATTTTATATATCAGCCCGGAAAACATTCTAAACCAATAGTATGAATGATGACGTTATGAAAGCCTACAGGGTCCTAAATCAAAACTTTATTTTTAAGCAACATAACGGGACTAAATACAAATGAAGAAGACCAAGCCTATTTTTTATTGAGTATAAATGTACATGAAATAAAGACACAAGAAACATTCCGTTGATAATATAACACTTTAGCAAACCAAAAAACAAATAGAAATCCTCACAGTTAAAATTGACTGCTACGGGATGTTTCTCATCTGCATTGACGTCATTGTTAATTAGTGTTAACGGACATGTCCTGGCCCTACTTCGATGTGCCGCTAAGTTTGGTCCTGTCATTTTACATATAAGTCTAATTCTCATCGGATATTCTGTTCTTTCGAGGCGGCATTTTTCTTTTTAGTTCCTCAATGTACATCGCTAGCACCTTGGCTGTTCTTCTTAATAACTTGTGTCTTGAACATGATACCTATTTAGGCACTTAATATATTGTAAGGTATAACAAATTTTATCTGATATTAATACACTGATATCTTCTCCGATTTTCTATATTTCATTTAAACCATAATTAAGACCATTGTGATATAAAAGTCCTTCCCCCACCCCCACAATGGTTTTTTTTTATTAAAGCAACCAAAACATTTGGTTTATTCACTTATAAAACTGTACGATATTTCTTTTTTATTTCAGAGTTGGATCTAATGCCATATTTCATTACATTTATCTGTTCATTACTTGTCGGTATAGAGGTAAATATACACATGATTGGAATGAATGTTCATGTATTTCTATATTTAATAAAGTATGAATTGTGTCTTTGTATGTAATGCTGAAAACCGTAATATGGCATGATTGACTTACTCACTGGCTTCGTCATTTAAACAACTATTTTAAGAATTAGTATTTCATCTTTCTACAGTAAATGCTTCAAATGTGTACTGTTTTTTTTTATCATATTTAAAGAGAATTTGCTAACTTTTAGAATTATTTATATTTTATTGTTAACCTCTCCTTCTGATGTAAAGAGGAAGTGCAAACATCTATTTGTGTAACTCGCTACACTTGGTAAGATTTGTGTCATGCACAAAGTAGGTCTTCTAATCAGCTAAATATTCGGACACTGGGTGAAAAAAAAAGTTCATTTTATTTATAATTTATTTGTCTTATTCCAATAAAATTATAGTAAGGGTTGCCACAATTTATTAAAAGTCATCCTCATTTTGACTCATCATCATATTAAGTAGCCCCCGTGGAGCCTTCAAGTCGCTTCAATCAGTAAATGTCTTTTAGTTATTTACTCTACATACATAATGAAAGTCTAATCTGCCCATTAGGTTGCTATAGAAAAGTTGAAATTCGCGATAGTTTTTAAACCACAAAGTTGTTTTAAAAGTGTCTAGGTTTGTATATTGAGAAATGGTACTTTAGTTAAATTTATAATTTGACTTTTTCTCATGAATGGTGTTTTCCAACATTTATGTAGAAGTTACACAGGCAGAAGTTGAAAGTATCTAACAAAAAAATAGCGATTTGGACACTGCGTTAAATCGAAAGTAAAGAATTACTACAACAGTATTGCAGTTTAAAATACAGTCATGAAAAAATCGATCTGTCCGAAACAAAAAATAACCTAGCCTTCCCATCAAGCCTAAGGGGATATAATTCGATGCAAAGGTTTTGCAAAGTTCATATAGTTAGTATATGAATTTCGTATGATTAAGTAAACTTATAATAACAACAGTTATAATCAAATTAGAAAATTGTATTGCTGCATATTCCCTTACTGTTGAGACTTAATGTTTGGAAATTTCAGGATTGTGTGATAGTGAAACTTTGGAGGAAAATTGGTTAAATCTATTTTGAAAGAAGACAAATGGATTTCACTTCAAGCTATTAATAAAATGTACTTAATTTAGTATGTCATGTTTTCAGAACTTAAAAAAAAAGAAAACAACAACAACCTCTATTTCCTCCACACCTTACTTTCGCCCAGTCCTAGCCCCTTCAAATCACTCCACCACACCTCATTGTCACCCAGTCCTAGTCCCTTCAACTCATTCCCCCACACCACATTGTCGCCCAGTCCTAGTCACTTCAACTCATTCCCCCACACCTCATAGTCGCCCAGTCCTAGTCACTTCAACTCATTCCCCAACACCTCAATGTCGCCCTGTCCTAGTCCCTTTAAGTAATTCCCCCACACCTCATTGTCACCCAGTCCTAGTCCCTTCAACTCATTCCCCCACACCTCATAGTCGCCCAGTTCTAGTCACTTCAACTCATTCCCCCACCCCTCAATGTCGCATTGTCCTAGTCACTTCAACACGTTCCCCCACACCTTACTGTCACCCTGTCCTAGTCACTTCAACTCATTCCCCCACACCTCATTGTCGCCCAGTCCTAGTCCCTTCAACTCATTCCCCACACCTCACTGACTTCCAGTCCTAGTCACTTCAACTCATTCCCCCACACCTCATTGTCGCCCAGTCCTAGTCACTTCAACTCATTCCTCCACACCTCACTGTCGCCCTGTCCTAGTCCCTTTAACTCATTCCCCCACACCTCATTGTCGTCCAGTCCTAGTCCCTTCAACTCATTTCCCCACACCTCATAGTCGCCCAGTTTTAGTCACTTCAACTCATTCCCCCACACCTCAATGTCGCCCAGTCCTAGCACTTCAACACGTTCCCCCACACCTCACTGTCACCCTGTCCTAGTCCCTTCAACTCATTCCCCCACATCTCATTGTCACCCTGTCCTTGTCACTTCATCTCATTCCCCAACACCTCATTGTCATCTTTTCCTAGTCACTTCAACACATTCCCCCACACCTCATTGTCGCCCAGTCCTAGTAACTTCAACTCATGTCCCCACTTCTCACTGTCACCCTGTCCTAGTCACTTCAACTCATTCTCCCACTCCTCATTTACACCCAGTCCTAGTCACTTCAACTCATTCCCCCACACCTCACTGTCACCCAGTTCTAGTAACTTCAACTCATTCCCCCACACCTCATTGTCGTCCAGTCCTAGTCATCTCAACTATTTCCCCATAACCTCAATGTCCCCCTGTCCTAGTCCCTTTACCTAATTCCCCCACACCTCATTGTCACCCAGTCCTAGTCCCTTCAACTCATTTCCCCACACCTCATAGTCGCCCAGTTCTAGTTACTTCAACTCATTCCCCCACACCTCAATGTCGCATTGTCCTAGTCACTTCAACACTTTCCTCCACACCTCATTGTCACCCTGTCCTAGTCACTTCAACTCATTCCCCCACACCTCATTGTCGCCCAGTCCTAGTCCCTTTAACTCATTCCCCCATACCTCATTGTCACCCAGTCCTAGTCCCTTCAACTCATTCCCCCACACCTCACTGTCACCCAGTCCTAGTACCTTCAACTCATTCCCCCACACCTCATTGTCACCCAGTCCTAGTCACTTCAACTCATTCCCCCACACCTCAATGTTACACAGTCCTAGTCACTTCAATTCATTCCCCCACACCTCATTGTCGCCCAGTCCTAGTCACTTCAACTCATTCCCCCACAATTCACTGTCGCCATTTCCTAGTCCCTTTAACTAATTCCCCAACACCTCATTGTCGCCCAGTCCTAGTCCCTTCAACTCATTCCCCCACACCTCATTGTCAACCAGTCCTAGTGACTTCAACTCATTCCCCCACACCTCATTGTCACCCTGCCCTAGTCACTTCAACTCATTCCCCCACACCTCACTGTCACCCAGTCTTAGTCCCTTCAACTCATTCCCCCACACCTAATTGTCACCCAGTCCTAGTCCCTTCAACTCATTCCCACACACCTCATTGTCGCCCAGTCATAGTCACTTCAACTCATTCCCCCACACCTCACTGTCGCCCTGTCCTAGTCCCTTTAACTAATTCCCACACACATCATTGTCGCCCTGTCCTAGTCCCTTCAACTCATTCCCCCACACATTATAGTCGCCCAGTTCTACTCCCTTCAACTCATTCCCCCACACCTCATTGTCGCCCAGTCCTAGTCCCTTCAACTCATTCCCCACACCTCACTGACATCCAGTCCTAGTCACTTCAACTCATTCCCCCACACCTCATTGTCGCCCAGTCCTAGTCACTTCAACTCATTCCTCCACACCTCACTGTCGCCCTGTCCTAGTCCCTTTAACTCATTCCCCAACACCTCATTGTCGTCCAGTCCTAGTCCCTTCAACTCATTTCCCCACACCTCATAGTCGCCCAGTTTTAGTCACTTCAACTCATTCCCCCACACCTCAATGTCGCCCAGTCCTAGCACTTCAACACGTTCCCCCACACCTCACTGTCACCCTGTCCTAGTCCCTTCAACTCATTCCCCCATACCTCATTGTCACCCAGTCCTAGTACCTTCAACTCATTCCCCCACACCTCAATGTCGCCCAGTCCTAGTCACTTCAACACGTTCCCCCACACCTCACTGTCACCCTGTCCTAGTCACTTCAACTCATTCCCCCACACCTCATTGTCGCCCAGTCCTAGTCAATTCAACTCATTCCCCCATACCTCATTGTCACCCAGTCCTAGTCCCTTCAACTCATTCCCCCACACCTCATTGTCGCCCAGTCCTAGTCACTTCATTTCATTCCCCCACACCTCATTGTCACCCTGTCCTTGTCACTTTAACTCATTCCCCCACACCTCAATGTTACCATGTCCTAGTCACTTCAACTCATTCCCCCACACCTCATTGTCGCCCAGTCCTAGTCCCTTCAACTCATTCCCCCACACCTCATAGTCGCCCAGTTCTAGTCAATTCAACTCATTCCCCCACAACTCACAGTTGCCCAGTTCGAGTCCCTTCAACTCAATCCCCTACACCTCACTGTCACCCAGTCCTAGTTCCTTCAACTCATTCCCCCACACATCATTGTCGCCCAGTCCTAGTCACTTCAACTCATTCCCCCACACCTCATTGTCACCCAGTCCTAGTCCCTTCAACTCATTCCCCCACACCTCACTGTCGCCCTGTCCTAGTCCCTTTAACTCATTCCCCCACACCTCATTGTCGTCCAGTCCTAGTCCCTTCAACATGTTCACCCACACCTCACTGTCACCCTGTCCTAGTCACTTCAACTCATTCCCCCACACCTCATCGTCACCCAGTCCTAGTCCCTTAAACTCATTTTCCTTCACCTCATTGTCGCCCAGTCCTAGTCACTTCAACATATTCCCCCACACCTCATTGTCACCCAGTCCTAGTCACTTCAACTCATTCCCCCACACCTCATTGTCGCCCAGTCCTAGTCCCTTCAACTCATTTCCCAAGACCTCACTGTCACCCAGTCCTAGTCCCTTCAACTCATTCCCCCACACCTCATTGTCACCCTGTCCTAGTCACTTCAACTCATTCCCCCACACCTCATTGTCCACCAGTCCTAGTCCCTTCAACTTATTCCCCCACACCTCACTGTCACCCAGTCTTTGTCCCTTCAGCTCATTCCTCACTCCTCATTGTCACCCAATCCTAGTCCCTTCAACTCATTCCCCCACACCTCATTGTCGCCCAGTCCCAGTCCCTTCAACTCATTCCCCCACACCTCACTGTCACCCAGTTCTAGTCACTTCAACTCATTCCCCAACACCTCACTGTCGCCCTGTCCTAGTCCCTTTAACTAATTCCCCAACACCTCATTGTCACCCAGTCCTAGTCCCTTCAATTCATTTCCCCACACCTCATAGTCGCCCAGTTCTAGTCACTTCAACTCATTCCCCCACACCTCAATGTCGCATTGTCCTAGTCACTTCAACACGTTCCCCCACACCTCACTGTCACCCTGTCCTAGTCACTTCAACTCATTCCCCCACACCTCATTGTCGCCCAGTCCTAGTCCCTTCAACTCATTCCCCCATACCTCATTGTCACCCAGTCCTAGTCCCTTCAACTCATTCCCCCACACCTCATTGTCGCCAAGTCCTAGTCACTTCAACTCATTCCTCCACACCTCATTGTCACCATGTCTTTGTCACTTCAACTTATTCCCCCACACCTCATTGTCGCCCAGTCCTAGTCCCTTCAACTCTTTCCCCCACACCTCACTGTCACCCAGTCCTAGTACCTTCAACTCATTCCCCCACACCTCATTGTCACCCAGTCCTAGTCCCTTCAACTCATTCCCCCACACCTCATTGTCGCCCAGTCCTAGTCACTTCAACTCATTCCCCCACACCTCATTGTCACCCAGTCCTAGTCACTTCAACTCATTCCCCCACACCTCATTGACGCCCAGTCCTAGTCACTTTAACTCATTCCCCCACACCTCACTGTCGCCATTTCCTAGTCCCTTTAACTAATTCCTCAACACCTCATTGTCGCCCAGTCCTAGTCCCTTCAACTCCTTCTTCCACACCTCATAGTCGCCCAGTTCTAGTCACTTCAACTCATTCCCCCACACCTCAATGTCGCCCAGTCCTAGTCACTTCAATACGTTCCCCAACACCTCACTTTCACCATGTCCTAGTCACTTCAACTCATTCCCCCACACCTCATTGTCGCCCAATCCTAGTCCCTTCAACTCATTCCCTCATACCTCATTGTCACCCAGTCCTAGTCCCTTCAACTCATTCCCCTACACCTCATTGTCATCCTTTCCTAGTCACTTCAATTCATTCCCCCAAACCTCATTGTCGCCCAGTCCTAGTCACTTCAACTCATTCCCCCCACACTCACTATCACCCTGTCCTAGTCACTTCAACTCATTCCCCCACACCTGATTGTCGCCCAGTCCAAGTCACTTCAACTCATTCCCCCACACCTCATTGTTACCCAGTCCTAGTCACTTCAACTCATTCCCCCACACCTGATTGTCGCCCAGTCCTAGTGACTTCAACTCATTCCCCCACACCTCATTGTCACCCTGCCCTAGTCACTTCAACTCATTCCCCCAAACCTCATTGTCGCCCTGTCCAAGTCCCTTCAACTCATTCCCCCACACCTCACTGTCACCCAGTCTTAATCCCTTTAACTCATTCCACACCTCATTGTCACCCAGTCCTAGTCCCTTCAACTCATTCCCACACACCTCATTGTCGCCCAGTCCTAGTCACTTCAACTCATTCCTCCACACCTCACTGTCGCCCTGTCCTAGTCCCTTTAACTCATTCCCCCACACCTCATTTTCGTCCAGTCCTAGTCCCTTCAACTCATTTCCCCACACCTCATTGTCGTCCAGTCCTAGTCCCTTCAACTCATTTCCCCACACCTCATAGTCGCCCAGTTTTAGTCACTTCAACTCATTCCCCCACACCTCAATGTCGCCCAGTCCTAGCACTTCAACTCATTCCCCCACACCTCAATGTCGCATTGTCCTAGTCACTTCAACTCATTCCCCCACTTCTCATTGTCGCCCAGTCCTAGTCCCTTCAACTCATTCCCCCATACCTCATTTTCACCCAGTCCTAGTCCCTTCAACTCATTCCCCCACACCTCACTGTCGCCCTGTCCTAGTCCCTTTAACTAATTCCCCCACACCTCATTGTCGCCCAGTCCTAGTCCCTTCAACTCATTCCCCCACACATCATAGTCGCCCAGTCCTAGTCACTTCAACTCATTCCCCCACACCTCACTGTCACCCAGTCCTAGTCACTTCAACTCATTCCCCCACACCTCATAGTCGCCCAGACCTAGTCACTTCAACTCATTCCCCAACACCTCAATGTCGCCCTGTCCTAGTCCCTTTAAGTAATTCCCCCACACCTCATTGTCACCCAGTCCTAGTCCCTTCAACTAATTCCCCCACACCTCATAGTCGCCCAGTTCTAGTCACTTCAACTCATTCCCCCACCCCTCAATGTCGCATTGTCCTAGTCACTTCAACACGTTCCCCCACACCTTACTGTCACCCTGTCCTAGTCACTTCAACTCATTCCCCCACACCTCATTGTCGCCCAGTCCTAGTCCCTTCAACTCATTCCCCACACCTCACTGACTTCCAGTCCTAGTCACTTCAACTCATTCCCCCACACCTCATTGTCGCCCAGTCCTAGTCACTTCAACTCATTCCCCCACACCTCACTGTCACCCAGTCCTAGTCACTTCAACTCATTCCCCCACACCTCATAGTCGCCCAGACCTAGTCACTTCAACTCATTCCCCAACACCTCAATGTCGCCCTGTCCTAGTCCCTTTAAGTAATTCCCCCACACCTCATTGTCACCCAGTCCTAGTCACTTCAACTCATTCCCCCACACCTCAATGTTACCCAGTCCAAGTCACTTCAATTCATTCCCCCACACCTCATTGTCGCCCAGTCCTAGTCACTTCAACTAATTCTTCCACACCTCATTGTCGCCCAGTTCTAGTCAATTCAACTCTTTCCCCCACACCTCAATGTCGCCCAGTCCTAGTCACTTCAACACGTTCCCCCACACCTCACTTTCACCCTGTCCTAGTCACTTCAACTCATTCCCCCACACCTCATTGTCACCCTGTCCTTGTCACTTCAACTCATTCCCCCACACCTCATTGTCATCCTTTCCTAGTCACTTCAACACATTCCCCCACACCTCATTGTCGCCCAGTCCTAGTAACTTCAACTCATGCCCCCACTTCTCACTGTCACCCTGTCCTAGTCACTTCAACTCATTCTCCCACTCCTCATTTACACCCAGTCCTAGTCCCTTCAACTCATTCCCCCTCACCTCACTGTCACCCATTCCTAGTCCGTTCAACTCATTCCCCCACACCTCATTGTCACCCTGTCCTAGTCCCTTCAACTCATTCCCCCACACATCATTGTCACCCAGTCCTAGTCCCTTCAACTCATTCCCCCACACCTCATTGTCGCCAAGTCCTAGTCACTTCAACTCATTCCCCCACACCTCATTGTCACCCAGTCCTAGCCACTTCTTTCTCATTCCCCCACACCTCAATGTTACCCAGTCCTAGTCACTTCAACTCATTCCCCCACACCTCATTGTCGCCCAGTCCTAGTCACTTCAACACATTCCCCCACACCTCACTGTCGCCATTTCCTAGTCCCTTTAACTAATTCCCCCACACCTCATTGTCGCCTAGTCCTAGTCCCTTCAACTCATTCTTCCACACCTCATAGTCGCCAAGTTCTAGTCACTTCAACTCATTCCCCCACACCTCAATGTCGCCCAGTCCTAGTCACTTCAACTCATTCCCCCACACCTCATTGTCGCCCAGTCCTAGTCCCTTCAACTCATTCCCCCATACCTCATTGTCACCCAGTCCTAGTCCCTTCAACTCATTCCCCTACACCTCATTGTCATCCTTTCCTAGTCACTTCAACTTATTCCCCCATACCTCATTGTCGCCCAGTCCTAGTCACTTCAACTCATTCCCCCACACCTCATTGTTACCCAGTCCTAGTCACTTCAACTCATTCCCCCACACCTGTTTTGTCGCCCAGTCCAAGTAACTTCAACTCATTCCCCAACTTCTCACTGTCACCCTGTCCTAGTCACTTCAACTCATTCCCCCACACCTCATTGTCGCCCAGTCCTAGTCCCTTCAACTCATTCCCCCACACCTCATTGTCACCCAGTCCTAGTCCCTTCAACTCATTCCCCCACACCTCATTGTCGCCAAGTCCTAGTCACTTCAACTCATTCCTCCACACCTCATTGTCACCATGTCTTTGTCACTTCAACTTATTCCCCCACACCTCATTGTCGCCCAGTCCTAGTCCCTTCAACTCTTTCCCCCACACCTCACTGTCACCCAGTCCTAGTACCTTCAACTCATTCCCCCACACCTCATTGTCACCCAGTCCTAGTCCCTTCAACTCATTCCCCCACACCTCAGTGTCGCCCAGTCCTAGTCACTTCAACTCATTCCCCCACACCTCATTGTCACCCAGTCCTAGTCACTTCAACTCATTCCCCCACACCTCATTGACGCCCAGTCCTAGTCACTTTAACTCATTCCCCCACACCTCACTGTCGCCATTCCCTAGTCCCTTTAACTAATTCCTCAACACCTCATTGTCGCCCAGTCCTAGTCCCTTCAACTCCTTCTTCCACACCTCATAGTCGCCCAGTTCTAGTCACTTCAACTCATTCCCCCACACCTCATTGTCGCCCAGTCCTAGTCCCTTCAACTCATTCCCCACACCTCACTGACTTCCAGTCCTAGTCACTTCAACTCATTCCCCCACACCTCATTGTCGCCCAGTCCTAGTCACTTCAACTCATTCCTCCACACCTCACTGTCGCCCTGTCCTAGTCCCTTTAACTCATTCCCCCACACCTCATTGTCGTCCAGTCCTAGTCCCTTCAACTCATTTCCCCACACCTCATAGTCGCCCAACTTTAGTCACTTCAACTCATTCCCCCACACCTCAATGTCGCCCAGTCCTAGCACTTCAACACGTTCCCCCACACCTCACTGTCACCCTGTCCTAGTCCCTTCAACTCATTCCCCCATACCTCATTGTCGCCCAGTCCTAGTACCTTCAACTCATTCCCCCACACATCATTGTCGCCCAGTCCTAGTCACTTAGACTCATTCCCCCACACCTCACTGTCGCCCTGTCCTAGTCCCTTTAACTAATTCCCCCACACCTCATTGTCGCCCAGTCCTAGTCCCTTCAACTCATTCCCCCACACCTCACTGTCACCCAGTCTTAGTCCCTTTAACTCATTCCCCCATACCTCATTGTCCCCCAGTCCTAGTCCCTTCAACTCATTCCCCCACACCTCACTGTCACCCAGTCCTAGTACCTTCAACTCATTCCCCCACACCTCATTGTCACCCAGTCCTAGTCACTTCAACTCATTCCCCCACACCTCAATGTTACCCAGTCCAAGTCACTTCAATTCATTCCTCCACACCTCATTGTCGCCCAGTCCTAGTCACTTCAACTCATTCCCCCACACCTCACTGTCGCCATTTCCTAGTCCCTTTAACTAATTCCCCCACACCTCATTGTCGCCCAGTCCTAGTCACTTCAACTAATTCTTCCACACCTCATTGTCGCCCAGTTCTAGTCAATTCAACTCTTTCCCCCACACCTCAATGTCGCCCAGTCCTAGTCTTTTCAACCCGTTCCCCCACACCTCACTTTCACCCTGTCCTAGTCACTTCAACTCATTCCCCCACACCTCATTGTCATCCTTTCCTAGTCACTTCAACACATTCCCCCACACCTCATTGTCGCCCAGTCCTAGTAACTTCAACTCATGCCCCCACTTCTCACTGTCACCCAGTCCTAGTCCCTTCAACTCATTCCCCCTCACCTCACTGTCACCCATTCCTAGTCCGTTCAACTCATTCCCCCACACCTCATTGTCACCCTGTCCTAGTCCCTTCAACTCATTCCCCCACACATCATTGTCACCCAGTCCTAGTCCCTTCAACTCATTCCCCACACCTCATAGTCGCCCAGACCTAGTCACTTCAACTCATTCCCCAACACCTCAATGTCGCCCTGTCCTAGTCCCTTTAAGTAATTCCCCCACACCTCATTGTCACCCAGTCCTAGTCCCTTCAACTCATTCCCCCACACCTCATAGTCGCCCAGTTCTAGTCACTTCAACTCATTCCCCCACCCCTCAATGTCGCATTGTCCTAGTCACTTCAACACGTTCCCCCACACCTTACTGTCACCCTGTCCTAGTCACTTCAACTCATTCCCCCACAACTCATTGTCGCCCAGTCCTAGTCCCTTCAACTCATTCCCCACAACTCACTGACTTCCAGTCCTAGTCACTTCAACTCATTCCCCCACACCTCATTGTCGCCCAGTCCTAGTCACTTCAACTCATTCCTCCACACCTCACTGTCGCCCTGTCCTAGTCCCTTTAACTCATTCCCCCACACCTCATTGTCGTCCAGTCCTAGTCCCTTCAACTCATTTCCCCACACCTCATAGTCGCCCAGTTCTAGTCACTTCAACTCATTCCCCCACCCCTCAATGTCGCATTGTCCTAGTCACTTCAACACGTTCCCCCACACCTTACTGTCACCCTGTCCTAGTCACTTCAACTCATTCCCCCACAACTCATTGTCGCCCAGTCCTAGTCCCTTCAACTCATTCCCCACAACTCACTGACTTCCAGTCCTAGTCACTTCAACTCATTCCCCCACACCTCATTGTCGCCCAGTCCTAGTCACTTCAACTCATTTCCCCACACCTCATAGTCGCCCAGTTCTAGTCACTTCAACTCATTCCCCCACCCCTCAATGTCGCATTGTCCTAGTCACTTCAACACGTTCCCCCACACCTTACTGTCACCCTGTCCTAGTCACTTCAACTCATTCCCCCACAACTCATTGTCGCCCAGTCCTAGTCCCTTCAACTCATTCCCCACAACTCACTGACTTCCAGTCCTAGTCACTTCAACTCATTCCCCCACACCTCATTGTCGCCCAGTCCTAGTCACTTCAACTCATTCCTCCACACCTCACTGTCGCCCTGTCCTAGTCCCTTTAACTCATTCCCCCACACCTCATTGTCGTCCAGTCCTAGTCCCTTCAACTCATTTCCCCACACCTCATAGTCGCCCAGTTTTAGTCACTTCAACTCATTCCCCCACACCTCAATGTCGCCCATTCCTAGCACTTCAACACGTTCCCCCACACCTCACTGTCACCCTGTCCTAGTCCCTTCAACTCATTCCCCCACACATCATTGTCGCCCAGTCCTAGTAACTTAAACTCATTCCCCCACACCTTACTGTCGCCCTGTCCTAGTCCTTTTAACTAATTCCCCCACACCTCATTGTCGCCCAGTCCTAGTCCCTTCAACTCATTCCCCCACACCTCACTGTCACCCAGTCTTAGTCCCTTCAACTCATTCCCCCATACCTCATTGTCCCCCTGTCCTAGTCCCTTCAACTCATTCCCCCACACCTCACTGTCACCCAGTCCTAGTACCTTCAACTCATTCCCCCACACCTCATTGTCACCCAGTCCTAGTCACTTCAACTCATTCCCCCACACCTCAATGTTACCCAGTCCAAGTCACTTCAATTCATTTCCCCACACCTCATTGTCGCCCAGTCCTAGTCACTTCAACTTATTTTTCAACACCTAATTGTCGCCCAGTTCTAGTCAATTCAACTCTTTCCCCCACACCTCATTGTCGCCCAGTCCTAGTCACTTCAACACGTTCCCCCACACCTCACTTTCACCCTGTCCTAGTCACTTCAACTCATTCCCCCACACCTCATTGTCACCCTGTCCTTGTCACTTCAACTCATTCCCCCACACCTCATTGTCATCCTTTCCTAGTCACTTCAACACATTCCCCCACACCTCATTGTCGCCCAGTCCTAGTAACTTCAACTCATGCCCCCACTTCTCACTGTCACCCTGTCCTAGTCACTTCAACTCATTCTCCCACTCCTCATTTACCACCAGTCCTAGTCCCTTCAACTCATTCCCCCTCACCTCACTGTCACCCATTCCTAGTCCGTTCAACTCATTCCCCCACACCTCATTGTCACCCTGTCCTAGTCCCTTCAACTCATTCCCCCACACATCATTGTCACCCAGTCCTAGTCCCTTCAACTCATTCCCCCACACCTCATTGTCGCCAAGTCCTAGTCACTTCAACTCATTCCCCCACACCCCTTTGTCACCCAGTCCTAGCCACTTCTTTCTCATTCCCCCACACCTCAATGTTACCCAGTCCTAGTCACTTCAACTCATTCCCCCACACCTCATTGTCGCCCAGTCCTAGTCACTTCAACACATTCCCCCACACCTCACTGTCGCCATTTCCTAGTCCCTTTAACTAATTCCCCCACACCTCATTGTCGCCTAGTCCTAGTCCCTTCAACTCATTCTTCCACACCTCATAGTCGCCAAGTTCTAGTCACTTCAACTCATTCCCCCACACCTCAATGTCGCCCAGTCCTAGTCACTTCAACTCATTCCCCCACACCTCATTGTCGCCCAGTCCTAGTCCCTTCAACTCATTCCCCCATACCTCATTGTCACCCAGTCCTAGTCCCTTCAACTCATTCCCCTACACCTCATTGTCATCCTTTCCTAGTCACTTCAACTTATTCCCCCATACCTCATTGTCGCCCAGTCCTAGTCACTTCAACTCATTCCCCCACACCTCATTGTTACCCAGTCCTAGTCACTTCAACTCATTCCCCCACACCTGTTTTGTCGCCCAGTCCAAGTAACTTCAACTCATTCCCCAACTTCTCACTGTCACCCTGTCCTAGTCACTTCAACTCTTTCTCCCACACCTCATTTACACGCAGTCCTAGTCCCTTTAACTCATTCCCCCACACCTCACTGTCACCCAGTCCTAGTCCCTTCAACTCATTCCCCCACAACTCATTGTCACCCAGTCCTAGTCACTTCAACTCATTCCCCCACACCTCATTGTCGCCCAGTCCTAGTCCCTTCAACTCATTCCCCCATACCTCATTGTCACCCAGTCCTAGTCCCTTCAACTCATTCCCCCACACCTCATTGTCACCCTGTCCTTGTCACTTCAACTCATTCCCCCACACCTCATTGTCATTCTTTCCTAGTCACTTCAACTCATTCGCCCACACCTCATTGTCGCCCAGTCCTTGTCACTTCAACTCATTCCCCCACACTCACTGTCACCCTGTCCTAGTCACTTTAACTTATTCCCCCACACCTGATTGTCGCCCAGTCAAAGTCACTTCAACTCATTCCTCCACACCTCATTGTTACCCAGTCCTAGTCACTTCAACTAATTCCCCCAAACCTCATTGTCACCCAGTCCTAGTCCCTTCGACACATTCCCACACACCTCATTGTCACCCTTTCCTAGTCACTTCAACTCATTCCCCCACACATCATTGTGGCTCAGTCCTAGTCACTTCAACTCATTCCTCCACTCCTCATTGTCAATCAGTCATAGTCACTTTAACTCATTCCCCCACACCTCACTGTCACCCAGTCCTAGTCACTTCAACTCATTCCCCCACAACTCACTGTCGCCCTGTCCTAGTCCCTTTAACTAATTCCCCTACACCTCATTGTCGCCCAGTCCTAGTCCCTTCAACTCATTCCCCCACACCTCATTGTCGCCCACTTCTAGTCACTTCAACTCATTCCCCCACACCTCAATGTCGCCCAGTTCTAGTCACTTCAACACGTTCCCCCACACCTCACTTTCACCCTGTCCTAGTCACTTCAACTCATTCCCCCACACCTCATTGTCGCCCAGTCCTAGTCCCTTCAACTCATTCCCCCATACCTCATTGTCACCCAGTCCTAGTCCCTTCAACTCATTCCCCCACACCTCATTGTCACCCAGTCCTAGTGACTTCAACTCATTCCCCGACACCTCATTGTCACCCTGCCCTAGTCACTTCAACTCATTCCCCCACAACTCATTGTCGCCCTGTCCAAGTCCCTTCAACTCATTCCCCCACACCTCACTGTCACCCAGTCTTAGTCCCTGCAACTCATTCCCCCACACCTCACTGTCACCCAGTCCTAGTCCCTTCAACTCATTCCCACACACCTCATTGTCGCCCAGTCCTAGTCACTTCAACTCATTCCCCCACACCTTATTGTCGTCCAGTCCTAGTCCCTTCAACTCATTTCCCCATACCTCACAGTCGCCCAGTTTTAGTCACTTCAACTCAATCCCCCAAACCTCAATGTCGCCCAGTCCTAGTCCCTTCAACTCATTCCCCACACCTCACTGACATCCAGTCCTAGTCACTTCAACTCATTCCCCCACACCTCATTGTCGCCCAGTCCTAGTCACTTCAACTCATTCCTCCACACCTCACTGTCGCCCTGTCCTAGTCCCTTTAACTCATTCCCCCACACCTCATTGTCGTCCAGTCCTAGTCCCTTCAACTCATTTCCCCATACCTCACAGTCGCCCAGTTTTAGTCACTTAAACTCATTCCCCCACACCTCAATGTCGCCCAGTCCTAGCACTTCAACACGTTCCCCCACACCTCACTGTCACCCTGTCCTAGTCCCTTCAACTCATTCCCCCATACCTCATTGTCACCCAGTCCTAGTACCTTCAACTCATTCCCCCACACCTCATTGTCGCCCAGTCCTAGTCACTTAAACTCATTCCTCCACACCTCACTGTCGCCCTGTCCTAGTCCTTTTAACTAATTCCCCCAAACCTCATTGTCGCCCAGTCCTAGTCCCTTCAACTCATTCCCCCACAACTCATAGTCGCCCAGTCCTAGTCACTTCAACTCATTCCCCCACACCTCACTGTCACCCAGTTCTAGTCACTTCAACTCATTCCCCCACACCTCATTGTCGCCCAGTCCTAGTCCCTTCAACTCATTCCCCCACACCTCATTGTCGCCCAGTTTTAGTCACTTCAACTCATTCCCCCACACCTCAATGTCGCCCAGTTCTAGTCACTTCAACACGTTCCCCCACACCTCATTGTCGCCCAGTTTTAGTCACTTCAACTCATTCCCCCACACCTCAATGTCGCCCAGTTCTAGTCACTTCAACACGTTCCCCCACACCTCATTGTCGCCCAGTTCTAGTCACTTCAACTCATTCCCCCACACCTCATTGTTACCCAGTTCTAGTCACTTCAACTCATTCCCCCACACCTGATTGTCGCCCAGTCCAAGTAACTTCAACTCATTCCCCAACTTTTCACTGTCACCCTGTCCTTGTCACTTCAACTCATTCCCCCACACCTCATTGTCATCCTTTCCTAGTCACTTCAACTCATTCCCCCACACCTCATTGTCGCCCAGTCCAAGTCACTTCAACTCATTCCCCCACACCTCATTGTTACCCAGTCCTAGTCACTTCAACTCATTCCTCCACACCTCACTGTCGCCCTGTCCTAGTCCCTTTAACTCATTCCCCCACACCTCATTGTCGTCCAGTCCTAGTCCCTTCAACTCATTTCCCCATACCTCACAGTCGCCCAGTTTTAGTCACTTAAACTCATTCCCCCACACCTCAATGTCGCCCAGTCCTAGCACTTCAACAGTTCCCCCACACCTCACTGTCACCCTGTCCTAGTCCCTTCAACTCATTCCCCCATACCTCATTGTCACCCAGTCCTAGTACCTTCAACTCATTCCCCCACACCTCATTGTCGCCCAGTCCTAGTCACTTAAACTCATTTCTCCACACCTCACTGTCGCCCTGTCCTAGTCCTTTTAACTAATTCCCCCAAACCTCATTGTCGCCCAGTCCTAGTCCCTTCAACTCATTCCCCCACAACTCATAGTCGCCCAGTCTTAGTCACTTCAACTCATTCCCCCACACCTCACTGTCACCCAGTTCTAGTCACTTCAACTCATTCCCCCACACCTCATTGTCGCCCAGTCCTAGTGATCTCAACTATTTCCCCAACACCTCACTGTCGCCCTGTCCTAGTCCCTTTAACTTATTCCCCCACACCTCATTGTCGGCCAGTCCTAGTCACTTCAACTCATTCCCCCACACCTCATTGTCGCCCAGTCCTAGTCCCTTCAACTCATTCCCCCATACCTCATTGTCACCCAGTCCTAGTCCCTTCAACTCATTCCCCCACACCTCATTGTCGCCCAGTTCTAGTCACTTCAACTCATTCCCCCACACCTCAATGTCGCCCAGTCCTAGTCACTTCAACACGTTCCCCCACACCTCATTGTTACCCAGTTCTAGTCACTTCAACTCATTCCCCCACACCTGATTGTCACCCAGTCCAAGTAACTTCAACTCATTCCCGAACTTTTCACTGTCACCCTGCCCTAGTCACTTCAACTCATTCTCCCACACCTCACACAAACCCAGTCCTAGTCCCTTCAACTCATTCCCCCACAACTCATTGTCACCCAGTCCTAGTCACTTCAACTCATTCCCCCAAACCTCATTGTCGCCCAGTCCTAGTCCCTTTAACTCATTCCCCCATACCTCATTGTCACCCAGTCCTAGTCCCTTCAACTCATTCCCCCACACCTCATTGTCACCCTGTCCTTGTCACTTCAACTCATTCCCCCACACCTCATTGTCATCCTTTCCTAGTCACTTCAACTCATTCCCCCACACCTCATTGTCGCCCAGTCCAAGTCACTTCAACTCATTCCCCCACACCTCAATGTTACCCAGTCCTAGTCACTTCAACTCATTCCGCCACACCTGATTGTCGCCCAGTCCAAGTCACTTCAACTCATTCCCCCACTTCTCACTGTCACCCTGTCCTAGTCACTTCAACTCATTCTCCCACACCTCATTTACACCCAGTCCTAGTCCCTTCAACTCATTCCCCCACACCTCACTGTCACCCAGTCTTAGTCCCTTCAACTCATTCCCCCTCAACTCATTGTCACCCAGTCCGAGTCCCTTCAACTCATTCCCCCACACCTCATTGTCGCCCAGTCCTAGTCCCTTAAACTCATTCCCCCATACCTCATTGTCACCCAGTCCTAGTCCCTTCAACTCATTCCCCTACACCTCATTGTCATCCTTTCCTAGTCACTTCAACTCATTCCCCCATACCTCATTGTCGCCCAGTCCAAGTCACTTCAACTCATTCCCCCACACCTCATTGTCACCCTGTCCTAGTCACTTCAACTCTTTCTCCCACACCTCATTTACACGCAGTCCTAGTCCCTTTAACTCATTCCCCCACACCTCACTGTCACCCAGTCCTAGTCCCTTCAACTCATTCCCCCACAACTCATTGTCACCCAGTCCTAGTCACTTCAACTCATTTCCCCACACCTCATTGTCGCCCAGTCCTAGTCCCTTCAACTCATTCCCCCATACCTCATTGTCACCCAGTCCTAGTCCCTTCAACTCATTCCCCCACACCTTATTGTCACCCTGTCCTTGTCACTTCAACTCATTCCACCACAGCTCATTGTCATCCTTTCCTAGTCTTTTCAACGCATTCCCCAACACCTCATTGTCGCCCAGTCCTTGTCACTTCAACTCATTCCCCCACACTCACTGTCACCCTGTCCAAGTCACTTCAACTCATTCCCCCACACCTCATTGTCACCTAGTCCTAGTCACTTCGACACATTCCCACACACCTCATTGTCACCCTTTCCTAGTCACTTCAACTCATTCCCCCACACCTCATTGTCGCTCAGTCCTAGTCACTTCAACTCATTCCTCCACTCCTCATTGTCAATCAGTCATAGTCACTTTAACTCATTCCCCCACACCTCACTGTCACCCTGTCCTATTCCCTTTAACTCATTCCCCCACACCTCACTTTCGCCCTGTCCTAGTCCCTTTAACTAATTCCCCTACACCTCATTGTCGCCCAGTCCTAGTCCCTTCAACTCATTCCCCCACACCTCATTGTCGCCCAGTTCTAGTCACTTCAACTCATTCCCCCACAACTCATTGTCACCCAGTCCTAGTCACTTCAACTCATTCCCCCACACCTCATTGTCGCCCAGTCCTAGTCCCTTTAACTCATTCCCCCATACCTCATTGTCACCCAGTCCTAGTCCCTTCAACTCATTCCCCCACACCTCATTGTCACCCTGTCCTTGTCACTTCAACTCATTCCACCACAGCTCATTGTCATCCTTTCCTAGTCTTTTCAACGCATTCCCCAACACCTCATTGTCGCCCAGTCCTTGTCACTTCAACTCATTCCCCCACACTCACTGTCACCCTGTCCAAGTCACTTTAACTTATTCCCCCACACCTGTTTGTCGCCCAGTCAAAGTCACTTCAACTCATTCCTCCACACCTCATTGTTACACAGTCCTAGTCACTTCAACTCATTCCCCCACACCTCATTGTCACCCAGTCCTAGTCCCTTCGACACATTCCCACACACCTCATTGTCACCCTTTCATAGTCACTTCAACTCATTCCCCCACACCTCATTGTCGCTCAGTCCTAGTCACTTCAACTCATTCCTCCACTCCTCATTGTCAATCAGTCATAGTCACTTTAACTCATTCCCCCACACCTCACTGTCACCCAGTCCTAGTCACTTCAACTCATTCCCCCACACCTCACTTTCGCCCTGTCCTAGTCCCTTTAACTAATTCCCCTACACCTCATTGTCGCCCAGTCCTAGTCCCTTCAACTCATTCCCCCACACCTCATTGTCACCCAGTCCTAGTCCCTTCAACTCATTCCGCCACACCTCATTGTCACCCAGTCCTAGTGACTTCAACTCATTCCCCCACACCTCATTGTCACCCTGCCCTAGTCACTTCAACTCATTCCCCCACACCTCATTGTCGCCCTGTCCAAGTCCCTTCAACTCATTCCCCCACACCTCATTGTCACCCAGTCCTAGTCCCTTCAACTCATTCCCCCACACCTCATTGTCACCCAGTCCTAGTCCCTTCAACTCATTCCCCCACACCTCATTGTCGCCCAGTCCTAGTCACTTCAACTCATTCCCCCACACCTCACTGTCGCCCAGTCCTAGTCCCTTCAACTCATTCCCCCACACCTTATAGTCGCCCAGTTCTAGTCCCTTCAACTCATTCCCCCACACCTCATTGTCGCCCAGTCCTAGTCCCTTCAACTAATTCCCCACACCTCAGTGACATCCAGTCCTAGTCACTTCAACTCATTCCCCACACCTCATTGTCGTCCAGTCCTAGTCCCTTCAACTCATTTCCCCATACCTCACAGTCGCCCAGTTTTAGTCACTTCAACTCAATCCCCCAAACCTCAATGTCGCCCAGTCCTAGCACTTCAACACGTTCCCCCACACCTCACTGTCACCCTGTCCTAGTCCCTTCAACTCATTCCCCCATACCTCATTGTCACCCAGTCCTAGTACCTTCAACTCATTCCCCCACACCTCATTGTCGCCCAGTCCTAGTCACTTAAACTCATTCCCCCACACCTCACTGTCGCCCTGTCCTAGTCCCTTTAACTAATTCCCCCAAACCTCATTGTCGCCCAGTCCTAGTCCCTTCAACTCATTCCCCCACACCTCATAGTCGCCCAGTCCTAGTCACTTCAACTCATTCCCCCACACCTCACTGTCACCCAGTTCTAGTCACTTCAACTCATTCCCCCACACCTCATTGTCGCCCTGTCCTAGTCATCTCAACTATTTCCCCAACACCTCACTGTCGCTCTGTCCTAGTCCCTTTAACTTATTCCCCCACACCTCATTGTCGCCCAGTCCTAGTCACTTCAACTCATTCCCCCACACCTCATTGTCGCCCAGTCCTAGTCCCTTCAACTCATTCCCCCATACCTCATTGTCACCCAGTCCTAGTCCCTTCAACTCATTCCCCCACACCTCATTGTCGCCCAGTTTTAGTCACTTCAACTCATTCCCCCACACCTCAATGTCGCCCAGTTCTAGTCACTTCAACACGTTCCCCCACACCTCATTGTCGCCCAGTTCTAGTCACTTCAACTCATTCCCCCACACCTCATTGTTACCCAGTTCTAGTCACTTCAACTCATTCCCCCACACCTGATTGTCGCCCAGTCCAAGTAACTTCAACTCATTCCCCAACTTTTCACTGTCACCCTGTCCTTGTCACTTCAACTCATTCCCCCACACCTCATTGTCATCCTTTCCTAGTCACTTCAACTCATTCCCCCACACCTCATTGTCGCCCAGTCCAAGTCACTTCAACTCATTCCCCCACACCTCATTGTTACCCAGTCCTAGTCACTTCAACTCATTCCCCCACACCTGATTGTCGCCCAGTCCAAGTCCCTTCAACTCATTCCCCCACTTCTCACTGTCACCCTGTCCTAGTCACTTCAACTCATTCTCCCACACCTCATTTACACCCAGTCCTAGTCCCTTCAACTCATTCCCCCACACCTCACTGTCACCCAGTCCGAGTCCCTTCAACTCATTTCCCCACACCTCATTGTCACCCTGTCCTTGTCACTTCAACTCATTCCCCCACACCTCAATGTCATCCTTTCCTAGTCACTTCAACTCATTCCCCCACACCTCATTGTCGCCCAGTCCTAGTCACTTCAACTCATTCCCCCCACACTCACTGTCACCCAGTCCTAGTCCCTTTAACTCATTCCCCCACACCTCATTGTCGCCCAGTCCTAGTCACTTCAACTCATTCCCCCACACCACAATGTCACCCAGTCCTAGTCACTTCAACTCATTCCCCCACACCTCATTGTCGCCCATTCCTAGTCACTTCAACTCATTCCCCCACTCCTCACTGTCGCCCTGTCCTAGTCCCTTTAACTCATTCCCCCACACCTCATTGTCGTCCAGTCCTAGTCCCTTCAACTCATTCCCCCACACCTTATAGTCGCCCAGTTCTAGTCACTTCAACTCATTCTCCCACACCTCAATGTCGCCCAGTCCAAGTCACTTCAACTCATCCCCCCACTTCTCACTGTCACCCTGTCCTAGTCAATTCAACTCATTCTCCCACACCTCATTTACACCCAGTCATAGTCCCTTCAACTCATTCCCTCACACCTCACTGTCACCCAGTCCTAGTCCGTTCAACTCATTCCCCCACAACTCATTGTCACCCAGTACTAGTCCCTTCAACTCATTCCCCCACACCTTATTGTCACCCAGTCCTAGTCACTTCAACTTAATCCCCCACACCTCACTGTCACCCAGTCCTAGTCCCTTCAACTCATTCCCCCACATCTCATTGTCGCCCAGTCCTAGTCACTTCAACTCATTCCCCCACACCTCACTGTCACCCAGTTCTAGTCACTTCAACTCATTCCCCCACAACTCATTGTCGCCCATTCCTAGTCCCTTTAACTCATTCCCCCACACCTCATTGTCGTCCAGTCCTAGTCCCTTCAACTCATTCCCTCACACCTCATAGTCGCCCAGTTCTAGTCACTTCAACTCATTTTCCCACACCTCAATGTCGCCCAGTCCTAGCCACTTCAACGCGTTCCCCCACACCTCACTGTCACCCTGTCCTAGTCCCTTCAACTCATTCCCCCATACCTCATTGTCACCCAGTCCTAGTCACCTTCAACTCATTCCCCCACACCTCATTGTCGCCCAGTCCTAGTCACTTAAACTCATTCCTCCACACCTCACTGTCGCCCTGACCTAGTCCTTTTAACTAATTCCCCCTAACCTCATTGTCGCCCAGTCCTAGTCCCTTCAACTCATTCCCCCACAACTCATAGTCGCCCAGTCCTAGTCACTTCAACTCATTCCCCCACACCTCACTGTCACCCAGTTCTAGTCACTTCAACTCATTCCCCCACACCTCATTGTCGCCCAGTCCTAGTCATCTCAACTATTTCCCCAACACCTCACTGTCGCCCTGTCCTAGTCCCTTTAACTTATTCCCCGACACCTCATTGTCGCCCAGTCCTAGTCACTTCAACTCATTCCCCCACACCTCATTGTCATCCTTTCCTAGTCACTTCAACTCATTCCCCCACACCTCATTGTCGCCCAGTCCAAGTCACTTCATCTCATTCCCCCACACCTCATTGTTACCCAGTCCTAGTCACTTCAACTCATTCCCCCACACCTGATTGTCGCCCAGTCCAAGTCACTTCAACTCATTCCCCCACTTCTCACTGTCACCCTGTCCTAGTCACTTCAATTCATTCTCCCACACCTCATTTACACCCAGTCCTAGTCCCTTCAACTCATTCCCCCACACCTCACTGTCACCCAGTCTTAGTCCCTTCAACTCATTCCCCATCAACTCATTGTCACCCAGTCCGAGTTCCTTCAACTCATTCCCCCACACCTCATTGTCACCCTGTCCTTGTCACTTCAACTCATTCCCCCACACCTCATTGTCATCCTTTCCTAGTCACTTCAACTCATTCCCCCACACCTCATTGTCGCCCAGTCCTAGTCACTTCAACTCATTCCCCCCACACTCACTGTCACCCAGTCCTAGTCCCTTTAACTCATTCCCCCACACCTCATTGTCGCCCAGTCCTAGTCACTTCAACTCATTCCCCCACACCTCATTGTCGCCCATTCCTAGTCACTTCAACTCATTCCCCCACTCCTCACTGTCGCCCTGTCCTAGTCCCTTTAACTCATTCCCCCACACCTCATTGTCGTCCAGTCCTAGTCCCTTCAACTCATTCCCCCACACCTTATAGTCGCCCAGTTCTAGTCACTTCAACTCATTCCCCCACACTCACTGTCACCCTGTCCAAGTCACTTTCAACTCATTCCTCCACACCTCATTGTTACACAGTCCTAGTCACTTCAACTCATTCCCCCACACCTCATTGTCACCCAGTCCTAGTCCCTTCGACACATTCCCACACACCTCATTGTCACCCTTTCCCTAGTCACTTCAACTCATTCCCCCACACCTCATTGTCGCTCAGTCCTAGTCACTTCAACTCATTCCTCCACTCCTCATTGTCACTCAGTCATAGTCACTTTAACTCATTCCCCCACACCTCATTGTCACCCAGTCCTAGTCACTTCAACTCATTCCCCCACACCTCACTGTCGCCCTGTCCTAGTCCCTTTAACTAATTCCCCTACACCTCATTGTCGCCCAGTCCTAGTCCCTTCAACTCATTCCCCCACACCTCATTGTCGCCCAGTTCTAGTCACTTCAACTCATTCCCCCACACCTCACTGTCACCCAGTCCTAGTCACTTCAACTCATTCCCCCACACCTCATTGTCGCCCATTCCTAGTCCCTTCAACTCATTCCCCCACTCCTCACTGTCGCCCTTTCCTAGTCCCTTTAACTCATTCTCTCACACCTCATTTACACCCAGTCCTAGTCACTTCAACTCATTCCCCCACACCTCATTGTCGTCCAGTCCTAGTCCCTTCAACTCATTCCCACACACCTCATAGTCGCCCAGTTCTAGTCACTTCAACTCATTCCCCCACACCTCATTGTCGCCCAGTCCTAGTCACTTCAACTCATTCCCCCACACCTCACTGTCACCCTGTCCTAGTCACTTCAACTCATTCCCCCACACCTCATTGTCGCCCAGTCCTAGTCATCTTCAACACATTCCCCACCACTATCTCACTGTCACCCTTCAGTCCTAGTCCCTTCAACTCATTCCCCCACACCTCATTGTCGCCCAGTCCTAGTCACTTCAACTCATTCCCCCAACCTCATTGTCGCCCAGTTCTAGTCACTTCAACTCATTCCCCCACACCTCACTGTCACCCAGTCCTAGTCACTTCAACTCATTCCCCCACACCTCACTGTCGCCCTGTCCTAGTCCCTTCAACTCATTCCCCCACACCTCATTGTCACCCAGTCCTAGTCCCTTCAACTCATTCCCCCACACCTCATTGTCGCCCAGTCCTAGTCACTTCAACTCATTCCCCCACAACTCATAGTCGCCCAGTCCTAGTCACTTCAACTCATTCCCCCACACCTCACTGTCACCCAGTCCTAGTCACTTCAACTCATTCCCCCACACCTCATTGTCGCCCAGTCCTAGTCACTTCAACTCATTCCCCCACACCTCACTGTCACCCTGTCCTAGTCCCTTCAACTCATTCCCCCACACCTCATTGTCACCCTGTCCTAGTCACTTCAACTCATTCCCCCACACCTCATTGTCACCCTGTCCTAGTCACTTCAACTCATTCCCCCACACCTCATTGTCGCCCAGTCCTAGTCACTTCAACTCATTCCCCCCACACTCACTGTCACCCAGTCCTAGTCCCTTCAACTCATTCCCCCACACCTCATTGTCGCCCAGTCCTAGTCACTTCAACTCATTCCCCCACACCTCAATGTCACCCAGTCCTAGTCACTTCAACTCATTCCCCCACACCTCATTGTCGCCCAGTCCTAGTCACTTCAACTCATTCCCCCACTCCTCACTGTCGCCCTGTCCTAGTCCCTTTAACTCATTCCCCCACACCTCATTGTCGCCCAGTCCTAGTCCCTTCAACTCATTCCCCCACACCTCATAGTCGCCCAGTTCTAGTCACTTCAACTCATTCTCCCACACCTCAATGTCGCCCAGTCCTAGTCACTTCAACTCATTCCCCCACTTCTCACTGTCACCCTGTCCTAGTCAATACAACTCATTCTCCCACACCTCATTTACACCCAGTCATAGTCCCTTCAACTCATTCCCCCACACCTCACTGTCACCCAGTCCTAGTCCCTTCAACTCATTCCCCCACACCTCATTGTCACCCAGTCCTAGTCCCTTCAACTCATTCCCCCACACCTCATTGTCGCCCAGTCCTAGTCACTTCAACTCATTCCCCCACACCTCACTGTCACCCAGTCCTAGTCCCTTCAACTCATTCCCCCACACCTCATTGTCGCCCAGTCCTAGTCACTTCAACTCATTCCCCCACACCTCACTGTCACCCAGTCCTAGTCACTTCAACTCATTCCCCCACACCTCATTGTCGCCCATTCCTAGTCACTTCAACTCATTCCCCCACTCCTCACTGTCGCCCTTTCCTAGTCCCTTTAACTCATTCTCCCACACCTCATTTACACCCAGTCCTAGTCCCTTTAACTCATTCCCCCACACCTCATTGTCGTCCAGTCCTAGTCCCTTCAACTCATTCCCTCACACCTCATTGTCGCCCAGTCCTAGTCCCTTCAACTCATTCCCCCACACCTCATTGTTATCCTTTCCTAGTCACTTCAACTCATTCCCCCACACCTCATTGTCGCCCAGTCCTAGTCACTTCAACTCATTCCCCCTAACTCACTGTCACCCTGTCCTAGTCACTTCAACTCATTCCCCCACACCTCATTGTCGCCCAGTCCAAGTCACTTCAACTCATTCCCCCACTTCTCACTGTCACCCAGTCCTAGTCCCTTCAACTCATTCCCCCACACCTCACTGTCACCCAGTCCTAGTCCCTTCAACTCATTCCCCCACACCTCATAGTCGCCCAGTCCTAGTCACTTCAACTCATTCCCCCACACCTCAATGTCGCCCAGTCCTAGTCACTTCAACACGTTCCCCCACACCTCACTGTCACCCTGTCCTAGTCACTTCAACTCATTCCCCCACTCCTCATTGTCGCCCAGTCCTAGTCCCTTCAACTCATTCCCCCACACCTCATTGTCACCCAGTCCTAGTCCCTTCAACTCATTCCCCCACACCTCACTGTCGCCCTGTCCTAGTCCCTTTAACTCATTCCCCCACACCTCATTGTCGCCCAGTCCTAGTCCCTTCAACTCATTCCCCCACACCTCATTGTCGCCCAGTCCTAGTCACTTCAACTCATTCCCCCACACCTCACTGTCACCCAGTCCTAGTCCCTTCAACTCATTCCCCCACACCTCATTGTCGCCCAGTCCTAGTCACTTCAACTCATTCCCCCACACCTCACTGTCACCCAGTCCTAGTCACTTCAACTCATTCCCCCACACCTCATTGTCGCCCAGTCCTAGTCACTTCAACTCATTCCCCCACTCCTCACTGTCGCCCTGTCCTAGTCCCTTTAACTCATTCCCCCACACCTCACTTTCACCCAGTCCTAGTCACTTCAACTCATTCTCCCACACCTCATTTACACCCAGTCCTAGTCCCTTCAACTCATTCCCCCACACCTCACTGTCACCCAGTCCTAGTCCCTTCAACTCATTCCCCCACAACTCATTGTCACCCAGTCCTAGTCCCTTCAACTCATTCCCCCACACCTCATTGTCATCCTTTCCTAGTCACTTTAACTCATTCCCCCACACCTCATTGTCGCCCAGTCCTAGTCACTTCAACTCATTCCCCCCCACCTCATTGTCACCCAGTCCTAGTCACTTCAACTCATTCCCCCACACCTCATTGTCGCCCAGTCCAAGTCACTTCAACTCATTCCCCCACTTCTCACTGTCACCCTGTCCTAGTCACTTCAACTCATTCTCCCACACCTCATTTACACCCAGTCCTAGTCCCTTCAACTCATTCCCCCACACCTCACTGTCACCCAGTCCTAGTCCGTTCAACTCATTCCCCCACAACTCATTGTCACCCAGTCCTAGTCCCTTCAACTCATTCCCCCACACCTCATTGTCACCCAGTCCTAGTCCCTTCAACTCATTCCCCCACACCTCATTGTCACCCAGTCCTAGTCACTTCAACTCATTCCCCCACACCTCATTGTCGCCCATTCCTAGTCACTTCAACTCATTCCCCCACTCCTCACTGTCGCCCTGTCCTAGTCCCTTTAACTCATTCCCCCACACCTCATTGTCGTCCAGTCCTAGTCCCTTCAACTCATTCCCTCACACCTCAAAGTCGCCCAGTTCTAGTCACTTCAACTCATTCTCCCACACCTCATTGTCGCCCAGTCCTAGCCACTTCAACTTCCCCCACACCTCACTGTCACCCTGTCCTAGTCACTTCAACTCATTCCCCCACTTCTCATTGTCGCCCAGTCCTAGTCCCTTCAACTCATTCCCCCATACCTTATTTTCACCCAGTCCTAGTCCCTTCAACTCATTCCCCCACACCTCACTGTCGCCCTGTCCTAGTCCCTTTAACTAATTCCCCCACACCTCATTGTCGCCCAGTCCTAGTCCCTTCAACTCATTCCCCCACACCTCACTGTCACCCAGTCCTAGTCACTTCAACTCATTCCCCCACACCTCATAGTCGCCCAGTCCTAGTCACTTCAACTCATTTCCCAACACCTCAATGTCGCCCAGTCCTAGTCCTTTAAGTAAATCCCCCACACCTCATTGTCACCCAGTCCTAGTCCCTTCAACTCATTCCCCCACACCTCATAGTCGCCCAGTTCTAGTCACTTCAACTCATTCCCCCACACCTCAATGTCGCATTGTCCTAGTCACTTCAACACGTTCCCCCACACCTCATACTGTCACCCTGTCCTAGTCACTTCAACTCATTCCCCCACACCTCATTGTCGCCCAGTCCTAGTCACTTCAACTCATTCCCCCACTAACTCACTGTCACCCTGTCCTAGTCACTTCAACTCATTCCCCACACCTCAATGTCACCCAGTCCAAGTCACTTCAACTCATTCCCCCACTTCTCACTGTCACCCAGTCCTAGTCCCTTCAACTCATTCCCCCACACCTCACTGTCACCCAGTCCTAGTCCCTTCAACTCATTCCCCCACACCTCATTGTCACCCAGTCCTAGTCACTTCAACTCATTCCCCCACACCTCATTGTCACCCAGTCCTAGTCACTTCAACTCATTCCCCCACACCTCATTGTCGCCCATTCCTAGTCACTTCAACTCATTCCCCCACTCCTCACTGTCGCCCTGTCCTAGTCCCTTTAACTCATTCCCCCACACCTCATTGTCGTCCAGTCCTAGTCCCTTCAACTCATTCCCCCACACCTCATAGTCGCCCAGTTCTAGTCACTTCAACTCATTCTCCCACACCTCAATGTCGCCCAGTCCTAGTCCCTTCAACTCATTCCCCCACTTCTCACTGTCACCCTGTCCTAGTCACTTCAACTCATTCTCCCACACCTCATTTACACCCAGTCCTAGTCCCTTCAACTCATTCCCCCACACCTCACTGTCACCCAGTCCTAGTCCGTTCAACTCATTCCCCCACAACTCATTGTCACCCAGTCCTAGTCCCTTCAACTCATTCCCCCACACCTCATTGTCACCCAGTCCTAGTCCCTTCAACTCATTCCCCCACACCTCACTGTCACCCAGTCCTAGTCCCTTCTACTCATTCCCCCACACCTCACTGTCACCCAGTCCTAGTCCCTTCAACTCATTCCCCCACACCTCATTGTCGCCCATTCCTATGCACTTCAACTCATTCCCCCACTCCTCACAGTCGCCCTGTCCTAGTCCCTTTAACTCATTCCCCCACACCTCATTGTCGTCCAGTCCTAGCCCCTTCAACTCATTCCCTCACACATCATAGTCGCCCAGTTCTAGTCACTTCAACACGTTCCCCCACACCTCACTGTCACCCTGTCCTAGTCACTTCAACTCATTCCCCCACTTCTCATTGTCGCCCAGTCCTAGTCCCTTCAACTCATTCCCCCATACCTCATTTTCACCCAGTCCTAGTCCCTTCAACTCATTCCCCCACACCTCACTGTCGCCCTGTCCTAGTCCCTTTAACTCATTCCCCCACACCTCATTGTCGCCCAGTCCTAGTCCCTTCAACTCATTCCCCCATACCTCATTGTCACCCAGTCCTAGTCCCTTCAACTCATTCCCCCACACCTCATTGTCGCCCAGTCCTAGTCACTTCAACTCATTCCCCCACACCTCATTGTCACCCTGTCCTTGTCACTTCAACTCATTCCCCCACACCTCATTGTCGCCCAGCCCTAGTCCCTTCACCTCACTGTCACCCAGTCCTAGTACCTTCAACTCATTCCCCCACACCTCATTGTCACCCAGTCCTAGTCCCTTTAACTCATTCCCCCACACCTCAATGTTACCCAGTCCTAGTCACTTCAACTTATTCCCCCACACCTCATTGTCGCCCAGTCCTAGTCACTTCAACTCATTCCCCCACTCCTCACTGTCGCCCTGTCCTAGTCCCTTTATCTAATTCCCCCACACCTCATTGTCGCCCAGTCCTAGTCCCTTCAACTCATTCCCCCACACCTCATAGTCGCCCAGTTTCTAGTCACTTCAACTCATTCCCCCACACCTCAATGTCGCCCAGTCCTAGTCACTTTATCACGTTCCCCCACCCCTTACTTTCACCCTGTCCTAGTCACTTCAACTCATTCCCCCACACCTCATTGTCGCCCAGTCCTAGTCCCTTCAACTCATTCCCCCACACCTCATTGTCGCCCAGACCGAGTCCCTTCAACTCTTTCCCCCACACCTCACTGTCACCCAGTCCTAGTACCTTCAACTCATTTCCCCACACCTCATTGTCACCCAGTCCTAGTCCCTTCAACTCATTCCCCCACACCTCAATGTTACCCAGTCCTAGTCACTTCAACTCATTCCCCCACACCTCATTGTCGCCCAGTCCTAGTCACTTCAACTTATTCCCCCACACCTCACTGTCGCCATTTCCTAGTCCCTTTATCTAATTCCCCCACACCTCATTGTCACCCAGTCCTAGTCCGTTCAACTCATTCCCCCACAACTCATTGTCGCCCAGTTCTAGTCACTTCAACTCATTCTCCCACACCTCAATGTCGCCCAGTCCAAGTCACTTCAACTCATTCCCCCACTTCTCACTGTCACCCTGTCCTAGTCACTTCAACTCATTCTCCCACACCTCTTTTACACCCAGTCATAGTCCCTTCAACTCATTCCCCCACACCTGATTGTCGCCCAGTCCAAGTCACTTCAACTCATTCCCCCACAACTCATTGTCACCCAGTACTAGTCCCTTCAACTCATTCCCCCACACCTTATTGTCGCCCAGTCCTAGTCACTTCAACTTAATCCCCCACACCTCACTGTCACCCAGTCCTAGTCCCTTCAACTCATTCCCCCACACCTCATTGTCGCCCAGTCCTAGTCACTTCAACTCATTCCCCCACACCTCATTGTCACCCAGTCCTAGTCACTTCAACTCATTCCCCCACACCTCATTGTCGCCCAGTCCTAGTCACTTCAACTCATTCCCCCACACCTCATTGTCACCCAGTCCTAGTCACTTCTTTCTCATTCCCCCACACCTCAATGTTACCCAGATCTAGTCACTTCAACTCATTCCCCATACCTCATTGTCGCCCAGTCCTAGTCACTTCAACACATTCCCCCACACCTCACTGTCGCAATTTCCTAGTCCCTTTAACTAATTCCCCCACACCTCATTGTCGCCCAGTCATAGTCCCTTCAACTCATTCTTCCACACCTCATAGTCGCCAAGTTCTAGTCACTTCAACTCATTCCCCCACACCTCAATGTCGCCCAGTCCTAGTCACTTCAACTCATTCCCCCACACCTCATTGTCGCCCAGTCCTAGTCCCTTCAACTCATTCCCCCATACCTCATTGTCACCCAGTCCTAGTCCCTTCGACACATACCCACACACCTCATTGTCACCCTTTCCTAGTCACTTCATTTCATTCCCCCACACCTCATTGTCGCTCAGTCCTAGTCACTTCAACTCATTCCTCCACTCCTCATTGTCAATCAGTCATAGTCACTTTAACTCATTACCCCACACCTCACTGTCACACAGTCCTAGTCACTTCAACTCATTCCCCCACACCTCACTGTCGCCCTGTCCTAGTCCCTTTAACTATTTCCCCTAAACCTCATTGTCGCCCAGTCCTAGTCCCTTCAACTCATTCCCCCACACCTCATTGTCGCCCAGTTCTAGTCACTTCAACTCATTCCCCCACACCTCAATGTCGCCCAGTTCTAGTCACTTCAACACGTTCCCCCACACCTCACTTTCACCCTGTCCTAGTCACTTCAACTCATTCCCCCACACCTCATTGTCGCCCAGTCCTAGTCCCTTCAACTCATTCCACCATACCTCATTGTCACCCAGTCCTAGTCCCTTCAACTCATTCCCCCACACCTCATTGTCACCCAGTCCTAGTGACTTCAACTCATTCCCCCACACCTCATTGTCACCCTGCCCTAGTCACTTCAACTCATTCCCCCACACCTCATTGTCGCCCTGTCCAAGTCCCTTCAACTCATTCCCCCACACCTCACTGTCACCCAGTCTTAGTCCCTTCAACTCATTCCCCCACACCTCACTGTCGACCAGTCCTAGTCCCTTCAACTCATTCCCACACACCTCATTGTCGCCCAGTCCTAGTCACTTCAACTCATTCCCCCACACCTCACTGTCGCCCAGTCCTAGTCCCTTCAACTCATTCCCCCACACATTATAGTCGCCCAGTTCTAGTCCCTTCAACTCATTCCCCCACACCTCATTGTCGCCAGTCCTTGTCACTTCAACTCATTCCCCACACCTCACTGACATCCAGTCCTAGTCACTTCAACTCATTCCCCCACACCTCATTGTCGCCCAGTCCTAGTCACTTCAACTCATTCCTCCACACCTCACTGTCGCCCTGTCCTAGTCCCTTTAACTCATTACCCCACACCTCATTGTCGTCCAGTCCTAGTCCCTTCAACTCATTTCCCCATACCTCACAGTCGCCCAGTTTTAGTCACTTCAACTCATTCCCCCACACCTCAATATCGCCCAGTCCTAGCACTTCAACACGTTCCTCCACACCTCACTGTCACCCTGTCCTAGTCCCTTCAACTCATTCCCCCATACCTCATTGTCACCCAGTCCTAGTACCTTCAACTCATTCCCCCACACCTCATTGTCGCCCAGTCCTAGTCACTTAAACTTATTCCTTTACACCTCACTGTCGCCCTGTCCTAGTCCTTTTAACTAATTCCCCCAAACCTCATTGTCGCCCAGTCCTAGTCCCTTCAACTCATTCCCCCACAACTCATAGTCGCCCAGTCCTAGTCACTTCAACTCATTCCCCCACACCTCACTGTCACCCAGTCCTAGTCACTTCAACTCATTCCCCCACACCTTATTGTCGCCCAGTCCAAGTCACTTCAACTCATTCCCCCACTTCTCACTGTCACCCTGTCCTAGTCACTTCAACTCATTCTCCCACACCTTATTTACACCCTGTCCTTGTCACTTCAACTCATTCCCCCACACCTCATTGTCATCCTTTCCTAGTCACTTCAACTCATTCCCCCACACCTGATTGTCGCCCAGTCCAAGTCACTTCAACTCATTCCCCCACACCTCATTGTTACCCAGTCCTAGTCACTTCAACTCATTCCCCGACACCTGATTGTCGCCCAGTCCAAGTAACTTCAACTCATTCCCCAACTTCTCACTGTCACCCTGTCTTAGTCACTTCAACTCATTCTCCCACACTTCATTTACACGCAGTCCTAGTCCCTTTAACTCATTCCCCCACACCTCACTGTCACCCAGTCCTAGTCCCTTCAACTCATTCCCCCACAACTCATTGTCACACAGTCCTAGTCACTTCAACTCATTCCCCCACACCTCATTGTCGCCCAGTCCTAGTCCCTTCAACTCATTCCCCCACACCTCATTGTCACCCTGTCCTTGTCACTTCAACTCATTCCCCCACACCTCATTGTCATCCTTTCCTAGTCACTTCAACTCATTCCCCCACACCTCATTGTCGCCCAGTCCTTGTCACTTCAACTCATTCCCCCACACTCACTGTCACCCTGTCCTAGTCACTTTAACTTATTCCCCCACACCTGATTGTCGCCCAGTCAAAGTCACTTCAACTCATTCCTTTACACCTCATTGTTACCCAGTCCTAGTCACTTCAACTCATTCCCCCACACCTCATTGTCACCCAGTCCTAGTCCCTTCGACACATACCCACACACCTCATTGTCACCCTTTCCTAGTCACTTCAACTCATTCCCCCACACCTCATTGTCGCTCAGTCCTAGTCACTTCAACTCATTCCTCCACTCCTCATTGTCAATCAGTCATAGTCACTTTAACTCATTCCCCCACACCTCATTAACACCCAGTCCTAGTCACTTCAACTCATTCCCCCACACCTCACTGTCGCCCTGTCCTAGTCCCTTTAACTAATTCCCCTACACCTCATTGTCGCCCAGTCCTAGTCCCTTCAACTCATTCCCCCACACCTCATTGTCGCCAAGTTCTAGTCACTTCAACTCATTCCCCCACACCTCAATGTCGCCCAGTTCTAGTCCCTTCAACTCATTCCCCCACACCTCACTGTCACCCAGTCTTAGTCCCTTCAACTCATTCCCCCACACCTCACTGTCGACCAGTCCTAGTCCCTTCAACTCATTCCCACACACCTCATTGTCGCCCAGTCCTAGTCACTTCAACTCATTCCCCCACACCTCACTGTCGCCCAGTCCTAGTCCCTTCAACTCATTCCCCCACACATTATAGTCGCCCAGTTCTAGTCCCTTCAACTCATTCCCCCACACCTCATTGTCGCCAGTCCTAGTCCCTTCAACTTATTCCCCACACCTCACTGACATCCAGTCCTAGTCACTTCAACTCATTCCCCCACACCTCATTGTCGCCCAGTCCTAGTCACTTCAACTCATTCCTCCACACCTCACTGTCGCCCTCTCCTAGTCCCTTTAACTCATTACCCCACACCTCATTGTCGTCCAGTCCTAGTCCCTTCAACTCATTTCCCCATACCTCACAGTCGCCCAGTTTTAGTCACTTCAACTCATTCCACCACACCTCAATGTCACCCAGTCCTAGCACTTCAACACGTTCCCCCACACCTCACTGTCACCCTGTCCTAGTCCCTTCAACTCATTCCCCCATACCTCATTGTCACCCAGTCCTAGTACCTTCAACTCATTCCCCCACACCTCATTGTCGCCCAGTCCTAGTCACTTACACTCATTCCCCCACAACTCATAGTCGCCAAGTCCTAGTCACTTCAACTCATTCCCCCACACCTCACTATCACCCAGTCCTAGTCACTTCAACTCATTCCCCCACACCTGATTGTCGCCCAGTCCAAGTCACTTCAACTCATTCCCCAACTTCTCACTGTCACCCTGTCCTAGTCACTTCAACTCATTCTTCCACACCTCATTTACACCCTGTCCTTGTCACTTCAACTCATTCCCCCAAACCTCATTGTCATCCTTTCCTAGTCACTTCAACTCATTCCCCCACACCTCATTGTCGCCCAGTCCTAGTCACTTCAACTCATTCCCCCCACACTCACTGTCACCCAGTCCTAGTCCCTTTAACTCATTCCCCCACACCTCATTGTCGCCCAGTCCTAGTCACTTCAACTCATTCCCCCACACCTCAATGTCACCCAGTCCTAGTCACTTCAACTCATTCCCCCACACCTCATTGTCGCCCATTCCTAGTCACTTCAACTCATTCCCCCACTCCTCACTGTCGCCCTGTCCTAGTCCCTTTAACTCATTCCCCCACACCTCATTGTCGTCCAGTCCTAGTCCCTTCAACTCATTCCCCCACACCTTATAGTCGCCCAGTTCTAGTCACTTCAACTCATTCTCCCACACCTCATTGTCACCCAGTCCTAGTCCCTTCAACTCATTCCCCCACACCTCATTGTCGCCCAGTCCTAGTCACTTCAACTCATTCCCCCCACACTCACTGTCACCCAGTCCTAGTCCCTTTAACTCATTCCCCCACACCTCATTGTCGCCCAGTCCTAGTCACTTCAACTCATTCCCCCACACCTCAATGTCACCCAGTCCTAGTCACTTCAACTCATTCCCCCACACCTCATTGTCGCCCATTCCTAGTCACTTCAACTCATTCCCCCACTCCTCACTGTCGCCCTGTCCTAGTCCCTTTAACTCATTCCCCCACACCTCATTGTCGTCCAGTCCTAGTCCCTTCAACTCATTCCCCCACACCTTATAGTCGCCCAGTTCTAGTCACTTCAACTCATTCTCCCACACCTCAATGTCGCCCAGTCCAAGTCACTTCAACTCATTCCCCCACTTCTCACTGTCACCCTGTCCTAGTCACTTCAACTCATTCTCCCACACCTCATTTACACCCAGTCATAGTCCCTTCAACTCATTCCCTCACACCTCACTGTCACCCAGTCCTAGTCCCTTCAACTCATTCCCCCACACCTTGTTGTCACCCAGTCCTAGTCACTTCAACTTAATCCCCCACACCTCACTGTCACCCAGTCCTAGTCCCTTCAACTCATTCCCCCACACCTCATTGTCGCCCAGTCCTAGTCACTTCAACTCATTCCCCCACACCTCACTGTCACCCAGTCCTAGTCACTTCAACTCATTCCCCCACACCTCATTGTCGCCCATTCCTAGTCACTTCAACTCATTCCCCCACTCCTCACTGTCGCCCTGTCCTAGTCCCTTTAACTCATTCCCCCACACCTCACTTTCACCCAGTCCTAGTCACTTCAACTCATTCTCCCACACCTCATTTACACCCAGTCCTAGTCCTTTCAACTCATTCCCCCACACCGCACTGTCACCCAGTCCTAGTCCCTTTGACTCATTCCCCCACAACTCATTGTCAACCAGTCCGAGTCCCTTCAACTCATTCCCCCACACCTCATTGTTATCCTTTCCTAGTCACTTCAACTCATTCCCCCACACCTCATTGTCGCCCAGTCCTAGTCACTTCAACTCATTCCCCCCTAACTCACTGTCACCCTGTCCTAGTCACTTCAACTCATTCCCCCACACATCAATGTCGTCTAGTCCAAGTCACTTCAAATCATTCCCCCACTTCTCACTGTCACCCAGTCCTAGTCCCTTCAACTCATTCCCCCACACCTCACTGTCACCCAGTCCTAGTCCCTTCAACTTATTCCCCCACACCTCATAGTCGCCCAGTCCTAGTCACTTCAACTCATTCTCCCACACCTCAATGTCGCCCAGTCCTAGCCACTTCAACACGTTCCCCCACACCTCACTGTCACCCTGTCCTAGTCACTTCAACTCATTCCCCCACTTCTCATTGTCGCCCAGTCCTAGTCCCTTCAACTCATTCCCCCATACCTCATTTTCACCCAGTCCTAGTCCCTTCAACTCATTCCCCCACACCTCTCTGTCGCCCTGTCCTAGTCCCTTTAACTAATTCCCCCACACCTCATTGTCGCCCAGTCCTATTCCCTTCAACTCATTCCCCCACACATCATAGTCGCCCAGTCCTAGTCACTTCAACTCATTCCCCCACACCTCACTGTCACCCAGTCCTAGTCCCTTCAACTCATTCCCCCACACCTCATTGTCGCCCAGTCCTAGTCACTTCAACTCATTCCCCCACACCTCACTGTCACCCAGTCCTAGTCACTTCAACTCATTCCCCCACACCTCATTGTCGCCCATTCCTAGTCACTTCAACTCATTCCCCCACTCCTCACTGTCGCCCTGTCCTAGTCCCTTTAACTCATTCCCCCACACCTCACTTTCACCCAGTCCTAGTCACTTCAACTCATTCTCCCACACCTCATTTACACCCAGTCCTTGTCCCTTCAACTCATTCCCCCACACCTCACTGTCACCCAGTCCTAGTCCCTTTAACTCATTCCCCCACAACTCATTGTCACCCAGTCCGAGTCCCTTCAACTCATTCCCCCACACCTCATTGTTATCCTTTCCTAGTCACTTCATTTCATTCCCCCACACCTCATTGTCGCCCAGTCCTAGTCACTTCAACTCATTCCCCCCTAACTCACTGTCACCCTGTCCTAGTCACTTCAACTCATTCCCCCACACCTCAATGTCGCCCACTCCAAGTCACTTCAAATCATTCCCCCACTTCTCACTGTCACCCTGTCCTAGTCACTTCAACTCATTCTCCCACACCTCATTTACACCCAGTCCTAGTCCCTTCAACTCATTCCCCCACACCTCACTGTCACCCAGTCCTAGTCCGTTCAACTCATTCCCCCACAACTCATTATCACCCAGTCCTAGTCCCTTCAACTCATTCCCCCACACCTCTTTGTCACCCAGTCCTAGTCCCTTCAACTCATTCCCCCACACCTCACTGTCACCCAGTCCTAGTCACTTCAACTCATTCCCCCACACCTCATTGTCGCCCATTCCTATGCACTTCAACTCATTCCCCCACTCCTCACAGTCGCCCTGTCCTAGTCCCTTTAACTCATTCCCCCACACCTCATTGTCGTCCAGTCCTAGTCCCTTCAACTCATTCCCTCACACCTCAAAGTCGCCCAGTTCTAGTCACTTCAACTCATTCTCCCACACCTCATTGTCGCCCAGTCCTAGCCACTTCAACACGTTCCCCCACACCTTACTGTCACCCTGTCCTAGTCACTTCAACTCATTCCCCCACTTCTCATTGTCGCCCAGTCCTAGTCCCTTCAACTCATTCCCCCATACCTCATTTTCACCCAGTCCTAGTCCCTTCAACTCATTCCCCCACACCTCACTGTCGCCCTGTCCTAGTCCCTTTAACTAATTCCCCCACACCTCATTGTTGCCCAGTCCTAGTCCCTTCAACTCATTCCCCCACACCTCACTGTCACCCAGTCCTAGTCACTTCAACTCATTCCCCCACACCTCATAGTCGCCCAGTCCTAGTCACTTCAACTCATTTCCCAACACCTCAATGTCGCCCTGTCCTAGTCCCTTTAAGTAAATCCCCCACACCTCATTGTCACCCAGTCCTAGTCCCTTCAACTCATTCCCCCACACCTCATAGTCGCCCAGTTCTAATCACTTCAACTCATTCCCCCACACCTCAATGTCGCATTGTCCTAGTCACTTCAACACGTTCCCCCACACCTTACTGTCACCCTGTCCTAGTCACTTCAACTCATCCCCCCACACCTCATTGTCGCCCAGTCCTAGTCACTTCAACTCATTCCCCCCTAACTCACTGTCACCCTGTCCTAGTCACTTCAACTCATTCCCCCACACCTCAATGTCGCCCAGTCCAAGTCACTTCAAATCATTCCCCCACTTCTCACTGTCACCCAGTCCTAGTCCCTTCAACTCATTCCCCCACACCTCACTGTCACCCAGTCCTAGTCCCTTCAACTCATTCCCCCACACCTCATTGTCGCCCAGTCCTAGTCACTTCAACTCATTCCCCCACACCTCACTGTCACCCAGTCCTAGTCACTTCAACTCATTCCCCCACACCTCATTGTCGCCCATTCCTATGCACTTCAACTCATTCCCCCACTCCTCACAGTCGCCCTGTCCTAGTCCCTTTAACTCATTCCCCCACACCTCATTGTCGTCCAGTCCTAGTCCCTTCAACTCATTCCCTCACACCTCATAGTCGCCCAGTTCTAGTCACTTCAACTCATTCTCCCACACCTCAATGTCGCCCAGTCCTAGCCACTTCAACACGTTCCCCCACTTCTCACTGTCACCCTGTCCTAGTCACTTCAACTCATTCTCCCACACCTCATTTACACCCAGTCCTAGTCCCTTCAACTCATTCCCCCACACCTCACTGACACCCAGTCCTAGTCCGTTCAACTCATTCCCCCACAACTCATTGTCACCCAGTCCTAGTCCCTTCAACTCATTCCCCCACACCTCTTTGTCACCCAGTCCTAGTCCCTTCAACTCATTCCCCTACACCTCACTGTCACCCAGTCCTAGTCCCTTCTACTCATTCCCCCACACCTCACTGTCACCCAGTCCTAGTCCGTTCAACTCATTCCCCCACACCGCATTGTCGCCCATTCCTATGCACTTCAACTCATTCCCCCACTCCTCACAGTCGCCCTGTCCTAGTCCCTTTAACTCATTCCCCCACACCTCATTGTCGTCCAGTCCTAGTCCCTTCAACTCATTCCCTCACACATCATAGTCGCCCAGTTCTAGTCACTTCATCTCATTCTCCCACACCTCAATGTCGCCCAGTCCTAGCCACTTCAACACGTTCCCCCACACCTCACTGTCACCCTGTCCTAGTCACTTCAACTCATTCCGCCACTTCTCATTGTCGCCCAGTCCTAGTCCCTTCAACTCATTCCCCCATACCTCATTTTCACCCAGTCCTAGTCCCTTCAACTCATTCCCCCACACCTCACTGTCGCCCTGTCCTAGTCCCTTTAACTAATTCCCCCACACCTCATTGTCGCCCAGTCCTAGTCCCTTAAACTCATTCCCCCATACCTCATTGTCACCCAGTCCTAGTCCCTTCAACTCATTCCCCCACACCTCATTGTCGCCCAGTCCTAGTCACTTCAACTCATTCCCCCACACCTCATTGTCACCCTGTCCTTGTCACTTCAACTCATTCCCCCACACCTCATTGTCGCCCAGCCCTAGTCCCTTCAACTCTTTCCCCCACACCTCACTGTCACCCAGTCCTAGTACCTTCAACTCATTCCCCCACACCTCATTGTCACCCAGTCCTAGTCCCTTTAACTCATTCCCCCACACCTCAATGTTACCCAGTCCTAGTCACTTCAACTTATTCCCCCACACCTCATTGTCGCCCAGTCCTAGTCACTTCAACTCATTCCCCCACTCCTCACTGTCGCCATTTCCTAGTCCCTTTATCTAATTCCCCCACACCTCATTGTCGCCCAGTCCTAGTCCCTTCAACTCATTCCCCCACACCTCATAGTCGCCCAGTTCTAGTCACTTCAACTCATTCCCCCACACCTCAATGTCGCCCAGTCCTAGTCACTTTATCACGTTCCCCCACCCCTTACTTTCAACCTGTCCTAGTCACTTCAACTCATTCCCCCACACCTCATTGTCGCCCAGTACTAGTCCCTTCAACTCATTCCCCCACACCTCATTGTCGCCCAGCCCTAGTCCCTTCAACTCTTTCCCCCACACCTCACTGTCACCCAGTCCTAGTACCTTCAACTCATTTCCCCACACCTCATTGTCACCCAGTCCTAGTACCTTCAACTCATTCCCCCACACCTCAATGTTACCCAGTCCTAGTCACTTCAACTCATTCCCCCACACCTCATTGTCGCCCAGTCCTAGTCACTTCAACTCATTCCCCCACACCTCACTGTCGCCATTTCCTAGTCCCTTTATCTAATTCCCCCACACCTCATTGTCACCCAGTCCTAGTCCGTTCAACTCATTCCCCCACAACTCATTGTCACCCAGTACTAGTTCCTTCAACTCATTCCCCCACACCTTATTGTCGCCCAGTCCTAGTCACTTCAACTTAATCCCCCACACCTCACTGTCACCCAGTCCTAGTCTCTTCAACTCATTCCCCCACACCTCATTGTCGCCCAGTCCTAGTCACTTCAACTCATTCCCCCACACCTCACTGTCACCCAGTCCTAGTCACTTAGACTCATTCCCCCACACCTCATTGTCGCCCATTCCTAGTCACTTCAACTCCTTCCCCCACTCCTCACTGTCGCCCTGTCCTAGTCCCTTTAACTCATTCCCCCACACCTCATTGTCGCCCTGTCCTTGTCACTTCAAATATATTCTGGTGCATACTATTTATTTCAACAGATTAATGCCTGGATGATAGTGTCTTTATTGATGAACAGACGCTTATGTAGTAAATACCAATTTTTTATTGCACACAAGTTAACTATTTGAATAAATGGGGATCTTCCACATCCAACCTGAGATATTCTATGACAACGGTAAACAACTTCCTGGCTTGAACCATAGAGTATAGTTATAAAAATCATTCTCGTCACCGGGATTACTAGTATCAAACGTACAGTGCGGTTGTCAGGTGCCAGAAGATGGGCTATGGATTGGCTATTAACTAGTAACAAATTTTAGCACCTTTTAGACCTCACGTCTTCCTCTCCAGTTAACAAGTGTCAAACTTTCGGTTACCCCATCCACCCTAGTTATATTACATCAATTTCGACCAACTCGCCTCCCCTCCCCTATAAAAAAAACTTATAAAGATACATCAAAGCATAAATAAGAAATCCCTCCCACCACCTAAAATACATAGTTAAATAATAAACCTCTAATTCCGCCTCTAATTGTAATCACTGAAATCTAATTTAACTATTATAACAAATTCCATGAGTCTCCTTCCGTAAATAACGAGCTTGAAAAAAAAATTGCAACACATCTCCAGCCTTCAAGTATTATGTAACAATATGCTACACTTCAATGAGTTTTGATCGTACAGATTATTTACCATACAGATAGCGCATCACTATATAAATAGTCCTCAGTTTTGTGTTGAAAACTTGCACCATTGTTGTTATTCGCTTTTGTTTCCAGTGACGCTTTCCATTCAAAAAAACCCACAGACCTATTTACACCTGTTTGTTGCTTGTGTTTTTCATGGGGTTTTTATTAGCTTTATATACAAAATGAACATTTCTATTCAATGAAGGGACTGATAAGTATAAATGTTAATGGCGGCCATGAAAACATTGTTTCAAATCGAGGCTTGCGCAATTTTTACAATATCTTATCTGTAGTGTTATCTTTTTGAATTGTAATTGACTAGCAATGTAATCAAGATTTATTCGCAATAAAACGAATAGTCAAAGATAGTTTCAGTAAAAAAAAATGAAAAATATAAAAAAAGCATGAATAGGATTTTAGTAGAAAATAAGATGCCTAGACAAAGTATGAAATTATGTTTATACTCTGTCACTTTATTTCAGACATAACACAGAATAGTTTACATAATGCCGGTAGCTTTAAAGATTATATAGCTTATTGTTGTCAACGCGTGGTTGTTTAGTCAACGTTCTGTTGTTTTGTCAAGATTATTTTGTTTTATCAAGATTAAGTTGTTTCGTCAACATTATTTTGTTTTGTCAACATTTATTTTTAGAGCATTTTCGAAAAAAAATGCTCTATTGTCCCCGTTTTGTCTGTCTGTCTGTCTGTCCGTCTGTCCGTCATCACCCTAGATCTCAACAACCATAAGTCCTAGACCCATGATGTATATATCATTTTGTAGGTCTTGGCCTGCCAAGAAATGACTTTTTTCCATTTCGCGATCTGACCTCTCAGGGCCGTAAAAGGGGGCTTAGTACCGTTTTTTGCTATATAAGCTATATTAATAAAGAGCGCCTATATCTCAACAACCATAAGTCCTAGACCCATGATGTATATATCATTTTGTAGGTCTTGGCCTGCCAAGTGTACATCAAAAGTCCATTTCGCAATAGGACCTCTGAGGGCCGGGCTTCAGGGCTCCGAAGGGGCTTATATTATATATATACACCTTCTACGTTCAATAACCCATTCATTTGGTGCGAAATACTGCAGCACGTAGTTTCACCAAGATTTATTAAGAAACTCATCAAATGAAATAGTAAGCTTGTGTTCTGAGTTTAATTGAAAGTATCAGAGCTATGCAACAATTGACGGAGTGTTCGGACGATTAAATGACTATAATTTCGAATGTTTTCAATTATGAGTCCTATTTCAGTAACCACAAACCACTTGTAGTTAGATTTAAGAGAAAATAATTTTTTTTCAAATATAAAGAAACGTCTTTATAATATTTTTTTACAGATATATGCATTACACAATTGAATTTATAAACATTTCCAAAATTTACAAATATTTACTGAAAGTAACATACGTACTGATACATAACAAGAAAATGCGCAAACACGTCCTGTGTCCAGAATGGAACAGGCTTAATTGCTTGTTTGTCAATGCAGTGTTGTTTTGTCAACATTCTGTTGGTATGTATTCTCTGTCTCCAGTACGGCATCCTTATTGGTGTAGGTGTGTCCATCATTATGTTACTGTATCCAACTTCCCGTCCAGACATTGAGGTAAGGTCGCATCTTCATTAAGATATTACAAATAAGATCAAAACCCCTAAGATTGTTACATAATGAAATGAACTTTATTTTTTTTAATTTATTTACTCTAAAGTATTCACACATATGAAAGTCTTTATCTTGAATACCCGGTATTAAATCTACATATCATCAGTGTAAGACGTGTGATGGACCTTAATACAAAAACAAACAGGTTCAACTTTGCATATATCCCATAAATAGATACAAAACAGACTTTAACTAATAATTAGTAAGGAAGTATTGATTCACATAGGAAGTTAATATTGTGAAGTGATGTTTTAAAATAGTGCTATTGGTTCTTGTTTGATGGGAAAAGATAACAAATTGAATAGACCTATCTTATATATGAGTAGAAAACTCACAGAAGCTGAAAAAAGTACAGTTGTATTGTTTTTTTCATAACATGTACTTTTAACCTTTTAATTTGTTTTTAGATTTATTATTGACTATACAATAGTGTCCCTATTTTGACTCTTAGAATTTCATTTGTCAGTTTGAACTCAGTGCAGCTTGTAAAAAAACTTTTTTTTTATTATTAATATTTTACTTGGATCAAAAAGACTTGTTAGTTTGACTATGGAAAGTTTGGTCTAGTTGCGCCTCTGATCCATGACCTTTCTTTTCTAGTACACATCACAAGCTGGAGTGGTCATTGTCACAGCCATGCAGGGACTGAACTTTCCAGCAGCCGAGTACATGGAGATGAAAGTTTTGGAGAAATCATTGGAAGGTAAAGTAACAGACTTTTTTTGAATTTTACGAGAATGAATGACTCGTTCAGAAAATGACTCGTTTAGAAAATGACTATTTTTCATATTTCAATTTTTAAGGCGTGTACAATAACTTTTAAAGTGGTAATCATCTAATTCAGCTGATGGTTGTAGTGTTAGTAAATATCGAATAAATCATTAGTTTAATTCTATGGTGATGTAAAACTGTTTTTGAAATGTGAGACAGAATTTCTCTAGAAAGGTTTACAATTAAGTCGCTTTCTTTTATCACTGTATTAAAAAATATTCTATCAAACATCTCTCCTGAGCTTTTAAGTGGTTTACTTAACCGTAACCATCTCATAACTACTGGTCACGTGTTAATCTGACTTTTCAAATTTGAAAATAATGTACATAATTAAAAAAAATCATAATTAAAAAACCAACCCATAAGTCATACACTGATTTTCTAAAATCCTGTAAAATGTAACAAACTGAGTGGCGTTGTTGTCTGAGAGCCAAAACTAGAGTGATAGAAAACTAGAAAACTGTGGCACTGGTGTTCGGGAGCCAGATAACTGTAGCGATGGTGTTTGAGAGCCAGACAACTGTCTCCACCCGACCCACGAAGTCACCTATATATTGTATGAACCATTCTTGACCATTGCAGTCTCGACTGTACTTAAGATATTCATAATTTTGTCCCTATCATTCTGTTGAGAAATAAGACTGTTTAAAATCTGTTTTTAATGTAATAGTTTAATGATATAAATATAAAGCTGTACACAATTTATTTCTTATGATATAAAGCTATCTAATTTTTTTAATGATATAAAGCTGTTGAAAATGTGTTTCTTTTATGACATAATGTTATTTCAAAACTGTTCTCGATGATGAGACTGTTTATTTGTTCTCCCTTCAGTTGAAAGTTCTACACATGTGATTCTAAACATGGAACATTTGACCGACTTGGACTACACTGCCGTACTATCGTTAAAGTCACTTCAAGCTGACTGCAGTCGACGAAACATGAAGGTAGCTCTTGTCAATGTAAAGGTTGGTGTTGTAATTGAACAGTTCGCTCTACGGCTGCTTTAATACATTCTTCATATCGATATGATGTCGTTCATGTATTCAATCATTATAAAATATTCTATCATTTCTAAAGTTTAGTCCACTAGTTGGTCATCTTTGATACTTTACCATAACATTACCCCAGTCAAGCAACTTCTCAGCTAAATACTACATGAGACCAGACACTAATGTCAGCCAGTTTATTCACACTGCGGTGGTACTCTGGAGTCTTGACCCCCCCGACCTCCGCGGGACATTCACATGTGCCACTAAATTCACTTAACATTTTTCATTTGCTGAGGAATAACGATTTTTAACATAAAAATTAAAATAAACAAATCACTCAAACAATATATCTATTTACTTTCCTAAATTCTTTCACAGGTTATAAAAACGCTGAGATGGGCCGCATGTGGCCCTCGGGCCTTTGTTAGCGCTCCCATAACTTGTTTTTTTACAGTAATACCGTTACTTTTGAATGTCATTTTATAAGTGTATCATTCCAAAAATAATTACAGTGAAACAAAATCATCTATGAGACTTGGATTCATATACTGTAGAAAACGTTACATCTTACATTTTGTAATCAGACAATTAAATTACTTCCGTTGAGGTAGCACTAGCTACATAGGATCTTTTATACCGTTGACTAACAGCTACCCAGCTACAAGTAGACCTAGATTTATTGTTTACATGTCATTGATTCTATAAGATCTTTATTTGTTTTAAATCTGTTGTATGTATCCAGCCAAGAGTGTTGAGACGAATTCAGGCAGCAGAATTCAAACATTTAGATACATTTAATACTGTTGCAGAAGCTTTGGTTGCTATGGATATGAAAGGTATAGAAATGTTCACCTTTTTCCTACATTGTTTATTGATACCGAACTACCAAAAGTATAATTACGTTCATCTAACAAGTCCTGTTTTCCGAAATTTTTGACATCAGAAGGTTATTTGCATTCCTACTGAATTTGTCTATACTTTTTTGCTCTTCCTCGCTGTGTTAAGTAATATAAATGTAATATAATTGTAGTATAATTGTAAAATATGATGTATAAAGTAAAGACGTATTAAAATGAAGATGTTTATATTTTCTCCGAATTTGGAGAGAGCGAAATTATTTTTGTTTACATTTTTCCACAAATAGCTGAATATAAAATAAAAGTTAATAATTATCAATTCATTTAAATCAATAACTACTAATTTGTTTCCTCTTTTTGTGTTTCCAAAGAAAACTTTGTTGTGACTGTCACTGCTGATAAAACAGATCATACCTTGACACACTTGTAGTATTGGTGGAGATCAATTGCTTCATTATAGCTGTGATGTATTGTACTGTAGTCAATAACTTAATTCAAATATATATATGATAATGTTTTGGCTAATATGTTACATTATATCATTTAAGAATCATGAAGGATCTATGTCTATATTAAGGGCACGCTTGACCGATCATAGTATGTATAGGCTATGTGCGGTGGGGGCTGGGGGCATAATTTGCAGACTGGATATAGACTTAAATTATTATGTGTGTGTGTGCGTGTATGTGTGCAGCAGAACTGGTAGAACGTTATGTATAATTGTAGCAGTCATGGTCAGTCCTGGTGGTCAGTGGCTGTATGCCCCATGTATGTTTGGTTGTTTGTGTGTTCGTCATGAAAGAGTAGTTTATTTTAAACAGTGTATCTCCATGTAGATAAATAAAGGACTGCTGTAATGAAACAGATGGACTATTGTCAGCGTGTTCTGATGAGGTGTCGTTTCATATAAAATTATTTTATAATGTTACCTTAATATTTTGTTAGTGTTGTTATTGCTAGCAGTGGTTGTCAGACAGTATAAATATGCTTGGTCATATTAGCAAGTGTAACCTCAAGAAACCCCTAAGACAAACAATATTAGTGTAATACTGTTTTATTACTGTGTCATTTCCTTTGGTTAATCTTTTGTTTCCTTCCAATTTTATGACATATTATCTCATCATAATGTTCATTTAACAGAATGCGCCATCGCGATGGAAAAATATCATCGAACTACACTTTAAAAATCATCAATTTTTTGCAGAATTACCAATCCTGTCATCAATGATGTTTTATATTACATAATTATTTTTAACTTCGAATTGAATCAGTAAGAATATTTTATTGAAACAATGTATAAATTCGCTGGTATTGCATTAAGTATTTAGAAATTAACTTATTCACGTATTTTTAAATAATTCCATATTTGATTTTTAGGGGAAATGCTAAAAAAGAATATATAAATACTAAACAAATCCTCTGCCAAAAACATCCACACCTAATGAAAATTTCGGAAGTAAAAAAAAAAGCTCCAGAATAAAGAATTGTAAGGAATTCTGGGAAGATCTTT